>CM075989.1:9000677-9209239 GCA_038087875.1 Malacoraja senta | reverse complement strand
CTGACAGAGTGTTGTTAAGAGAGTGATGTCTTATTACTTTGGAAGGCTACTTACATGAGATCCCCCCCCCCCCCCCCCCCCCCCCCCCCCCAAGGCAACTTATTTTCCGCTTGCAGATTTCCAAATTGCCCCTCTAGTTCTCGATCGAAATAGTTTTATAATCAATTAGGCTGTCATATCACAAATATTATTCTCAAATTCATTGTTCTATCCAATTCAAGTTGTGGAAATGCACATTATAGCAGAACTACCTTTATTGCGGGAAATTCAAATACAGGCTCACTGCCCTGGCTTACTTGCTATAACACCACTATTCTAAGATTGCACGTGAATCAAATGGAGTTGCTGCTTGACTTTATTACACGTGTATAAAATTAATGGTGTACTTTCTCTGTATTTGCCTTGTCCTCTTAGCATTCTGCCTCGGTTCATCCAGCAGATCTCGGCTCTTAGAGGAATGGGATTGTGTTTCATGGCACTTACAGTGCATTATGTGATGTCCATCTAATGCAAAATTATCTCAATTTCTAAATGGCAAAATAGGTATTGGATTTCTCCGATTGTTGAATGCATATCGGTTTAGTTTCCAACATGACTACCTAACACAGGGAATCTCTATGAGTGCTGGTGTGCTGTTTACATGCCAGGGATATCGTTCACTTGCCCTATAGGTTCACACTACTCTCCAGGGTTGTCATATACATTTCAGGCTGGTGTGTAAATACTGATGGGGTGCTGAATTGCTGGAGATGTTATTTTTAGTTTGGATGCTATGAAACCAAGCCTCCCTGAGTGGAACATAAAAGATAACATGATATTAACCAAACGTCTAAGTGCTTTGAATAAATTATCTGTCAATCAGTGCCATGATCACCTGTGCACTCTTTCTCAACATATTCAGTGTTGCTGGATTAATCCTTGAGTGTAAACCAGGGGCTCTTGCCAATAATAAAGTTATTAGTAGACTCAAAATGCTGGAGTAACTCAGTGGCACAGGCAGCATCTCTGGAGAGAAGGAATGGGTGACATTTCGGGTCTGAGTTACTCCAGCACTGTGTGGCCTATCTTCGGTGTAAACCAGCATCTGCAGTTCCTTCCTACACAGTAAAGTTGTTGGAGCAGCTGGTATCCGCAGATGGTTATTGGTCCTCGATGCCATCAAGCCTGGTACAGTGGCAATAAGTTGCAGTAACATGCATGCATATTGTGCAATTTTGATGTCATGCACAGTGGCGCAGCAGTAGAGCTGCTGCCTCGTAGCGTGAGAGATCTGGGGTTGATCTTGACTGTGGGTGCTGTCTGTGCAGAGTTTGTACGTTCTCCCTGTGTCTGCGTGGGTTTCTCCGGGTGCTCCGGTTTCCTCCCACATTCCAACGACATGCAGGTTAAATGGCTTCTGTAATTTGTCCCTAGTGTGTAGAACTAGTGTACGGGTGAATGATAGTCAGCATGGAATCAATGGGCTGAAGGGCCTGTTTCTATGCTGTTTCTCTAAGCTAAATCTGGTAAGGCACTTTAAATGAGTACAGCCAGCCAGAATTTAATACTAGGGTACAAAAGATAATGGGACAGACGATAGTGTGCATTTATATCTTTTTTTTTTTTAATGCAAGCTTTCGATATTGTACTGAGGCAGGAAGTAGTTTACATAATGAAGATAATCAGAGCTGAAGGCCATGGCAATGAATGCTACCAATGGCAGAGCAGTGAAAGGTGAACAGAGGTAGCTCGGGTAAGTCAGGGTAATGAACATGGCTGTTCCATTAGGTTTTGAGACCAAACGAGGTCAGAGATGACATTGCAGAGTTAAAAAAAAAATTGGTGCACTGAATCTGGGTGCCCAAGATATTGAATAATTGATTTAACATGGACTTTGAGCTTTAGATTAATTTATGAAAGTCATACATTTAATTCAAAAAGATAATAGAATTGCACTTCAAATTGTTGTTCACAATTGATCCGAGGAAATTGTGTGGAAGATATTTTAAACCATTTAATATGAGAGCCATACTTTACCACTAATAACAGGAATGCTGTGATTGATGTAGGTGTTGTAAGGAATAGTTTTTATCTCTACCAGCTGTTTTGAATTTGCTCTGTTTGGTGCTTCCCCTAAATTAACACTGTATTGCAATTTAAACTATTTGAAACAATTATATTTTACATGAAGGGGAAGGAACATTTTGTGTAATTACTTCTTCCCTTCCACCCCCCCACCCTCCAATTCTCCAATCCCCACCATAACACAGTTTGTTTAAATGTTGTTTCTCTTCCTCTATTTACTTTAAAAGCTCAGATCCAATCTGCAGCGTAGAGCTGATGCCTCATTGCGCCAGAGACCCAGGTTCATTCCTGACCTCAGTTGCTATTTGTGTGGAGTTTACACGTTCTCCGCGTGACTCTTTTCTCCGGGTGCTCTGGTTTCCTCCCCTTTCCCTAAGATGTGCAGGTTTGGAGGTTAATTGTAAACAGCCCCAAGTGTCTAGGGAGTGGATGAGAAAGGGGATAACATAGATAGGTGATCAATGATCAGTCCGGACTTGATGGGCCAAAGGGTATGTTTCCCTGCTGTATCTTTAAATCAATCAATCACTGAAAATGTCATGTTCAGATAATCACATTCTAAGCATGCAGCATTGCAAGCAAGGAAAACTATTTATAAAGATATGATTGGTGCTTTCAGCATGATAGTGTAGATAGACACAAAAAGATGGAGAGAAGGAATGGGTGACGTTTCGGGTCGAGACCCTTCTTCAGACTAGGTGTGAATTACTAGGTGTGAATTATTAGATAGTTGAAGCTCTTCCCACAGATTACGTACTCGGCTCCGTTTCGCACATGGTTTTTCTTTCTATTCAGATTTGGTCCCATTCTGAGTTCGTTGATTTGAATTTCGACCTCATGGTAAAATGCATTTTAACACATCCATAGCTAGTGAAAATCTATAGCTCTCAGTATTTTCAAACTACCCACATATATCATTCTCCATTCTGACATCCTTTGAGCACCATACTCATTCAATTCTGATCCCCACGTGGTTGGATTCAAGCCCTTCCATGATTGGTGGCTGTGTGTTTTGTTTCCTTGGATCCCAACCTCTGGAATTCCCTTTTGATAGCATAGATAGAGATTCTCTATTCTTTTTTAAAGGTTTGATGAAATTTAATGTATTTATTTTATCAATCTTAAATCTCTTCACATTTATTTGCTAACACTCCTCCAAACTGGCCTTGGTATTTTGTTTGATTAAAGCTGCTGAATAAATATGTTTTTGCTCGCATTGCTGCCGATAATGTCAGAACAATGCAATATTGTGCAAGAGGCTAGCACTAGAAGTTGTTGGCCTGCAGGAAGTTGTCCCCTCTCATACTTACTGTTTATTAGCACCGATTCCTCCTGAGTTGTGGCACAAAAAGCAAGCAATAGAATTTGTCAGTGTTTGAAATGAGTTAAAATAGGCTGGCTCAGTCCAGCAGAGGGAGTATCCTTCAGATCTCCAACTTGTATGATTCGGTATCTAATAAGGCAATTTATTCAATGAGCAAACACAAAAAAATGTGTGATTGGGTTATTGTGCAACAGAATTGTTGCTTTGTGATCCACTGGAGGAAAGGTTGAATTGTTTATCACATCTGACAGTGGTGATTCTAACATCTGTAGTTTACCAGTCAATAACTCGAGTTCTGCAATTGCTCCAGTGATCTCAGCTAGTTTCTGTTCCTCGAGTTAAAGGATTGATTGACGTATTAGTCTCCACTTTTAATTGCATAAATGATGCTTTCAGCAGATTGTAACTGTATTCTTGAGTTGGGAGGGACCTGGATAATTGTTGTATGAAAGTCCACATCATAGAGATGTGCAGTATATAGGGATGTCATTCAGCTCATTGTATTTGTGTTGGCACTTGAAGCAGTAATCACTTTATTGCTTTTTCTAAGAACCCTGCTGTTTACAATTATGTATCCAATTTGAGTTTGAGTGTTACTGTTAAACTAGCAGTACCTGTACACGTTAATGTTTCCTTCTACCATTGTCAGTGCAGAGTTGAATTGAACCTTTGTTAAGTCTCAAATTCAAATTTTCCATCCCCTTGCCTGTTTTCTATGCTTGTAAAGGCACTGATCATTCTAGTGGGGGCCTTGTACTGTTGACCATTATTGGTGAACTTTGGTACTGAATCTCATTAGATTAAATAAGGTAGCACATTGGTGCAGCGGTAGAGTTGCTGCCGTACAGCGCCAGAGACCCGGGTTCGATCCTGACTACGGGTGCTGGCTGTACGGAGTTTGTCCGTTCTCCCCGTGACTGCATGGGCTTTGTCCGGGTGCTCTTTTTTCCTCCTGCATTCCAAAGACGTACCAGTTTGTAGATGGAGTCTGAAGAAGGGTCTTGATCCGGAACGTCATCCATTCCTTCCCTCCAGAGATGCTGCCTGTCCCACTGGGTTACTTCAGCCTTTTGTGTCTATCTTTGGTTTAAACCAGCATCTGCAGTTCCTTCTTACACAGGTTTGTAGATTGATTGGCTTTGGTAAATTGTCCCTAGTGTGTGTAGGATATTGCTAGTGTACGGGGTTATCGCTGGTCGGCATGGACTCGGTGGACTGAAGGGTCTGTTTCTGCACTGTATCTCTAAGCTTAAACTAAATTAAATGGCCCTGGAGGCAAAGGTACCACAAATGGCTCTGATTCTATGCTTCCTACATTTCCTGGAAGGTGGCGATTGGACCTGGAGAATTGAAGTTGTGTGTATCTTGAAGATAGTAACCCTGGTTGAAATTAAGATGGAGGCACAAGAGACTCCAGTTGCTAGTTTGCTGGAGGATCTCAATGAGTCCAGCAGCATCTGTGGAGGCTGCTCGGGGTCATCTGGACTGCCATGGGGTCCAACACAAGGGTCCAGCCCCGAAATGTTCACTTCCATTTCCCTCTACAGGTGCTCCTCAGCCCAATGAGTTCCTCCAGCAGATTGTTGCCACTGATTGAAATGAATTAACTTGTCTACAAGATTGACTGCCTACCAGACTGGGCTGTGGTTCAGGGGGTGACTGGATAGAGTTGAATCTTTTGGAAAAGTTATGGAATCTATTTGCATTCACGTTGGGCTGATGTGTTCACTGTCTATATGAAGCCAGCTGGTGACTCTGGGAGTGTCTGAAGAAGGGTCCCGATCCAAAACGTCACCTATCCATGTTCTCCAGAGGTTGCCTGAGCTTCTGGCTTACACCATCACTTTTTTTGGTAGTTCCTTGTATCTGCAGTTCTGAATTTGCAGTTCCTTGTTTCTATCTGAATTAATTGGATTTGAAGACTACAAAATCTTTAATGTAAGCTAATATACTGGAAATCTGAAATACAATCAGCAAATGATGTAGGGGCTCAACAGATCGGGGATCGGATAGAGCGAGAGTAAAGCCGTAGACTGGCAGTTCATTAAATCAGTAGAAGATGTTTAAGCAAAAGTGGAATTGAGAAAAAGGGAGTAAGAAAAGATGTGATGTATGACAGCCGGGATAAATTGCTTTGGTCGAGTGGAAGGGGATTATGGAAAATTTGAGTACGTGACCATCAGTAGACCCTGGGCAACAGGATGGCTGCATACTGCAGCAACTCCAGTGTATCTTCGAGGATGTATTTGATTTTTGTGAATCAATTAGAATGGTATGGATTAGGAGTCAAACAATATGTAATCAGTTCAGCAGACTGTTAAAATGCCATCTGTGTAGTACAAAACATTAACCACGTGTAAGTAATTTTGGCTGTAATTCCAATCTAATTAGCAAATAAGACTAATAGATACTGTCATCAGAGTGCAACCTCAGTGCTGTTGTTTGTGTTGCCAATGATGTGTTAATTCAATAATCCTACTTTGAGGGTGTATGGATAAGACACAAGTATAAATGTTTGTTATTATTTGTTAGTGATCACAGCATGGTAGATTGAGTTCCTGTGCACTTGTGCAAAATGCATTGCTAGTGAGTGTACATGTGAAATAATTTCTACAAAAATAAATGCCACACCTGTGAGCCTGTCTGTCAGCAGTTACTATTGGACCATGTTAATTTGTGTTTTATTGGATCATTCTGTTAAATTAAGCCAGCGGGGATTAATCTCGGGAACAGTGGCTCTAGTAAGAAGACTGGGATGAACAGTTGTTCAGCGCGGTTTCGCTGCCGCTGCTCTCTCCTCAAATTGTGCTTCTGATTTTCTTTTTTGTGTTTTTGGAAGGAATTCTGTCCCTGATTTGTGTATTGGTCTTTATAACTTATTTTTTTTATTCTGATTATATGTTTCCTATAAATCTCTGTAAGGTGTCCTTGAGACCTCGGTATAAGGCGCCCGTAAATAAAATTCATTATTATTATTATTATTACTAGTGCACTATAAACAAGGGGTTCTTGAAAATTAATCATGTATATTTTCTCTGTTTTTCCTCCCTTGCTGAAAATGCTGAGTTATGTAAGTCACAATCTGCTATTGCCCTGCATTGATTATCAATATTTGTATTGGGGCCAGATTGACTTATCTCATTTTAACCATGGCGGGCATTACGTGGCATTTGCATTCCAAAGGGGGGCATTGGGGTATGAATCAGAAGTGAGAATATTGGTGTTATAATAATTTTGTAAACTTTGCTGTTCCCTTTATTAAAAGAGATCCAGCGTAGACAACCCAGATCTTTGCTAGTCCTCCTGATGTGTATAACATCCATTTAACAATGGTGATGTGAACATAGAGGATGTGACTAGCATGTTTGCAGATGAGGCAACGATTGCTGCTGCTGCTGTTGTAATCTTTGTCCATAGTTCTGAAGTAATGGTGTTTTGCTATAATTTATAAATCTCCAAGACACCTCGGCTCCATTACCCTGCCCTTTTCCCTTTATTAACTCTCCTGCCTTGCACCCCAGTGGGTTAATTCCCTTTTCTCCTTTCCTCATTTTCATTGCATCCAACACTTGTCTTGTCTCTTAACTTTCCTAGTGCAGTCATTGACCTGAACTATTGGTTCTGTCTCGCTACCTCTGGTTAGCACGCAATCGGCTTGTACACGCTAGAATTTAGAAGATTGAGGGGGGTCTTATAGAAACTTACAAAATTCTTAAGGGGTTGGACAGGCTAGATGCAGGAAGATTATTCCCGATGTTGGGGAAGTCCAGAACTAGGGGTCACAGTTTAAGGATAAGAGGGAAGTCTTTTAGGACCGAGATGAGAAAATCATTTTTTACACAGAGATGGTGAATCTGTGGAATTCTCTGCCACAGAAGGTAGTTGAGGCCAGTTCATTGGCTATATTTAAGAGGGAGTTAGATGTGGCCCTTGTGGCTAAAGGGATCAGGGGGTATGGAGAGAAGGCAGGGATGGGATACTGAGTTGGATGATCAGCCATGATCATATTGAATGGCGGTGCAGGCTCGAAGGGCCGAATGGCCTACTCCTGCACCTATTTTCTATGTTTCTATAGCTTTTCACTGGACCTCGGTACAAGTGACAATAAACGAAATAAACTCTACATACGTTGCCTCGCCTTATAATTGTTTTCAGTTTTTTTACATTATTTTCGGCAAGTGTGTTTATTGGTGACTTGTATAGCCGCTCCTTCATGCTTTCTGCAAATTATTTGGTCCTAAGAGCTTGTGGTCTGTTTCCTCAGGTACCTGTTGGAGCAGCACGCTGATCCCAATGCCAAGGCACAATGCGGAGCCACTGCACTACATTTTGCGGCTGAAGCTGGCCACCTAGAGATCGTGAGGGAGCTGGTGAAGTGGCGGGCAACCATGGTGGTGAATGGGCACGGCATGACTCCCCTGAAGGTGGCGGCAGAGAGCTGCAAGGCCGACGTGGTGGAGCTGCTGCTGTCGCATGTGGACTGCGACCTTGAGAGTCGCATCGAGGCACTGGAGTTGCTGGGTGCCTCCTTTGCCAACGACCGGGAGAACTACGACATCGAGAAGACCTACCACTACCTGTACCTGGCCATGCTGGAGCGGCACCGTGACCCTGACCATCCGCTGGAGAAGGACACCCTCCCTTCCATCGACGCCTACAGTGGGCGCACGGAGAGCAGGACGCCGCAGGAGCTGGAGTCTATCCGGCAGGACAGGGACGCCCTTCATATGGAAGGGCTGATTGTCCGCGAGCGGATCCTGGGCTCCGACAACATTGACGTTTCGCACCCCATCATCTACAGGGGGGCCGTGTACGCGGACAGCATGGAGTTCGAGCAGTGCATCAAGTTGTGGCTCCACGCCTTGCACTTGAGGCAGAAGGGCAACCGCAACACCCACAAAGACCTCCTCCGCTTCGCGCAAGTCTTCTCGCAGATGATTCACCTGAACGAGCCCGTGAAAGCCAGGGACATTGAGAATGTCCTGAAGTGCAGCGTGCTGGAAATAGAAAGGGGCATGTCGCGAATCAAAAGCTCGTCGGACATCGACGTCCACGCCGCCATGGACAATTGCGAATCGAACATTTTTACCTTTCTGTACCTGGTCTGCATCTCCACCAAAACCCTGTGCAGTGATGAGGAGCGGGCACGCATCAACAAACAGATCTACAGGCTGGTTCACCTCAATCCCCGGACCCGGGAGGGTTCCAGCCTGTTGCACCTGGCGGTGAACTCTGGCACACCGGTGGATGACTTCCACACCAGCGACGTGTGCAGCTTCCCCAGCGCCCAGGTCACCAAGCTGCTGCTGGACTGCGGTGCTGACATGAATGCGGTGGACAAGGACGGCAATGGGCCGCTGCACATTATCGTGCAGTACAACCGCCCCATCAGTGACTTCCTCACCCTGCATGCCATCATCATCAGCTTGGTGGAAGCCGGCGCCCATGCTGACATGACCAACAAACAGAAGAAGACTCCGCTGGACAAGAGCACAACCGGTGTGTCCGAAATCCTCCTCAAGACTCAGATGAAGATGAGCCTGAAGTGCCTGGCAGCCCGAGCAGTGAGAGTTCACAACATCAGTTACAAAAGTCAGATCCCTCAGTCGTTAGAAGAATTTGTAGAATTGCATTGACTCTTGAGATATTCAGATGATTCTTTACCAGACTGGTACTAGGTATGTCCATAACGCATTGGTTTATGGAATTGGCCTGCTCATTGTATGCTTTGTCTTATCCTGTCTTCATTCCAAACCCATCCCACAGCGATTCAGATTGTCATTGGTGCTTTCTTACAGCACATTTGTCAAATAGGCCAGTGTGATGCAAAGTGGCTACAAAAGTAAACTTTCATAAAGTTGTACCAATGTAAGGTGAAGATCAAACCTTCTGTCTTCCAATAACAATAGAATATAAGAGGTGGGAGCAGGTCACATTTGTTAGCCCACTCCATCATTTAGTAAGTTTGTCTGATCATTGACCACTGTTTCTCTGCCTGATATCTTTATTCCCATTTAGCCCAAACACGTATCGCAACCTTGAATTCATTTGGTAATTAATCGTAATTTTTTTTTTTTTAATTATAAAAAAAATTCCCCTTGTATTGCCTAGAATTAAAGGAAATACCAGTCAGAGCTACGGGTAACACATTTTCTATGTAAAGACAGTGGATCCATTTTTAAATGACCATTAGTCTGCCCTTCTGGCACAGCTGGTTTCAACTGTGAAGAGCAGGAACATATTATTTTATCACACACTTGATAGTTGTGGGTTGCAGTTAAGATTGAAGGTTTCATTGCTCCTGTGTTACAGCAGTTGGGAATGTTAACAGCAGAGTACAGTTTGTACAGTATGTTTGGAGAATGTCATTACTGCCCATTGACAATGCCAGAGAGTTTGAGGTGCTGTTTTTGGTGAGCAATCTTGCTGCATGCGCTTGATCTGGCTGCACATCTGACTCGTTAGTAAAACATCCCTCGGCCACATCTTGTTGTTACTGTGCAAGGTGTATATTTTGCTGGTTAATAGAACCAAGACCTTGGAAAGCTATCAGAAAACCAAGCCCTTTATTGTGGCAAAGAGCGGCTCTAATCCAGGCACTGAGGGGAAGGCTCCAGTCACTTGCCAATCTTACTTTGCTAGACTTTTGGAGTTAAAGGGTTGGGTTGTGGTAATCCAGGTGTGTTTTTTAAGAAATGGGAAGTTGTGCAAAATGTAACTCTTCAAATGACTGTTCACCTATGCGAGCTGTCATGTTAATATTGCACAGTTAAGGTATGAGTTCTTTCAAGGATATCTGGCAAAGCTACTAATGTTTGGTGCATTTGCCACTCAGTTAGTGTGCGGGTTTGTCTGTTGGATATGGGCCTGAGTTTACTGAGGTGTATCAGCACTCCTACTGCTTGGACATGCACATGTTTAAGGTTACGTGAGAATTGGATTATGTTAGAATGTAATGCCTTGCATAGCCAAACATCCTCTATCTCTCAGGCTAATCTTGTACATGAAGGTAGGTGAGACTTGGGTGAAGAGGTTCTGCATGGTACTTTGGAATGGCATACAGAATAGAGTTAAAAAAGTAGAATTTTGGGAGAGGATCAATTAAAGAATCTAATACTGACTTGAATTCAGCCATGAGGGAATTTACTGTATTATTTCATCCCTTGGAAATTAAAAATTAATTTAAATGAAAATGTTGCTACATTTAACATTGATCTTTTCATGTGATTGTAGCTGATTGCACCACCTAGTTTTGTTAGAGCTTAAGATTTTATTCCTAATAAAGTGTGTCTCTTCAGCAACGTGCTCCACCATGTTCTTGTGCCATTTGAAATGCTGTTTGAATGTTGTTCTTCTGATCATCTTTACAGTTGGCTCCATCATGTATCAGCGTTCATTTCATGTGATGCATTGACAACAATTCAGGAGAATGAACTGAACCCCGAGTGGAAAACCTAGTCCCTTCTGTGTCCCAAAGTGTTTTTTTCCAGTCCACAAAAATGATGGGTTTAATCTTTAAACTGAATTTTTTTTCTGATGACATAAATTGTACAATTCCATTTCGAGTTTGTGCTTATTCCTTATTCCTTCCTTTTGAAATGTATTTATTTTTGTGACTGTCAGCTACAACGAGTCTATTTTGCAAAGCTATCATCTCTAATTGGGATAAAGTTCTTTTTCCCGAACATTTACCAGAACGGTAGTGTGATTCCTGTTGTCCTTTGACTTTGGCAGGCATGCAGCTTAATAAAAGTTTACAATTCAAGTGTAATGAAACTCTTGAGATGGAGGACTGCACTGTTGCAAGCACAGTACGAACTGTGCTGATAACCTTTAACCCAAGGTCTTGTGTTCTTCTTGTCGACCAACGTGGGAGCTCCAGTCTATCTTTTCTCATAGGCAAATCTATCTTTTTGTATTTGAGCCAATGAAATCAAATAAATCATAAGTACTTAATTTTACAGTTGAGCAAATGTTTTGAGTCTATATTATCTTGAATGTATTAGATTATTGAACTTGATTGACGAATAATAACACTGGAAAAAATGGGGGAAGGAGCAGACCACTTGGCCCCTCAAGCCTGCCCTTCTATTTAATACGACCGTGACTAATCTGCCCCAGACCCCATCTCTTTTGTATCAGCTCTCCATCGCCCTCAATTCTCTGATCTTTCAAAAAGGTATCTACTTTAAATAGTACTATTGGTGAATAACTAACTTTTAAAGTGAAAATGCTGCAATTTGTAAACTTTTATTTCAGAAATTTTAACTGCGTTACCAGCTTAAATTACCCAAGTTAAAGCTAGTGGGTCACTCAGACAGGATCTGTAAAAGATCCTAGTTTTAATTCCAGCTCGCTAAAATGAGTGACCTTCTTATCCAAGAGCTTGCAGATTTCAATGTGGTAAACTTGAGGTCAGGGGAGCATAGTGTTGTGCTGGGCTGCGATGGCCTCCCTGCTTGAATAGCTCAAACTGCATTGTGTGGAGATGGTGAAGAATGACCATTTGGGAAAATGGATGGAAAGTTGGTGGAAATTCTCATCTCAGAAGGGTTGTATGATATCCATCTTTTGGGTACTTATTAATCTCCAGCTTCGCAAAATGTTATAGTTAGAATGTGTAGAATACCTCTGTATTGATTCTAAATTCCTGTTTTTCACAGATGTGAAAGGCCCACAGCTCACGGAGGAACGTAGGGCCGAGGGAGGTTGTGCAAGTCTTTCACCCAGGCGTACCAACAATTGGAGCACTTCAGCATTCAGTGTCATGTGTCTGATGATTGTTGGCTTGAGGTTTAAAATGGTTTCACATTGCACACGTTCGGGTGGCCATGTGTAGATTTCTGGTCATGTCTGGTGGCTATAAATCTTTTGTGTAGGGTGGGTTGGTGCACAGGTGTTGGAAACCAAAGAAAATCCCATCTCCACAAACGCCAATGGAATAAAACCGCATTTTGCCTCGGTTGTTGCTTTCATCAATTCTGTTCTCCCATGCGAACAGACTTTGTATGTAATCTGGACAGTTCTGATCATCAGGATGTAGGTTCTCAGTTTGAGGAGGAAGAACTAAGATTGCTCTGAAGTGCAGTAAAGTGAATATCGTGTTGCCTTGCTTTACTACTAATTGATTATGAGAACCTATATCAATTAAATTAATCTTGGCAGTTTTTTGATAGTAACATGTTCAAAAGGAGCTTGGTTGGTGAATAAGTGTTGGTAGAATTTGGGCAATAAAAACAGAGCGACCATGTTAGAATTGTGAGAAAAAAGACAATGCTGGAGTAACTCACCGGGACAGACAGCATCACTGGAGAACATGGACAAGTGATGTTTCTGGCTGGGACCTTCTTCAGACCCTTCAGATAGAATTGAGTGTCAGTTAAACTATGGGTGCTTTACTTTTTAATACTTGAATGTTCCTGTTGATTTAGAACCAAATGAGACTTGCAAAAGATGCTAGAACAATGCATCCTTTTTGGATGGCGTAAGGTGCTTTACAGCTAATGAAGTACACTTGAAGTGTAGTCGCTCTTGTGCGGCAGCCAATCTGTGCACTGCTAGCACCAACAAACGGTAATATGATGATGGCTTCATTATGGAAAGGAGGTGACGCACTCCAATCTGAACACCGCGATAGTCTTGGGACTTCGGAAATGATGAAAACATTAGGATGTTTATTTTATGAAATAGCAATAGAACTGAATTATTGGTGGGTGGGAGAAGGAATTATGTCCCCTTAACTTTGATAGATCAGATCAATGTTCTAGTCTCTTTGATATCAAAATAGTTTGCTTTTGGAAGAGATTTGAAATATTTTTTCCCAAATTGGGTTATTGTGCACTCGATTTACTTTGATTTGTGGTGTTTAAGCTTTTCCAGCATATAGCTGAATGTCTTCCATTAATGAGATAGGGATTTTGACTGCTAATAAGGCTAGGATTTATTGTCTGTTCCTTACTTGGTCCCTGTATTGAGGAGGCAGCGTGATTGTGTTGTTGAGACTAGAACAGGGTAAAAGCTGAATGGAGTAAGGGTGACAGATTTCCTTCTCCGACCGACATTTGTGAACCAGATGCCTATTGTGACTGTCCGGCAGTTTCATGGTCGCTATTTCTGCTACCAAATTTTTCTTTAAAGTACCGCATTTATTTATTTACTTGAATTTAAATTCTTCAGCTGCTGGTTGTGGACTTTGTACTTTCCTCTGGATGCTTGTCATGTAACTTAACTGCTGAGGCTTTGTGTTCATCAAACTTGCCAAATGAACCCTATAGTTGGTGGGCTTGCTATCATTGCCAACTGAAAGCTGCATAGAAGTTGATCTGATTGAATTACTAAGCACTGGACTAGGATCTTTTTGCACAGCAGACCAGTTTATTGTGCTCTTTGAAACTGCTGTTTAATTCTACTTCTCCCGCATCCCTCCTCCTCCCTCCCACCCAACAAGCTCTTCTGACACTTTTTACCATTAGGTTTAGGGCGAACTTTGATCATGAGCCTTGTGGAAATAGAGGGAGAATTAAAATTTGGGGTACATAAGTATATAGGTTAGACTGAATTTCCCAGTTTATTTAAAAAATCATTCTTGATTTTCTACATTGATAATTTAGGCAACAAATATCTAAAATTATCTTATTGCTGCTGCAATCTGGTTAATGGAAATCCCAGAACCGTGTCATCAAGCATGTTAGTGGGCTTACTGGCAAATGTCACAGGCAGATTAATCCGTGCTTCTTCATTAAAAGACACCAAATGTTGGAGTAACTCAGTGGGTCAGGCAGCATCTGTGCAGAACATAGATATGTGACGTTTTGGGTCGGGACCCATTCTCACACCCTGGAAAGGGTCCTGACCTGAAACGTCACCTGTCCATGTTCTCCAGAGATGCTTCCTGACCCACTGAGTTACTCCAGCACTCTGTCTTTTTTGTAAATCAGCATCTGCAGTTCCTTGTGTCCCGATGCTTTCACATTGATGCATTTTACCTCGTACCCTTAAAGCTTCTTGCCGTGATTCAAATGATCATTCCTACAAATGGGGGACCTGCATTTGACAAGAGTTACATAGTTAGGAATGCTACCTCGCATTACCCAGCCTGAAGGAGTATTTTATTTGAGATGTTCTTACTAGAGTTATTTAATATCAGCAGCCCCTAATGAATTGGTAATGTTTGTATCTGATAGCTGGCATGATTGCATGTAGGATGCATGTGCACTCTTCCATAGACGCCCTAGATTATGGAATCCTACCTGTACTTTTCCCAGTCAGATAACTAGTGACTAATTACGTTAACCTCCCAACTCTATTATACTTTCTTAGTACAGCTAGGCATAGTTCTAGAAATTCCCAGGGCATGAAACTGGTGGGTGTGCACATTCACTCATGGTTAATATTGATGCTGTTATCCAAGACTTCAGTGACGTGTACACCTTTGGAAGCCCAAAATGAATCCATTGCAAACTGGAGTGCAGAGTGGAAGTGAGGTGAAAATCAAATTATCATTATTGCGAATTTTACTTTGTGTAAATGATTTTTTTAAATTATGAAACCAATTTAGAATGGGATTCTAAAGAATGCTCTTTGTATGACATACTGTTAGAACCAATTGGAGCCACCATTGAGGACCTGACGTTGGTTCACTGTGTGTCTATGAAGTGTCCAATTTAAATGTCATTTCTTCGGGGATGTTGCATTCAGTAACCGACACATAACAGAGAGCCTGAAGTTGTGGTTGTTTTTGTTTTCAAAGCCCTTTTAAGCAGTGTACTAAATTATTCAGACCAAAACTCAGCATTACCACTGAATGCCTTAATGGAAACAATAATGGTAAGAGGATAAAAACAATTCTATGTCACTTTTCTAATACAGGGGCCCAGTTAAGGGCCTGTCCCACTTACGCGATTTTTTTCAGCGACTTGCTGGCACCCGTCATAGTAGCAGCAGGTTGCCGAAAACTTTCAACATGTTGAAAATCCAGCGGCGACCAGAAAAAGGGGCGACTCTTTGGGCAACTACTCACCACCACACAGGCGTCACGTGACACCCGTTTGGTGGTAAAGTGTCGCCCCTTTTTCTGATCGCCGCTGGATTTTCAACATGTTGAAAGTTTTCGGCAACCTGCTGCTACTATGACGGGTGCCGGCAAGTCGCCGAAAAATCGCGTAAGAGTGACAGGCTCTTAAGCCTTTCTGCTTTCAACTCTTGATGTTTGAATTGCTGATTTGCAACAATTGAGCTTTTGTCGGGCAGCATTTTAAAAAGATAAACATCTGACTGAATTGCAGCTTTATGTGGCAGTTTGTAAATAAATAATTTAGGCTCTTCCCCTCGCATGGTCATTAAGAAATTATCCAAACATTTTTAATGGTGAGAGTCAGTGACCATCTATGCCAGAGGGTGCAGAATCTATCTGGATGTTTTGAGTTGAAATGCCATGGCACTTTGCACTATTATTCCTCAGGATGTACAACCTTTGTGTAACTTGTTCGCCCATAATTCCCAAGATGGGGATTTAATTGTCCCTAAAATTTAAGTTAGTTGCAAAATTAGATTTATTACTGGATTTTTAGACATGCCTTTTATGTCGGTTTCCACTGAATTCCCACACTACTGTTTTTTGGAAAGACGGGGGAATTATGTATCAATAATTTGTTCTTGTAACTTGTAAAATGTGACTGTTTTGTTTAAATAAAGCTATAATGTACACTGAAAACAAACATCAGGATTTGCTTTGAATAAAAGTCCAGATCGTGATTGTGTCGTTTTGTCCAGTGTGACTTTCTGTAACAAAACCTGGTTTATTATTGAGAAGGAGGTGGTCATTCTGCCACTGATCTACATTTCTAGCAATCTCCTCCAGTTGGGTGGCAATAACCTACCTTGATTTCCAATCCAATTCTACCCAAATCCATCAATTACTTTCAACGTTTGAAATCAACCCTAATCACCTCCCAAATTTTCAAGGCGAAGAATTTTTGACTAGCGGCCCCCTGATTTGTAAAAAATGTTTTGTGACTTCTAGCTTGTTCTAGATTTCCTCTCTACCACAGTTCCTTTATTCATCTTGAACATCTGTTGGGGGTATCCCTTTAACCTTCTGTTCTCAGGTGCTCTGAATTAACCGTTTGTGAGGAAAGTTCTAAGACATGCGAGTGGTTTAAACAGGCTGAATTGTGTACACATTTGAAGAATTGTTCCTGTGTGAGGAAGGCAATGGGAAAATGCATGTAAATTTAAATGAATGCCAATCAACATCTTGACCATTGTCCAGTTTATGCAAGAGGTGAAAGGGAAGTGGAATTTGAAGATGAAAGCGGTAAGTGATTTTCTTTTGTCAAAGTTAAGAAAGGAAAGATTGCAGTGCATTCTCACCCCCCGCCCAGGGAAAGTGTTAAAATAGAGAGAGTGGGAGTACTGGTGTAACAAATGAATCGACTGGGCTTATATTCACTGGAATTTAGAAGGATGAGAGGGAATCTTATGGAAACATAAAATTCTTAAGGGATTGGACTGGCTAGATGCAGGGAAAATGTTCCCAATGTTGGGGGAGTCCAGAAGCAGGGGTCACAGTTTAAGATTAAGGGGTAGAAACAAAGAATAGGTGCAGGAGTAGGCCATTCATCCAGCACTGCCATTCAATATGATCATTGAATATGAGCAGTGACGGGATCGGTCAAAGTCAGCATGGATTTATGAAGGGGAAATCATGCTTGACTAATCTTTTGGAATTTTTGAGGATGTAACGTAGAATGGATAATGGAGAGTCAGTGGATGTGGTGTATCTGGACTTTCACAAAGCCTTTGACAAGGTCCCACACAAGAGATTAGTGTGCAAAATTAGAGCATATGGTATTGGGGTAGGGTATTGACATGGATAGAGAACTGGTTGGCTGACAGGAAGCAAAGAGTAGGAATTAACGGGTCCTTTTCAGAATGGCAGGCAGTCAGTGACTAGTGGGGTGCCGCAAAGCTCGGTGCTGGGACTCCAGTTGTTTACAATATAAATTAACGATTTAGACGAGGGAATTAAACGTAACATTTCTAAGTTTGTGGATGACACAAAGCTGAGTGGCAGTGTGAGCTGCGAGGAGGATGCTGTGAGGCTGCAGGGTGACTTGGATAGGTTGGGCGAGTGGGCAGAAGCATGGCAGATGCAGTATAATGTGGAGAAATGTGATTTTGGTGGCAAGAACAGGAAGGCAGATTATTATCTGAATGGTATCAGATTAGGAGAAGGGGAGGTGCAACGAGACCTGGGTGTGTTTGTACATCAGTCACTGAAAGTAAGCATGCGGGTACAGCAGGCAGTGAAGAAAGCCAATGGCATGTTGGCCTTCTTTGCGAGAGGATTTGAGTAGGAGCAAGGAGATCCTACTGCAGTTGTACAGGGCCATGGTGAGACCGCACCTAGAGTATTGTGCAATTTTGGTCTAATTTGAGGAAGAAAATTATTGCTAGTGAGGGAGTGCAGGTTAATTCCCAGGATGGTGGGACAGACGTATGATGAAATAATGGGTCAACTGGGCTTGTATTTGCTGGAATTTAGAAGGATGAGAGGGCATTTTTTTAGAGGATTGGACAGGGTAGATGCAGGAAAAATGTTTGGGTGAGTCCAGAATCGGTCACAATTTAAGAATAAGGGGTAGGCCATTTAGGACAGAGTTGAGGAAAAACCTTTTCAGCCAGAGAGTTGTGAATCTGTGGAATTCTCTGCCACAGAAGGCAGTGGAGGCCAATTCACTGGATGTGTTCAAGAGAGAGTTAGATATAGCTCCTAGGGCTAACGGAATCAAGGGATATGGAAAAATGGAACGGGTTTTGGACGATCAGCCATGATCAGATTGGATGGCGGTGCTGGCTCAAAGGGCCTACTCCTGCACCTATTTTCTATGTGGCGGTCTAGTTGGATGTAATGGGCCTCTGGCCAGATAGTGACCTGGGCAGCACAGTGGTGATGTCAGTGGATCTAAGTTCAACCTTGACTTCTGGTGCTGGCTGTGTGGAGTTTGCATATTCTCACTGGCTACGTGGGTGGCCTCCCACATCCCAAAGATGCATGGGTCAGTAGGTTAACAAGACACTGTAAGTTACCCCGAGTGCAAAGTTGAGTGGTAAAACCTGTGGGAGGATTTGATAGAAATGCAAGAATACAATTGCATTGGTGCAAATGGGTGCTTGATAGTGGGCGTGGACTCGATGGAATGAAAGGCCTGTGTCTGTGCTGTGTGACTTTGAACACTACCTAGATACTGACACAAAAAGGCAAAGGTTGTACTGACAAGCAAGTCTAACACAAATCTTGCACCCCGTCCCAGAAACCTGGCTGACTTTGTACTGGTTTTCCCCCCTCCCACTCCACCATTTGCAATGGATACACAATTTGCATCTTCTTTATCCACGTTTACCAATTCACAGCCCTTTATCCTCTTAGGGCCCACACCTGTCCCCCTGTATTTTGCCTTTGTCCCGAAAATCTACCTTTAAATAATTCCCTTGCCTGTATTTCCCCCCCATCAATCTGTAGAAGGGTTCTGACCCAAATGGTCGTTTATCCATGTTCTCCAGGGATGTTGCCTGATCCGCTGAGTTACTCCAGCATTTTGTGTGTCTTTTTGCTATGAAATCAGCATCTGCAGTTCTTTGTTATCACATTACAATCTGCCTTTTTGACTAAGCTTTTGGTTGCTTAGCCTAATATCACCTTGTAGAGTTTGGTGTCAGATGTCACTTGATAAAGCTGCTGTGATGTTCTAAAGCCCCTGTCCCACGATGCGAGTTTTCCCAAGAGCTCTCCCGAGTTTAAAAAAAATCAAACTCGTGGTACTTCATCACGAGTATTTTTTTACTCTTGGAAATGTTTCACACTGTTGAAAAAACTTCACGAGTTTCCGCATTTCCCGACTACCTGCCGTTAGCATTACGAGACATCCACGAGCTCCGACGCACCCGCTACATATATTCTACGTACCTACCAAGAGTTTGATTTATTTTTAAACTCGGGAGAGCTCTTGGGTAAACTCGCATCGTGGGACAGAGCCTTAACTGTGTTAAGTGCTTGATGCTACAAGATGCAGAATTTTGTACAAGTACCAGTGATTGGCAGCGACCTGAGGTAATGAAAGTTGGTGGGCTACCGCAGACCTTGCTTAATATATTTCTATCACCTCAAGCCCTAACAATCTCACTGCAGAGAGGTGGTAGGAATGTGTTCAGCAAGGTGCTCCTTTTTGAAGTCATCTACCTTCTCAGTTTACATTTAAAATAAAACAAGCAACCTCGTACATATGGAAAACTCATTTTCTTTGAGGAACTGTCCATTGTCGTGCATAATTACATTCTTCAACACTGAAATACAAAGGCAAATTCTTTCCAAATATTTACAAATACAAGAGTTGTTTTACATATAATACAGACACTAAATGTCAAAGCAGAGAAACTTTTCTCGAGTATGATTATGTTTGATGAGAATGTAGTGTCAGTCAGACTTTCAGGACAGTTTTTAGAAGCATTAAATAACTGGATGTGATTTATTGTTTGATTCTAACTATTGCAATTCAACCCATTCACCCTCTATCGGAAGTTGGTGTTCAACATCGTCTGAATGGGTTCGATAGAAAATAGGAATGCCGATAAACTGAATTAGTAACGGAAATCTGAATTAACAGAAAATGGTTGAAGTAAAGAGCAAGGAAGTTAATGGTTCAGATAGGATTTCTCAACACAGCAATGTTCACAGAGCTGAAAGATAGCATACTCGTCCCACTCTACTAGAAGGATGGAGATTTATGCTAAGTGATTGAAGAGCTGGGCTTTGTAACAGTGGAGGCTGAAAGATTTATTGGGGTGTGTATAATTATAGAGAATTAGATGAATAAGAACATTTTTCTATTTGGGAGAGAGTTCAATTATAAGGGATATTTTTTTCAAGTAATCGGTGAAAGGATTAGTGGGGAGTTGAGGGAAAGGAATGATGGGGTCCGAAGAGAGTGGTGGAGGCAGAAAATCCATGCCACAACAACTTGACCATTGACAATGGGATTAGTCGCTCTGGTTCTTCCTGTGGTTGGCCTATACTCAATGGGGCAAATGGTGTCCTGTGCCATTACTTTGGAGTTTCACTGCCAGACTTTGCTAATCTGTGGAATAAGTCGATACTTCCATCCTAATAGAAGAGGGTTTTAAAATTTTGAAAGAGTTTGACAGATACGTGCAGAGATGTTTCCATTTGCTAACGTGCAACATTTGGGGCCCTTATTACAAGCAGTCACTAATCAGACAGACAATGAGGTGGTAAGAGGATGGTGAATGTCCTACTTGCGTGTCATACAGCACGGAAGCAGGCCCTTTGGCCCAACTTGCCATTTCCGACCAAAATAGCCCATATACACTCAACCCACCTGCCTGTGTTTGCCCCATATCCCTCCAAATCTTTCCTATCCACGGACCTGCCCAAGTGTCTTTTTAAATACTTTTGTAGTCCCTGCCTCAACTCAACCTGCCTCGTCTCTGGCAACTTGTTCCATACGCCCACCACCCGTCTGTGTGAAAAGTTTGCCCCTCAGATTCTGACTAACCTTCCCCCTCTCATCCTAAAACTATGTTCTCTTGTTCCTACTTGTGGTAAAATACTGTGCATTTACTCTCTTCCCCTCATGATCTTCTACACCCCTCATCCTCCTGTGCTGGAAGGAATAAAGTGCTAGCTGCCGAACTTCTCCCTGTAGCTCAAGACCAGGTAACATCCTCGTAAATCATCTCTGCACTCTCTCCAGATTAACAATATTCTTAGATCAGGATGACCAAAACTAACACAAAATACTCCAAATGTGGCCTGGCCATCATCTTGTCCAACTGTAACATAGCATCCTAACTTCTATACACAATACCTCACTGATGAAGGTCAATATGGCAAAAGCCTTCTTCACCACCCTACCTACCTGTGACTCCACTTTCAAGGTGCTTTGCGCCTGCACTCTTAAACCCCTCTGCTCTACAAACTCTCCAGGGTCTGACACTCACTGTGAAGGTCCAGTCCTGGTGTGACTTCACAAAATGCAACACCTCACACTTATCTGCATTGAACGCTCAGCCCACTTGCCTAACCGATCACGATTTTGCTGCATTTCATAACCATCTTCGCTATACAATACCACCCACCTTAGTGTCATCTGCAAACTTACTGATCGTGCTTTCTACATTTTCATCCAAATTGCTAATATAGACCTCAAACAGCAATGAGATGAGCACCCCTAACCACTAGTCACAGGCCTCCAGTCTCAAAAATCACCTTCCACCATCACCCTCTACTTCCTTCCATGAAGCACCCGTAGTCGAGACCGAACCCAAGTCTCTGCCGATGTAAGGCAGCAACTCTACCGCTGCGCCACCATGCTGCAGCAGATGGAGAATCTGCATCAGACCCTCTTGGTATGGAGGGTTATGGAAATGCATGGTGAGACAGTATATCTGTACCTGTCCTTCAGTGTCCTGGCCAATGCATATAAGGATTTGCAACCAGTAAATTCTGTAAAATCGTTGCTCATTATCTTAAACAAAATTCCCTGGAGCAAAGATGGCAGATGGCCAGTATTCTGCTAAAAAAAAAAAAAAGGCATTTTGCAAATGATTGAGTTTCCACTGTTTTAAAAAGACCCCATGTGAGCTGGCTTTGATTTACCTCTCATGGGGGCAAGCACAACTTGTAAAAGGAGACAGCCCGGCCATTGCCTCTTACCTCCACCGTGACTGCAATGTTGAAGCTTCTAGCATTTAGCTCAGTCAACGTTCAACTTTCCAAACAAACAAATGTAAACTGCATCACACCCCTGTTAAAACATATTTCCCAACAGGGCGGATACTCTGGGGGAATACAGTATATTGCACCTTAGAAAACCAAATAAAGTGTGAGGTGTCAACAGAAAACAAGAGTACAAGAAGGTGCGTTGGTGTTGTGCTGATCTTGGGCACAACGTAATCATCTACCTGAGCCCGTCTGCATGAGCGCAGAGTTGATGAACAAATTCACATCTTCTTCACCATTTGCTTCGACAGTCAGGGCTTCAGAGATTTGCTTTCTTTAAATGCCCGACGTAACCATTCCGAGCTGCCAAGGATTCCTTCCTCCTGCGATACGCGCTTCGGAAAAAGCCCAGCTGATTTCGTTCGGAAAGAAGAGGATTAAAAAAAAAATTATTCAAATATTAAAATAGTATTTACAACACAATTAAAAAAAACAGAACACACCACCATATTACAAGACAAAACAAATATACTATTACAATCCTTGTCCAGGATACATTCAACCCCCCCTGCGGTGCCCAACGGTCCTGGAAATCCCCCAGGGTGCCCGTGGGACAGGCGTAGTCCCCTCTCTAACACCACCCGGGTGTGGACGTAACCCCAGAAAAGGGGCAGGCAGCCGGCTCGGGCAGAGCCCTCTTCCGCCTGGCGCAGTGGACTCGCGGATGGCCAGCTTGGCCAGGCCCAGGAGCAACCCTACCAGGACATCTTCAGCCCTATTCTCTCCCCTACGCACAGGGTGTCCAAAGATGAGGATGGTGGATGAAAAATGCAGCCAGAAGGCAAGGAGCAGCCCCTTTAGGTATTCAAACAGTGGCTGCAGCCCTCACGCACTCCATGTACACAGAGTCTTCCAGCCCACAAAAGTGGCAGGCGGCTGGCAAGTCTGTGAACTGCCCGGTTGACGGCAACCAGGTTCCAGACTCTCAACAAGTCCCTGTAGAAGCCGGACATCCCCATCAGGACCGCACGGCTGACGCCCACCATCGGGATCCGCGTACCTCCTTGAAGGCAGCGGCCCCGTTGGAAAAAGTGCGTCGCCAACATGTGCCACCTGGGAGAATGCCCTGAGTACAGGTATCTCTGCAGGGTCCTGAGGCAGAGAGCCGCCAAGGAGAGAAGAGGGTGGAGGTAGTGATAAGGAAACTATGTTAAAAGGTTAAACCAAAGATCCTGTAGCGGAGCAAGATAGACCACTCCTGCTAAATGCAATGGGCTGACGTGTAGTACGCAACAGAACAGAACGTGGGCCTTTTTTTTCATCCATTTCCGTAACCGGACCTGACCCGACTCGCAGTGTAATCAACGTTGCGGGGGAACAGTTTGTGTTAATAAATTTAAATTCTGAAAATGAGGAGAAGATTTTTACCAAATAACTTTTATTTTTACGAGGATGTTTCCGTAACCGGCTTCCGTCTCCGCACTGGTATCCTATGGGATCTTTGGTGCGGAGACGG
Organism: Malacoraja senta; assembly: GCA_038087875.1. Lineage (NCBI taxonomy): Eukaryota > Metazoa > Chordata > Chondrichthyes > Rajiformes > Rajidae > Malacoraja > Malacoraja senta. Next base: position 9,185,596 of record CM075989.1, on the reverse strand, counting down.
AAGCCGGTTACGGAAATGGGGCCTTAAATTACCCATGAATCTGCCCATGACCGTACTCCGCCTTTTTCGTCGAGTGGACCATCTTGCTTGCTATAGGATCTTTGGACAGTGTCCATCCCAACCCTCATAGCAACCACAGGGCCGTTAGCACAGTGCTTGCCTGACCATGTCCATTTAGACTTTAGAGGTTCAGCCGCCGAAACAGCCCCTCCGAGTCCACGCCGACCAACACAATTCACTATTTTATCGAAGTCAATTAACCTACAAACCTGTACGTCTTTGGAGTGTGGGAGGAAACCGGAGCACCCGGAAAAAAACACTCGCGGTCACAGGGAGAACTTACAAACTCCGTACAGACAGCACCCATAGACAGGATCAAACCTGGGTCTCAGGCGCTGTAAGGCAGCAGCTTTACCGCTGGGTCACTGTAGATGAGATATGCATGTGCCTTTAATATAGTTAATACTACTAACTACTCCCCATATCACAAGTATAATTACAACCTCCCCACCCACATATCGCTCTCTAGTTCCTGTGATAGACCACGTACAGCTAGTGCCTTCTATAATGCTGCAGTATGAATAAAGGTAGTAAGTAACGATGTGTCGTTAACGCTTATTTACATGGTGTCATAAGTGGGATTCGAACCCACGCCTCCAGCGTGGGACCTGCAGCGTCCCATTATCCTCACCTGCGACGCCTCTCAGTTCGGGCTTGTGCCGCTTGCTACTACAGCTCCATGACGGCCTGCAGCTGCCTGTCTCCTTCGCATCTCGCCATCCTAATTATACTTGTGATATGGGGAGTGGTTAGTAGTGATGAGGTAACTATATTAAAGGCACATGCATATCTCATCTACAGTCACTAACCTGAGGGGCTGTTTTTCAGAGTTAACGTGGAATCATCTCCACTCTTTAAAAACAATATTCAGTTAGGTCAGGACTGATGTTTATTCGAACTCCACTAACCAACGGCACATCAACCAGTTTCAAAAATTCTCCCAGATCTCTCTGGGATGAAATGTACACATACTTCTAATTATTCCAATCTCTTTGAATTGATTTAAATGTCCCTGTTGGTTGTGAGAAATTTTAACGGGGTGCAAATGCCTTTGACAGCAGCAACCAAAGGGCATCAGGATGTTGTGCATCAGTTTCCCTATTGGGATGACAATGGCAATAAACTTGAGGGGTTTTGGGTTTAGACACATGGAACCACTCAAAGCTGTGAAGTGCTGCATGCTTGTTAGTACAGTCACTCCCCCCCCCTCCCCACCCCCCTCTACCTCCCCCCCCCTCTCCCCCGCAAGCCTTTAACACCTGGGCAGTTAAACTTGTTTAGTTTGTTCAACATTTTGCCTTACAAATTGCTTTGGAACATTTACCTTACCTTCCATAGAGCAAGAGTGAGCAAGGCCAGGAGAAGTAGCCCTCCTATTGAGCTTCCGATTATAATCCAAAGTGGGACCTCAGACTCCCACTGCTTGGTCATGTGAAGCGTTATCTGTAAGAAGATACACAACTTTACCTCAGGTCCTCTGATCCTCTGTCACCTTCGCTATCTCATGATTCCAACACTTATATCACATCTTTGCTTCACACCACTCGCCCCCAACATAGCTTTCATTAATTTGTTCTTTGTAGCTCTTCGTATCTCTAGTTTCCCTCTCCCCTGACACTCAGTCTGAAGAAGGGGTCTCGACCCGAAACATCACCTATTCCTTTTCTCAGAAATGCTGCCTGACCCGCTGAGTTACTCCAGCATTTGTGCCAACTTAATCCCCTTCTGGCCAGCCAGCCCAGCTCATGAAGCCATGTTGTGGTAGAGATTTGGCTCCATGGAAGTGTTGCGGCAAATGGGACTATCCTAGTGTGGAAACTTGGTCGCAATGGATAAGGTGGCCGAAGTGTCTCTGCTATTCTACATTTCTATGACTCAATGTAACACACAAGGGAAGGTGAGATTGGGGCCCCTGTGTGTGGCTATCGTGGCTCGAAGGGAAAGGATGCGTGGTTACAGAGCCCGAATGAAAGGGTGCATAGGTATTAGGAACCAGTGTGCCCGTGTGTGAAAGGGAGGGTTGGTATAGGTACCAACATCTACTGAACATCTATGGCTTCCCATAGCTACCTCAACTACATTCCCCCTCACCCCCCTTACCCAAGAAATCTATCATCTTCTCTCAGTTCACTGTCTCTGCTGCATCTGTTCTCAAGATGAGGCTTTCCACTGTAGGAGTTCTGAAATCAGGAAACATGGTTTCCCCCCCTCCCTCCCCGATGTCGTTGATGAGCCCTCGCTTGCATTTCCTCCATCTCCATTGTCTGCTCTGAAACCCCCTCTCTCCAAACAGTACTAATATAGACTTCCCCTGGTTCTCGTCTTTCGTCCCACTTGCATTTAGATCAACTCCTCATTCTTCCCCACTTCTGCCGGCTCTAACAGGATCTCACCCACAGTCACATCTTCTCTCCCCCCCCCCCACTTGTCTGCTGTCTGCCAGAACTACCCCACTCTGTTACCCCTTGGTCCACCCATCCCTCCTCATCCCTAGCACTTTCCCCCGTAACATTTGGAAGTACAACACCTATCCCTGCACAACCTCCCTCATAGCCCACAGCCTCACAGCGAGGCAAAGGCTCGCATGCTCCAACTCCAACTCCAACCTGCTCTTTTGCATTACGTGCTCCTGATGTCACCTCTACGTTGGGGAGACCAAGCGTAGCGTTGAGCTCATCTTTCAACTCCTTTTCCACCCTCACAATGATCTTTCTGTCCTCGGCCTTCTCCACTGCCAGAGTGAGTCCACTCATAAACTAGAGGCCCAAACCTCATATTCTGCTGGGGTAGCCTACAGCCCAATGGTAGGATCACTGAATTTTTCAATTTCATAATCCATGCCTCCTGCGTTCTTCCCCACTCCCATCTGTCCATCCACGGTCTCTCTCCCTTTGCTCACATCTGCCATCTCTCCCTCCCCTTTACCAAGTCTCACAAACTTCTTCCCCCCTCCCACCCCAGTCCCTTCCCAAGAACGGTTCCATGTGCCCATTATCCCCCCCTTCATCTGGTTGTACCCATCACCTACCAGTCTCCATCTCGCCTCATCATACTGCCTTCTTTCCCTTTGCACTCTCAGTCCTGAATCAACATCGCCCACCCAATACACCCCTCTGCCTCCACAGATGCTGGCTGACCCGTTGAGTGCTTCCAGCAGTTTTGTCTTCTGTTTCATGGTTTTGGAACTGGTTTGGGACATTCTGGAAATGTACATTATCAAATAAACAAGTCTTCTCTATGTGTAGGAAGGAACTGCAGATGCTGGTTTAAACCAAAGATAGACACAAAAAGCTGGAGTAACACAGCGGGTCAGGCAGCATCTCTGGACGGAAGGAATGGGTGACGTTTCGGGTCGGGACCCGTCTTCAGGCTGAGAATCGGGGGAGAGGGAGTCTAGAGATATGGAAGGGTAAGGTGTGAAAACGACAGATCAAAGCAGAGGATGTTCAGAAAATGTAGAATGGTTCATTGTTAGCTGCGGGGAAGGTGACAAGGAGGCATACAATCAGTAAAATTAATCAGTAGGACAGTGAAACTAGTCATGTAGGGAGGAACAGCTGATGCTGGTGGGTGATGTTTTGGAAAACTTGATATCTCTAACTTCAAGTAAGCTCCCCCTCTCTCTCTATCCCTCCCCCACCCAAGTCGCATTAGCTTCTCATTTTCACCCAACAAACAGATAACAATGGCCTGGTAGACAAAAGTGCTGGAGAAACTCAGCGGGTGCGGCAGCATCTATGGAGCGAAGGAAATAGGCAACATTTCGGCCCGAAACGTTGCCTATTTCCTTCGCTCCATAGATGCTGCCGCACCCGCTGAGTTTCTCCAGCACTTTTGTCTACCTTCGATTTTCCAGCATCTGCAGTTCCTTCTTAAACAAGATAACAATGGCCTGTTTCCTTTATCATTTTTTTTTTGCATATCTTTCATTCATTGTTCTTTATCTCTCCACATCATCGTCGATATCTCTCGTTTCCCTTATCCCTAAGTCTGAAGAAGGGTCTCGACCCGAAACGTCACCCATTCCTTCTCTCCAGAGGTGTGTCGCCTGTCCTGTTGTGTTACTCCAGCTTTATAAGTCTTCTCTACAGTTCTGTGCAAGGCAGCAACTTCCCACTAGAGGACAGCAGAGCTCCAGAGAAAAGATGACAAGCTGGAACAACCAAAACATTCACGTTGAAAAGTTTGGGGGGAGGGTTGGAACGTCATTACTTTGAGACTTATTTTGTGCTCTCTGCAAACTTAGAGCTTCCATACTTGGGGTTGTCAGAACTGAAAGGATTAATTGTGTAGCTTTGAAGCAGGATATTAAAAATCAGATGGAGATTTACCAATAGAGGTTCCCTTTCAAATCGAAATTAACGACAAATTCGAAGGAAGGCACCGAAGGGGGTCATTCGGCACATGTGGTTTTCATTATTACATCGTCTGATAGGATGAGAGTGTAAGGGTGGGATTGCGACTACACTGGAAATGCCGGTGACACGAGAGGACACAAAATGAAACACTCTTGATTCTCAAAATGCTGGAGTAACACAGTGGGTCAGGTAGCATCTCTGAAGGACATAGACAGGTAATGTTTTGGGTCGGGATCCCGTCCTCAACCTGTGGCACACTAATAGATGGAGGAACTGAGCTGCAGGGTAGTAGATACGGGCATCTGGGGCTAACAGCTATCCTGAGATATCATTTACAGATCTTAAATTCACGTGGGTTTAGCAATGTTAATCAGCAGCTCCAGCAGCAGCCCCTCCACCCTTCCCACGCTGAGAGATGGCTGAGACTGTGGGCAATTGTAAAGACTGAGAAGCCATGGTGAGATCATGTCCCCAGGTGTAGACACAAAGTGCTAACTCAGCAGGTCAGGCGAGCATCTCTGGTGAGAAAAAGGAATGGTGACGTTTTGGGTTGGAACCTTGTTTCAGACTGCTCCCCCCCCCCCCCCCCCCACATGTCAACTCACATGCCGAATCCTCCCCTCCTCTTTTACGAACATGGCCTTGGGCTCCTGAATGTCCAGTGTTGCCGTGGTTACAAGAAACAGTGACCCAAACCTGAGCTGGAAAACAAAATGAAAACACAGAGGATATACACAATAGAACATACAATGTGGATTATTCTGATTACTCCACTCCTCCCTGCCCCAAACCGCTTTGAATGCATTCCAATTTTCTTCTCCTTTACCCCTTCCACCCTCCGTTCCCCATCCCTCATCCTTCCCTCTCTTTCCCTTCCTGTCTTCTCCTTCCCCTCACCTCCCATCCTTAAAGATAAAAGATCCATGCAGCGTTGGACACACAGGAGTCTATTTGTTTCTTAGATGCAAATGAAGAAGGGCCTCGACCCGAAACGTCACCCATTTCTTCTCTCCAGTCAGGCTGCCTGTCCCGCTGAGTTACCCCAGCTTATTGTGTCTATCTTGTTTCATAGACGAAACTGGCCGTAATTGTGCGCTAGATCTCGCCTGGTCAAAAAGGTCCTCCCGGTCCGCCAATGAGACCTCCAGCACGGTGTTCCTGTCTCAGAGAGAACAGTCTTCAAGTACACACCCAAACGCTGTTTATATGTGAACCTCTTCCACCTTTTCAAGCATCGACTTCCAAGTCCCCCTTGGTGACATTTTATATTTACCTCATCTCCCTCTAATACTTCTTTGTTTACTGACAAAGCCTGACAAGCAGCACACATTGAATTCTCCAATTTTATATAACACCCCCTCCTTCCCCTACTTCTTTCCTGAGCCCTCAGTCCATTTCTCCCACTAATCTGCCCTTCTTCTCCTCACGCTCTCTTCAATTTCTATCCCTCCCTCTATCTTTACAGTTCACTCCTCCTCTCTCATTATCTGACATCCTTTTGTCTCCTCTTCATCTCACCCCTTTGTCCACCCATCAGTTAATCAAACCCCCCTCACCTCTATTCACCTATCACTTGCCAAGCTTTGTTCCCCCCCCCCCTTTTCCAGCTTTCTCACCCCGACCACAACCAGTCAGCAGATGGGTCCTAGCCCAAAATGTCGCCTGTCCATTCCTTCCACAGATGCTGCCTGACTGGCTGAGTTCTTCCAGCACTTTGTGTTTGCTTCTTGTTTACACTATTCCCTTGAGAACATACAGGGACGAGGAATGAGGAACAGATAAGATTATACAAATAACAGCGGTAAACCAAAGTCAGAGAGTTTTTCTTACATTGTTTGTCTTCAAATAACCACCCATGTCTATTTAAAGATTTACTGGTTTGCAAAGCAACAGATCCAGATGGCCGCGAAACATAACATCTAACATTTATTTTGTAAAAAGTTGTCATTTGAACAATCTGGTCCAGAAGAAGAAACGAGAAACTCATATTGAATCGATTTGATAAATTCCAACAGTGTTGGACTTCATATGTCGATGTATCTGAAGATCAGCAGTTTTCCCCAGCAACTTTAAGGATGATTTCAGACTTGTGGCTTTAGGCATGAAGTCTTTTTCTCGTGGAAAACAATATTAATGCATGGTTTCCCCCCAAAAATGCCGTCTTATTCAGGATGGAGCAAGACTAAGGAATTTGGAATGTAAATGAAATCCAGACATCATTTATCCGTCTGAAATTATCCTGAAAATCGGTTGACTGAAGTCAACATGCATCCCATTGATTTTAGGTTTTATAATTCAGAAATGTGAGGGTTCAGCTGCCCTGGCATAAGCTGGGACGTGGGGAGAGCACTCTCACCTGGGAGGCTGAACGTCGTGGTGTCAACTTATGTTGCTGAGAAACAAGGAACTGCAGATGCTGGTTGACAACAAAGGGCACAAAGTGTGGAGGATCGCTGGTCAGCGTAGGCTCAGTGGGCTGAAGGGCCTGTTTACGCGCTGTTTCACTAAACTAAACTAAGTGCTGGAGTAACTCTGTGGGTCAGGCAGCATCTCTGGAGAACGTAAGTTCATAAGTTACAGGAGTAGAATTTGGCCATTCGGACCATCGTCTATTCCGCCATTCAATCATAGCTAATCTATCTTTCCCTCCCAACCCCAATCTCCTGCCTTCTCCCCATAATGACTGACACCTCTATGAATCAAGAATCTGTCAATCTCCGCTTTAAAAATACCAATTGACTTGTGTTCCACAGCCTTCTATGGCAATGAATTCCACAGATTAACCACCCTCTGACTAAAGAAATTCCTCTTCATCTCCTTTCTAAAGGTATGTCCGTTCATTCTGAGGCTCTGTCCTCTGGTCCTAGACTCTCCCACTAGTGGAAATATGGATCGAGTCTGTCCATGTTCTCCAGAGATGCTGCCCGACTGGCTGAGTAACTCTAGCATTTTGTGTCCTTTTGTATTACTGAGACTTGAGTACATAATGCAAGCTGGCAGCACTGAAGGAGCATTGCACAGTCAGTGGTGTTGGGATAAACCTAGCAGACAGCCTGCACTCTCAAATGGACAAAGCATAAGGTCACGAGTCTGACAATTTCAGGCCATCTCAACAAACAAAGTGTTGGAGGGTCAGGCAGCATATGTGGAGGGAAATGGATTGATGACATTTCAGCTTGGAACTCCGCTACTCCATTGATCTTAATGGTGCCGATCTACAATTATCATCTGTCTGTTTCTCTCTATAGATGCTGCCCGACTCAGTAAGTTCCTCCAGCAGTTGGTTTTTTTTTGTGAAAGGTTCCAGCATCTGCAGACGTGTGTCTCTTGGCAATTTAGAGTCCTTTACAGTCAATGACGTACCTTTTAAAATATGCATGTTGTTATAATAAGGGAGCAGTACGGCTCCCACCACACCACTGTAAGCATGGTAATCGTACATTGGGGTGAAGTTGGTTAATGAATAAAAACTTTGGCCAAGACTCAAGGAAAGCTCCCCTGTTCCTCTTCAGAACAGTGCCGTGGGTTTGCACCCAGCCGAGGGCTTGCTCTCGCATCTCATCTAAATGCTGACACCTCTGAACAGCGCAGCCCTCCCTCAGAGTCCGTCTCAATTTGATGTCCAAATCTATAGGGTGGACTTGAACCCACAGCTCTCCAAATCAGTGGCAATACTTGTTTTTAATATAAGAGATATAGTTTGGAAACAGGCCCCTCGGCCCACCGAGTCCACGCTGACCACCGATCACCGGTTCACACCAGTTGTACGCTATCCCACTTTCTCACCCCTCCCTCTACACATTTGTGGCACTTCGTTTTAAAGAGGCCAATTAAGCTACAAATCCACACGTGAGAGGAAACCGGAGCACCCGGAAGAAACCCAGGCGGTAACAGGGAGAATGTGTAAACTCCACACAGGCCCTCCCCCCCCCTCCCTCCACACATTGAACCTGGATCTCTGCCGCTGGGAGGCAGCAGCTCGACAGCACGGCCACTGTACCTCCCTTCTGTGCTGAACAGTGTGGCAAGTGGGTCATCACCAAACTGAAAACAAAATGTCCCTAACCCAAGAGATGGGGGTCTGACATCCTTCACAGATTCAAGTTGCCAACATGGGCCAAACGTTCTCCATGGATGCACTTACAGTCTTTAGTGAATCAGTCAAGAGTCTTCCAGAAACATGAATGATGTACTCCTCGTTACTTTTAAAATTCTTCACTTCGCACATGATGAGAGTGCACTTGGCATTGCCAGCATCCTGTCGGCAGGGAAAACATTCACGGTTAAACCGAGCAAACGACAAAATGCTGCAGGAACCCAGTGGGCCAGGCAACATCCAGAGAAGGGAATGGACAAACAACGTCTCTGGTCGGGACCCTTCTTCAGACGGATGGAGTGGAGTAGAGGAGGCTGGTAGAGTTAGGGGAGGTGAAGGGCTGGGGAAAGAGCGAGTGGATGCAGGCAAGGAGGATTTGAGTGGGAGATGAGTCCGGGTGGGGGTGTGTGGATACGGGTTGGAGATGAAGTAGAGAAGACAAAAGGGGGTACATGTGGAATTTGATAAGGAAAGAATATGGGGAGTTAAATCTAGAACTGGTCGATGGAAGGGGATCCAGGTAGGGTGGGAAGGAGGGGGGAGGGGGAAGGGGGGAGGGGGAAGGGGGAGTAAAATATGAGACCCAGAGGAGGCTGGTGAACCATGGACAATAAGTGGGAGCCAATGTCGTGATGAAGGATCATTGACATGAATTGATAACCATTTCTCTCTCCACAGATGTAGCCCGACCTGTCGAGCATCTGCAGCATTTTCTGTTTTTATAGTGAATTGCAGTGGTCAAACTTTAAAGATCGCCTGTTAATTGGAAATTGAGACAGCGCTGAATGATCACATATATCAGGTTATTTTTGTTCTGATTTTGGCTATTTTATGCAAACATATTTACGAAGGGAGCAACATTTGTTTTTAGTGACGGTCGTGTCTCATCACAGATCTGATTTAAAACATTTTGTTCCATCCCACAACTGTGCGATCCCCATACACACACACTATCCTACACACTAGGGACAATCCTGACTGCGGATGCAACCCGTATGGAGTTTGTACATTCTCCCTGTGACCGTGTGGGTTTTCCCCAGGTGCGCTGGTTTCCTCCCACACAAAGACATACAAGCTTGTCGGTTAATTGGCTTCGGTAAAATTGTAAACTATCCCTTGTGTGTAGAATAGTGTTAGTGCACGGGGTGATCGCTGGTCGGCATGGACTTGGTGGGCTGAAGGGCCTGCTGTGCTGTACCTCCAAATCCTAAAGTCTACGGACATGGACCCCAAGATCCGGCTGAACATCCACAAAGTTAATTGTTTTGCCATCCAGCTTTCCCTTGCAGCCGACCTCCCAAAGCTGATTGCGTTAGGCCATTCTATACCTTAATAACAAATTGCATTTATCCAATCCCTACAATGTCAAATGTTGCAAGTGCCTCTCAGTGGAGTGGACACACAGAATATCCTCCATGTAAATTTGCAGCAGTTGCTACTCCATTCTCACCCTGTTCCCCTGTTTAGAGTTAAGTTTTATTCCTCACTTGTGTCAGCTGGTCTCAGTACCCTTGTGTGAAATATTCATCAGTACAGTGGCTCCCGATTTCTTTCGGAGGTCAGTCAGGGGTGTGTGGGTGCGGGTAAAGGTGGAGATGCCACTTGCAGTCTGGGCAAGGACAGGGGGCACTCCGGGAAGGGGGGGGGGGGGGTGGAGGGGGAAGAGCTGTGGAACAGAAATCTCTCCTCCTCCACAACGCATCCTTCCCATGGGACTCTGGGGGAAGAGCAGAAAGTGATGATAGAAAGCGAAAAGCCAAAATGATCTCAGCAGAGGAAATAAAGCCCAGAAGGATTAGGAAAGGAACAGTGTGCAGAATGTTTCACTTAATAAAGAGATGAAAGTCACTGGCGGAGATCAAAGGATCTGACTTCAAAGATTGCACATTAAAGTTTGGGTTGCACGGAACAGTAAAACCTGCTTACCAGCTTTTCCAAATGCCTGAGGTCCTCTGCATACACTGTGTCGCCAGGGTGCTGCCAGTGTGGCGCTTCTGAATGACTGGTCAAGGTGCACTGGATCCCTTCAGCCTGCAATCCATTGAACACATCAGCAGTGTAAATACATCAAGGTAGGTGCGTGTCAAACCATTCGCACCAACAGCATCAGCCTGCAGTCACAGGGGTGTAAGCACCAGCAGAGACCCGATGGGCCGAAGGGCCTGTTTCCTGCCATCACTGCAGCACAAAATGCTGTTACCTCCTTGTTGAGGTGACACGGTCTCTATGTCAACTTCCTGCCCCTGAATGGCTGCCAGTAACAAAAGCTCTGTGGTCTTTTTTAGACTCTAGTGATGCAGCGCGGAAACAGGCCCTTCGGCCCACTGAGTCCGTGCCGACCAGCGATCCCCGTACACTGACACTTTCCTACACGCCAGGGACAATTCACAATTTTATCGAAGCCGATTAACCCACAAACTTGCACATCTTTGGAGTGCGGGAGAAAACCAGAGCACCCAGAGAAAACCCACGCGGTCACGGGGAGAACGTACAAACTCTGTACAGACAGCACCCATAGTCAGGATCGAACCCGGGGTCTCAAGCGCTGTAAGGCAGCAACTCTACCACTGCTCCACTGCGCAACCTTACAGTCTTCTCGTTGGAGATCCCCAGAAAAGGATCTGGGCAGTATCATGCGCTCGGCTTTTGCCAATTGCCAGTTGGGTTGAGAGGGTGTCGGTCTGCTTCACACACAACTGTTCCAGCTCACCACTCCGGCCAGGATGAGGGTCTACAGGACAAAAATGCAAACTGCTCCGCTTCAACGGTTCAACACCCCGCTGAATATTCAGACTCACTCGCTCGTTTCCCTGGCTTGCTCCCTTCATCCAGAGAGTAACATGATCTGTGAAAGCCTGGGAAACCCTTGCTCCAGTGTTGTATTTTAGTGAGGCCACCACAGGCTAATAGTCAACAACTGCAGGGGTATGCATCTCAAGAGAGAACTGGAATGGTAGAGTGTGTTGCCCTGGTGGTTGAATGGCTTGTTGACCCTGGAAGGAAGCAGGGAAAGTGTATCAGTGAATTGTGAAGATGCCACTGGGGCTGGAGGCTTTAAGTTACAGGTATAAGGAGATAATGGACGTGCTAGGACTTGTTTCCCTGGAGCATTGGAGTCAGAGGATGACTGTAAACAGGCATTTAACATTATGAGGGGTATTGATAAGATGAATAACGACAGTTTTTTTCTCCAGGGTAGAGGAGTCTAAAATTAGAGGACACAGGTTCAAAATTAGAGAGGGGATGAATTTCAATCGGACTTTTTCACACAGTGGGTCCGTATAGTGAGTGAGCTGCAAAGTGGTAGAAACGGCTAAAATGATGGCATTTAAAGGATACTTGGACAGATACATGGAGAGGGAAAATTTGGAGGGAGATGGGCCAGGCGCAGGTCGTGGCACTATCTTGGTGAGACAATGTGAGCGGCAAGGACAAAGTTGGGCCAAAGTTTCCCTGCTATATAACTCTGGCTCTAATACTGCTCATCCCTTCAGAAAACAAAGCATTTAGCTTCATCTGAAAAAGAGGAAACTTCCGAATGTTTTCAAACTATCAACAGATAAGAATATTGATCTTGATGTCAGGCCAAATGCAGCTTAAAAGTAAAATAGTTCTTACACCAAGGAAGTACGGAAACTTTGTAAATCATTCACAGACAAAAAAAAATCAAGAATGCTCCCTTGATAGGCAACATTTAATCTTATTGAAAGAGGATTCAATGTTGCTGACATGGACCTTCTGGGAAGAAGGACATATTTCTGTGCTGGAATACTGAGTCACCACCACTGCATTTCTTTCTCTTGAATGGGGCCATCACGGGCAAGATCACTCCCAAAAGTGGACTCCCTGCTCCTGGAGAAAGCCAACGCTCTATGACGAGGACTCCACTCCCAGGAGTCCCTCCATTTCTCACCAAACCTCTCCCACCAATCCTCCACCATAAAGAACCACCCGACCCCACACAACAATTCCCCCAGTGTCGTACCCCCCCCCCCCGCTACCTCACACACCCTGCACCTCCCCCTAACGCACCCAACCGCATGAAATTGCAGAGAGATATGGAGGCAGCCCAGATCATCACACAAACCAATCTCCCTTCCATTGACTCCATTTATACCTCACGCTGCCTCGGCAAGGCCACCATCATAATCAAGGACGAGTCTCACGCTTCCCCTTCCTTTCCCATCGGGCAAGAGGTGAAGAAGTGTGAAAACGCACACCGCCAGATTCAGGAACACTTTCTTCCCAGCTGTTATCAGGCAACTGAACCATCCGATCAACAACTAGAGTGCGGTCCTGAGCTACCATCCACCTCATTGGAGAACCTCAAACTATCTTTGATAAGACTCTACTGGACTTTATCTTGCACCAAACCTCATTCCCTTTACCATGTATCTGTACACTCCGGACGGCTCATTTGTAATCATGTATAGGCTTTCCGCTGACTGAATAGCATGCAACAAAAAGCTTTTCACTGTACCTCGGTACACGCGACTATAAACTGAACTAACCTAATCTTACTTTCAGTGCCTGTACTCACCGGAACAGTGGAGTTGTTGGTCAGGACCAGGAGGCGGTTGTTACCTATGGTCGTCGTGGGAACGGTCACCCTGATCACCAGGCGACCAATGGTGAATCGGCCCAGATTCTGCAACTGCAACGTAAACGGGCACAAGCACATGAGAGTTACCGGGAGCCCCAGTCCCATCCGTACATAAAACCATCTACATTTTCATTATCTTGAAGCTTAACTGCTTGCAAAAGCACCTGACATGTCCTGGACCCCTTCCCAATAGACAATAGACAATAGGTGCAGGAGTAGGCCATTCGGCCTAGGATAGGTGTGTAGGATAGTGATAGTGTATGGGGTGACTGCTGGTCAGTACGGACTCGGTGGACCGAAGAGCCCATTTCCGTTCTGTATGTCCGAAGTGTTAAAGTCTAAAAAGGGGTGACAACACTTCAGAAGTAAATGACTGGTTGCAATGCATTCTGAGGACATGATAATCCTAATTTACCTGATCAGGTAATCTAGACTGTCAGAGTAGTAGTGAGGGAATGCAACGTTGTCGGATATGTCATCTTTCGGATGAGATGATAAACCAAGGCCCACAGGATGCCTCGGCACATTTTTTGGAGAAGGGAAGAGAGGTGCCGTGGCTAATATTAAATCCAACGCTAATACTGCTCATCTTTTCATTGTCAGGCTGTGTCATCTTGCTGGGACTGCTGTATTTCCACAGTCCAGGGTCCTCGCTCTGTGGGACATTGAGGGGCAGAGTCTGGTGGAGACACACCTCAAACAGAGGAAGGGAGATCACGCCAGGGGGCCACAAGAGTGGCAAGTGTGCCTGGTTTAGAGATAGTTGCAAATACAACTGTATATGTATATATGTATAGGCAATGAATGTATAGATGCTGAGAATGCCAGAAGGGTTTTTGCACAATTGTATACTTTGAATATTTTTTAATTCTGAATAAATTTTATTTTCGCAGGAAAAAATAAATCCTGTTGCAACAGTAACAGCACTTCCAAACAAATTAATGAGTTGTAAATCATTGTGGGACATCCTGAGAGATGCTGTGTACATTTGGGCACTAATGGACTCGCATTCAGAGATGTAATGTTGGCAGAGTTCGTGGAGCTGAGGGTTGCAACACAAAGCCTATCATTTGTACTCGTCGCACTTCATCCAAGCATAATCTCCCGAGCTCTTTGAATTCACACAAAGCACCAGGGTTAAATTCACTGAATGCCATTCGTGTTAACAATTGCCTCCAGATGCAATGCACATTATGTGACTTCAGTATAAAGAAATCTGTTATCGCAATTACTGAAATACATTGATTTTAGAAAGTTTAAAATTCTTCAGATGAAATATGACTTCTGATCTAAGTCCAGTTAATATTAATCAAAACAAGCTGGAATTATTTGGCTCCGAAGTCCATTCTGATCCCTACAGTCCCCGTTTATAACATTTCCATCAAAGCACCGGTGGGGACTTTGCCAACATTTCCATGCAGGTTCCTTGGGATATACTGTGGAAATTCCATTCAATTTTTTCATAATATGTTGCGTGAATTCCTGGACAGGGACAATCAGTTGGAAATGTTGCACCAGTTTGTCTTCATTTCCACGTGCATTTGCTTGGGAAACTCTGCCAACATTCTCTCACAGGAACCCTGACTGGAATTTCCAAATAAATCTTTGGGGTGACACTGCCACAGAGGCAGGGTAAGGTTTTTGCAACACTGTGCACCAGGACCTCTCCGAGTCCCCTGACCCGCACGTTCCCACTCCATTCCAAACATGCCGCCAAATATACAGCAACTGCTAACCCTGTAAGACAGTGACTAAAATTGATACAAATGCTGAAAATCTGCAGTAAAAACAGCAGAGTCTGGTCAAACCAGAGGAACACAAAGTGGTGGACTAACTCAATGGGTCATGCAGCATCTCAGAGGGGAATGGATACACGACGTGTCGAATCGGGACCTTTCTTTAGACTAAAACGTCCATTCCCTCCACAGATGCTGCCCGACCAAGCTGAGTTACTCCAGCACTTTATGTAAGATTCCAGCATCTGCGATCACTTGTGCCTCCGGAGATCAGTTCTTGAATCTCCATGTACAGCTGCTGCCTGAACTGCTGAGTATATCCAACAGTTTCTGTTATTATTATCTGAGACATCGGGCGTTAAGACTTTTTGTTTTTAAAATTTTAAAAATACAGCATGGAAACAGGTGTTTAGGCCCAAGGAGTCCAATCGATCACCTCTTCACACTAGTTGTGTTACCCCACAATCCACGCCCTACACACTAGGGGCAATTTTAACCAATTATTTTTAAACGCACATATGTTTGTGATGAGCGAGGAAACTGGAGCACCCAGAGGAAACCCACATGGTCATAGGGGGGGAACATGCAAACTCTACACAGACAGCACTCAAAGTCAGGATCAATCCCATGTCTCTGGATCTGTGAGGCAGCAGCTCTACCAGCTGTGCTACTGTGCTGCCTTCTATACATGCCGCGCTCAATAGATGACACCCATCGATAACATATGCCCTCTTTAGATGTCACCACTGTGCCTGCCAATCGATAGATAGTAATCTGCTCTTGCACTGGGTTTGAGACAATTCCCTTTACTACAAACCAGATTCATAGGGATAATGTCAAAGAATACTTAGTCGGAGTCTGCGGTCGGAGGTAGTTGAGGCAGGTACTATTGCAATGTTTAAGAAACATTTAGATAGGCACATGGGCACGATAGGTTTAGAGGGATATGGGCCTGGTGTACGGGACTGGCAGATGGCACTGGTGTAGATGGGACACGTTGGCAGGTGTGGGCAAATTGGGCCGAAGGGCCTGTTTCCATGCTGTAAGACTCCATGTCTATGACTAATACCATAACCAAATCTACATCTCACACAGAGGACAGTGAGGGACAGTTTGGTTTGTGCAACTCTGCGAGTCTTTGTTTTAACAAGGGCTTCTTTTCAATGCAATTCCCCATTTGCTGCAAAATGAATCACATTTTAACTTCACCTGTTTCCAGGACCTACGAAATATAACATTCCTGGCTTTTGCCTTTATGTTAGTAATATGACAAGGCGAATAATTTGACCTCGCAACTGTAAAACATGAATGCACTGTGGAATCAGATAAATAAATCAAAAGACTGTACCGTTCCACTCGGTGTCTACTGCATTTTTGTTTAGAACAGTATGAAAGAAAGCAATATATCAAGAGAAGCTATTTAATCAACGTACACCAGGAAATGGTTTAAAGATTGCGACTGTACACAAAGATTGCAGGGTCTACAGTAATTTTGAACATGCTTCCCACTATGTGTGTTCACGTGTAGGTGTGCATCAGTGTGTGTATCTATGTGTGCATTGTACACGTGTGTCCCTATGCATATCCATGTGTGTGTGTCTGTGTGTGTGTCCGTGTGTGTATGTCCATGTGTGTGTGTGTGTGTGTGTGTATGTGTGTCCGTGTGTGTATGTGTCCATGTGTGTGCATATGTGTGTCTGTGTGTGTGTCCGTGTGTGTGTGTGTCCATGTGTGTGTGTGAGCCTGTGTCCATTGTGTGTGTGTGTGTGTGTGTGTGTGTGTGTGTGTGTGTGTGTGTGTGTGTGTGTGTCCGTGTGTGTGTGTGTCTGTGTCTGTGTGTGTGTGTGTCTGCGTGTGTGTGTCTGCGTGTGTGGGCTATGTCGTTATTTTAAATGCTACTTCAGCAGGTCATTAGGAAGGTTGAACTAATTGCTGAACTGTGCTTGGTTCTGAGGCAGAGAAGAGCCTTTGAAGATGAAAGATATGATATTTGGGAAATGCCAGGAAATGTTTAAGGTCTGTTCAGATTACTGTTTTATTGGCCAGCTTTGATTTGCTCTGATACTGGAGAGGATCAGGGTACCAGGAACCACTCTTAACCGGGTTTTTGCATGCAGACTCTGCACCAGCATTACAATAGGAATACCCATGGGATGTCCCTCATTGACCAACTGGTCGCTTCTAAGCGTTCATGGTTGGGATGTGGCAATCACTGGCAATCACTGCATCCACTGGCCATCCTTCAATGACAATAGACAATAGGTGCAGGAGTAGGCCGTTCGGCCCTTTGAGCCAGCACCGCCATTCAATGTGATCATGGCTGATCATCCCCAATCAGTACCCCGTTCCTGCCTTCTCCCCATATCCCCTGACTCCGCTATTTTTAAGAGCCTTATCTAGCTCTCTCTTGAAAGCATCCAGAGAACCAGCCTCCACCGCCCTCTGAGGCAGACAATTCCACAGACTTGAGACAGTGGTTTAGTTTAGTTTAGAGAGATACAGCGCAGAAACAAGCCCTTTGGCCCACCGTGTCCATGCCGACCAGCGATCCCCATACACTAACACTAGTGGGAGGAAACCAGAGCTCCTCGGAGAAAACCCACGCAGGTCACAGAGAGAACGTACAAACTCTGTACTGACAGCACCTGTAGTCAGGATCGAACCTGGGTCCCTGGTGCTGTAAGAGCAGCAACTCTACCGCTGCGCACCCTGCTGGTGGTGGCCACCTGTCTATGCTTCACCCGGGGTTACTGAGTGTTTTGCTCAGCCTCTACAAGGAACAATTAAGAACCAAACAACACTCTTCTGTGGGTCTGAGGCAAATATCAACCAAACTGTGATGACGGCTGATTTCCCGAGCAAAAAAAGGGCATTTGTGAAATGTTAGGCTTTTTTTTAAATATCAATCAGTTTTGTTGCCGTTTTTAATTATGCCAATCTTTAATTACCAGTTAAGTAACCAACAATTACTTAATGAATTCATGAAATTCTCTGACTAATGACATTTAAATTTTGCGTAGAAAAGAACTGCAGATGTTGGGTTATACCGAAGATAGACACAAAGTGCTGGAGTAACTCAGCGGATCAGGCAGCATCTCTGGAGAAAATGGATGGGTGACATTTCAGGTCATGACCCTTCTCCCACGGAGTTACTCCAGCACTTTGTGTCTATCTTCGACATTTAGACCATGCTCCCTGGTTTATTACTAACTGGCAATCAATTAATGTGAACATGACCTTAATGCTTCCACCAACATCCTGGAAAGGATGTTTCTTCCTAGAAAGAATCGGTCTGTAAAAGGATAGAAGTAAGTTCCACAGGGTCTTAATTGCAACTGGACCTTTCAGCCAGACTTGAGGAATCATATCACAGAAGTCCTGGAATCAGGTTAATATAGGCTGCCAAATAAAGGGGACTAGGTGGGAGAGTCTAGGACCAGAGAGCACAGCCTCAGAATAAAAGATTGTACCTTTAGAAGTTTGATGTGGGCTGATGGTTCTCCTCCCAGTCACTAGCTGACGCATGCCCCTGAAGAAGGGTCTCGACCCAAAACGTCACCCATTCCCTCTATCCAGAGATGCTGCCTGTCCGCTGAGTTACTCCGGCATTTTGTGTCTCTCTTCGGTGTAAACCAGCACCTGCAGTTCCTTCCTACACATGCTCCTGGTTAGGTAAGGAGCAGATTTGAATCAATGGTTCATGACGCCCCCCATGGACAGGGAGATGACTGCGACCATCAGGAACTCCTGGCACCGATGGAAATGTTCTCCAGTGGGACCCCCACGTCCTCAGCAGAACGTGGGGAAAAAGCAATCAAACTGAACATGAAAATAAATGGAAATGGCCTTACCGTGAAGGTGAAGTTAAATGGAGGGTCGAACTCTCCATTTTCCTCCAGCTCTTCCACTGATTTCAGGTCGTAGAGATGTGGACTGGAGTTCCTGTCCAACAAAATCATCAAATCATCACAACTGGGCAAGAGAAGAGAAAGGTCTCACAACATGGAGGATGAAATGCACACAGGGCGGATTGAGAGGCTCAGCTATTCAATATTCTGAAGCTTGATGATTTGCCAATGCACTGCGGAAACTTCATCCTGACCATCAATCTACTGCACCCACCCGTTTCCACCAAGGGGACTAGGTGGGAGAGTCTAGGACCAGAGGGCACAGCCTCAGAATAAAAGGACGCACCTTTAGAAAAGAGGTGATGAGGAATTTCTGTAGCCAGAGGGTGGTGAATCTGTGGAATTCATTGCCACAGATGGCTGTGGAGGCCATTTTAAAGTGCAGATTTACAGTTTCTTGATTAGTAATGGTGTCAAAGGTTATGGGGAGAAGGCAGGAGAAGGGAGTTGAGAGGGAAAGATAGATCGGCCATGTTTGAATGACTCGATGAGCCAAATAGTCTAATTCTGCTCCTATGATTTATGAATCTATGAACCAATCTGACCCATCGCCTTCAACCAATCACATCCAGCACCCTGATCCATCCCTTTGACCAATCAGATCCATCACATTCGACCCATCCCTTTGACCAATCAGATCCATCACACTCGACCCATCCCTTTGACCAATCAGATCCATCACACTCGACGCATCCCTTTGACCAATCAGATCCATCACACTCGACCCATCCCTTTGACCAATCAGATCCATCACACTCGACCCATCCCTTTGACCAATCAGATCCAACACTCTAGTCCCATTGGTTCACACCAATCAAACCCATCTTCATTGACCAACCAGTCCAAGCTAGCTCGTGGTATCTCTGTCTTTCACCAATCAGATGCAGTCTGTTGGCTCCACATTTTGTCACCAGTTAAATTCTCCACACAAGGCTCATTTCTTTCACCAGTCAGGTGCAGTTCCTTAACCCTGTCTCCTCAGTTGCCTTTTTAACAGTGTTTTTTTAAATTTTTTTAAAGGAAAAAGGATTGTGAAATCCAATCTGAGCTGAACCAAAGTTTTCAATAAGGTTTACAGCCAACAGCAAGGAGTGTGGTATACCAGTGGAATAAATCCATCGGGTTACACAACCACTGAAGTAACCTCCTTTAATGCCACTTGCGTGATTCAGATTGTTGTTTGTTAAAGAGCAGCAGATACTGCACGCAGAAGAGATTCAGGTACAGATTCCCTGCAGACCAAAGGGAGTCCCTGGGATGTGACACCGCTACTGTCAGTGCAGTGGGACGAAGCCTGACGTTTCCCTGCACACAACTTCCATAGAAAACTGACAAGACTGCGACAAAAATAATATAATAGGAAACAATTCTCTCATGTGTGAAATAATTAACAGTTGGAAAACATTGTGGGTTTGCTAATATTTGAGCGAAAAGTAACTACTACAACTGGAGTTCTGTTTAGTTTAGATAAACAGCATGGAAACAGGCCTTTCGGCCCACCTAGTCAATGCCGACCACCTTCACAGTAATTCTATGTTATCCCATTTTCCCCATCCACTCCCGACACACAGGGGGGCAATTTACAGAGGCCAATTAACCTACAAACCCGCACGTCTTTGGGATGTGGGAAGAAATCAGAGCACCCGGAGGAAACCCATGCAGTTACGGGGAGTACGTGCAAACTCCACACAGAAAGCATCCGTGATCAGGTCTCTGGTGTTGGGAGGCAGCAGTTCTGCCAGCAACTAACGGGTTTTTTTACCAAATAATATCCCAAAATACTTTTGGGAAATATAACCAGGCAGAGAGAGATGTCATGGCGAAGGAAACATTGGGAGTGTAGATTAAACAGGTGATGAATGGAGGCAGGTGGAGAAATGGAGAGACAAGATAACCTGCTGTAGTGTACAGAGCATGTTGTGTCAGTTAAACTGCCCTGCACAATATGAGTATTAGTATTGGTTTATTATTGTCAAGATACTTTGAAAACCTTGGTTTTGCATCGTATTCGGGCAAATCATTTCACAGCACATCTTGTATAGTGTATGTGACAAATAAAGTTGACTTGACCATACATGAGTATATCAGGTCATGCAAAAGAAAAAAATAAACAGAGTGCAGAATATAGTGTTGCAGCCACAGAGAAAGTGCAGATTAAAAAAGTGCAATGGCCATTACGATGTAGATTGGAAGATTGGAAATTCATCCTTAGCATTTGAGAGGTCTGTCCAAGAGTCTGATAACAGTGGGGGGGAAAAGTGTTCTTGAATCTGGTGGCATGTGCTTTCAAGCCTTTGTATCATCTTCTCGATGGGAGTGGGTAGGAAAGAGAATGACCAGGATGTGAGTGGTCATTGACTATGTTGGCTGCTTTTCGAGACAGTGTGATCTAGAGATGGAGATGATGGGAAGGGCAGAGCGGTGCGGTGGGTTGCTTTGCTATATGGACTGGGATACATTCACAACTCTCTGCAATTTCTAGCAGTCTTGGGTTGAGCAGTTGCCGCACCAAGCTGCGACACATCAGGTTAGGATACTTTCCTTGGTGCATCTGTAGCGATTGGTAAGAGTCATGCTGAATTTCCATTATTTTTCTGAGGAGGTATAGGCGTTGGCGTGCATCTTGGATGGAGCATCAATGTGAATGGACCAAGACAAATGGTTGGTGATATCTACACCTAGGGTTCAGAATGAAGAGAGATCACGGAGAGAGATGGCAACACGTACCTAGTGAGGAGGAGATCTGCTTGATATCGCACAGGAACGTAGAGATGGTAGACGTTGTCCTGGAGAGTTTCCTCCGCTTCTTCACTATCACTGAACGAGAGAAATAAGGAGAGTGTACGTTAGGTAACCACGGGCAACCTTCCAAATGAAACTCAACACTAGTTCACGGAACTCGGTCTTATCTCTCCATTAGACAATTTGCAGTACTTGCCAGCACTGATGTCATGTGTTGAGCTGCTCCCTGCCGTCTTTCTGCAACTCTGCCGTTGATAACAACTCTACATCTCAGTAGCAGTGCGGGGGCAGTGCAATTGCCTCAGGCTCAAGTCGAGACTAGTGTCAGGTTGACACTAACCCAGCTTTGATCCTGACCCCTGCTACTCTCTGTACACAGTTTGTACTGGCTTACCCCGGATGCTCCAGTCTCCTCCCACATCCCATAGACACACGGCGCTGGTTTACTGGGCAATCTAAATGACCCCGTCTATTGACGTGGCAATGGGCAGCTCTCGGCCTGGTAATAGGTTGCTTGGCTCATCGGACGGAGCAACAGGGAGGGAGGTGGAGGTGGAGACGTCGGGCACTAGGAGTGGACCGGTAGGAAGGTGAACTGGGGTAATGCCTCCAGCGCCTTCAAGGTCGGCTGCAGGAGGCGGTACCCGGGACACGGAGATGGCTGGGTGAGGAGAGGAGATGGACGTCGGTTCGCGGGAAGTGCTCCAGTACATCGAGCGCGTGGGCCGACCGGACTTTGGACTTTAAATAATGGCACCAACAATGGTGGCGCCAGCAAGTGTAATATAAGCAAAAAGAATTTCACCGTGCAGCTACAAACGTGACTAATTGAATCACTGAAGTAAGTGGGCGAATGGGATTGATTGGATGGCTCTAAGGGCTGGCACACACCCGATGGGCAGAACGTCCTTCTCAAATCACCATAGCTAGAAACAAGGAACTGCAGATGCTGGTTTATACAAAAGGACACAAAGTGCTGGAGTAACTCAGCGGGTCAGGCAGCATCTCTAGAGAACGTGGATAGGTGATGTTTCGGGTTGGGACCGCTCTTCAGACTGATTGCAGGTGGGGTGGGGAGAGAAAGAAAGCTGGAGGAGAGGATGCTGTCGGAACCACAGCTCCCATGTTCCCTTTGGCTGGAATGTCTGTTGGCAGGCGATGGATGTGTAGACATTGCTCGGGATGAGGTAGGGGGTGCAGATGGCCTTTGCTAGGCCTTCAAAATAACTCAAAGATAGACACAAAATGCTGGAGTAACTCAGCGGGACAGGCAGCATGTTTGGAGAGAAGGAATGGGTGATGTTTCGGGACGAGACCCTTCTTCAAACTTCAAAATAACTCACTGGTCTGGGCCTTGGGTTTCCTTTGACTACAGTGCTGTTGATAGTACCTGGTCACAGCCCAGTCCTTGTGCAAACACTACTCTTGGCAACGTGTTACGTGGTGCACCAGTTCGCCAAAGAACGGCACCAATTGCAACCATATCTCCGTGGAGGCAGCACAACATGCACTTCCAATCTCTTGCCGTAGTCCATGGGTCTTTTCCACAGACAGAACACAAGGTTGGACTCATCTCCTTCCCAACCAGTCACAACATTGTCACAGCATAGGAGGAGGCCATTCAGCCCATCAAATCTGAGATGGTTCACTGCAGAGCAATTTCATTGGTTCCTTTCCATTTGTGCATCCCTGTGAACCCGCTAAGTGTGTATCCAAAAACTCTGGTGCATTCTCTTTACATTGCTGCTCTGGGCAGTGAGTTCCAGATCACTGTGTAAGGAAAGATATCTTCTTACAACCCCACCCACATGGTACTAAATTTGGATGATCAGCCATGATCATATTGAATGGTGCTGCTGGCTCGAAGGGCTGAATGGCCTACTCCTGCACCTATTTTCTATACCCTTTGCCCATCTTGCCTTTCTGAGAGGACAGAGATGATGGGCATGTTTCCACAGTGTATGACTCGTGAGTCTATGAGTATGACTCATACTCATAGTCTGAAGAAGGGTCTCGACCCAAAACATCACCCATTCCTTCTCTCCAGAGATGCTGCCTGTCCCGCTGAGTTACTTCAGCATTTTGTGTCTATCTTCGATTTAAACCAGCATCTGCAGTTCCTTCCTACACAATACTCCTAGTCTATCGTTCACCAGCCAGAATGCATTTCTATAGCACCTTTCAAAGACTTGGGACATTTACGACACTCCAAAGCCTATGAAGCAACCTTAGAAGTGGCAGATTTAGAAGTGGCAGGTGTATGTTTAGGTTCTATATTGTCACATGCACCGAGGTACAGTGAAAATCTTTGTTTTGCATGCTATCCAAACAGATCAAATATAGCAGACAGATACAGCATGGAAACAGGCCCTTCGACCCACTGAGTCCATGCCGACCATCGATCACCCGTTTGCACTAGTTCTATGTTATCCCACTTTTGCACCCACTCCCTACACAATAGCAGCAATTTACAGAAGCCAATTAATCTACAAACCCGCATGTCTTTGGGATGTGGGAGGAAACCGCAGCACCTGGAGGAAACCCACATGGTCACAGGGAGAACGTGCAAACTCCACACAGACAGCACCCGCGTTCAGGATCAAACCCGGGTCTCTGGCGCTGTGAGGCAGCGGCTCTGGCAAAGGGCCCTCATTGTGGAATATATGAGAATGTAGACAGCACCTTTGTTTAACAATTCCCCAAGACACCACCAACGCAGCAACACTCTTGCAATACTACAGTGGAGTAGGGGTCAATCCCTCACCTCGCGTCACAGAGGCAAAAGTGCGGTGAACTCAGCCACAGTCAGTGGGCCAAGAACAGAGTTCTAAGGGCCAGGGGATTTGCGTGCTGAGAGTCAGGGAACCAAAAGATGGGGGTGAAGGCTGTGGGTCTCCCAAAATGCCCAATGGCACTGCGTGTGTGACTGGGAGCGCTAGTGACAAAACCAGACGGAGTAAGCTGCATGTAGATACACCACCATTCCTCACCCTAACATCAGACAGCTGGCAAGCTGCCTGTCCCGCTGACTTACTCCAGCTTTTTGTGTCTATCTGCGGTTTAAACCGGCATCTGCAGTTCCTTCCTTCACAAGCCTTTTATCAGCTTACACTTTCAGAAGGCAGAGGCTGTTTTCAAAACATTATTGCAGCTGGGTTCAAGCTAAACTCATTTCTCCGTGCATTTCACGTAGGTTTAAACTGAATTCAGTTCAGCAGTTCAGTTCAGTTTAGTTTATTGTCACGTGTACCGAGGTACAGTGAAAAGCTTTCACCATACATTTCATACAGGTTTAAACTGGATTCAGTTCATACATTTCATGTACGTTTAAACTTTCTAAACGATAGATGGCATTTAAGAGGCTTTCAGACAGGCAGATAGAGGTGCGGAGAATAGAGGGATATGGATCATGTGCAGGCAGTGAGATCAGTTTAACTTGGCATTGAGTTTGGCTCAAACATAGTTCCTGTGCTGCGCTGTTCTATGTTCATCTAACCGTGCATTTCATGCAGGTTTAAACTGAACACATTTCTCAAGCATACGTCACCTGCTGGCAGTCAGGGTCAGCTCTACATTGTCCAGGAAAACGGAACGGCCGAACTCAAACTCCAGGCGAAAGGCCACCTGCAGAGATCAGAAAGGCACATCAGCCAGCAAACGCAGAGGTGACCAGTCGCAATGTACCAGTCCTGCCACCGACCAATTGGGTACAGACACAGCGCGCTGGCACAACATTGAGGCCACGTCCCAGCTAACACTAACACTGTTGGGATCAAGGGATATGGGGAGAAGGCAGGATTGGGGGGACTGGTTCTGTATGATCAGCCATGATCATATTGAATGGCGGTGCAGGCTCGAATGGCCTACTCCTGCACCTATTTTCTATGTTTCTATCAGCCATGATCACAATGAATGGCGGTGCTGGCTCAAAGGGCCGAATGGCCTCCTCCTGCACCTATTTTCTATGTTTCTATGTTTGTCCAACCTCTCTACATCCCTCTCACAGGGTCATAAAACTTCCCTCACCAGAGTTTCCAGATGTAATTTAATTTTTTTTTGTTTTTTTTTTGGAAAGATTGGTTGAATTATGGACTTGAAAGGGCAGAAAGGGGCCGCGTCAGCAGCTGAGATGAAGCTTGTGCAGTGCAGGAGCTGGGGCTGCCTGTTGTCGCCACGGCTTCCACTTGCTGACTTATCTGCTCTCTGGCACTCGTTAAAGCTCCCGTTGCCACGCACTTACATTCTTCAGCTCTGATCACTTGAAATTCAATCCAGAGACAGGATTCTGTTTGTGCCGCAGACTTTTGTCATTCCTCAGTCGCCCCAAACCAACAATAATGGAAAGTTCTGGTAACTCCCTGTGTGCCGAGAACCCCAGTCATCGTAGGGAGGTTGACTTCACATTTGTGATCAGCACTAAATCAATTTATATCCCTCCCAGGCATTCCTGTTCCTTTTCACCATTCAGGCTGTGATCCTTTAGACTCACTCAGTGGACGTTGGTGCCAGCATCTCAGGTTAACAATTTAGTGACAAGAGTTGAAGTCATAGTCATAGAGTGATACAGCGTGGGAACAGGCCTTTCGGCCCAACTCGCCCACACCGGCCAACTAATCCCACCTGCCCGCGTTTGACCCACATCCCTCCAAACCTGTCCAATCCATGTAACTGTCTAACTGTTTCTTAAACGTTGGGATAGTCCCTGCCTAAACTACCTCCTTTGGCAGCTTGTTCCATACACCCACCACCTGTTGTGTGAAAAGGTTACCCCTCAAATTCCTATTAAATCTCTATACGATCACCCCTCATCCTCCTGCACTCCAAAGAATAGAGTCCCAGCCTACTCAACCTCTCCCTGTATTTCAGACCCTCTAGTCCTGGCAACATCCTCATAAAGTCTCACTGTTGAGCTGGGAAATTAAATAATCGGTTGCCACGACAGCTGGATAGTGGTGGAAAGCCCGTCAAGTTCCCTCATGGTCTCCAGTGAAGAAGGAAGGTGTTTACCACTAATCTCACCCAGTGTGGCCTGTTGCTGACTCCAGACCCACAGTGGTGTCATCTCTAAACTGCCCTCCAAAATGATCTAACAACCCGTTCAATTATGATATAAGCAATAATAGAACAAGCAGAAGAATAAACCTGGCACTTAACTTAAACATGACAAGCTTGCTGTTAACCCCATGTTTAGTTTAGTTTAGTTTAAAGATACAGCGCGAAAGCAGGCCCTTTGGCCTACCAAGTCCACGCTGACCAGTGATCCCGGTACACTAACACTATCCTACACACTAGGGACAATTGACAATCTTTACTGAGGCCAATTAACCTACAAATGTGTACGTCTTTGGAGTGTGGGAGGGAACTGGAGCTCCCGGAGCTGTCTTTACGGAGGAATGTACAAACTCCGTACAGACAGCAGCCACAGTCAGTATCGAACCCAGGTCTCTGCCTTACTCTGCCGCAGCAGCACCGTGCCGCCCATTTTGAGAACTTTCGAATTCTACTGAAGGAATGTCCTCCAGGTCCTGCCCATTAGCCAGGTGTAATGGAGACACCTGTCAGAACAAGGCAGCCTGCCTGACTGACCCTCATCTACCACCCTACACCACTGGTCACAGCAGCCGCAGGGTATACCGTCCACACTGTTACACACCACACCTACTGCAACTGCACCGAGCAAACTCGTAGACTATACCACCAAGTGAAACTAGCCGCTCACCATTCACACACCATTTATATTGTCACTGCTTCATTGTTAATGGGTGTAAATCCAGGCACTCCCTCCCAATTGCCTCCTTCAACAGAATGACTGCAGTGGTCATGGAAGTGGCTCATCTCCAGCTTCTCTAGGCCAATTATCCTGGCCTTGCCTCCAGCATCAGATTAGGACCATAGAAACATAGAAAATAGGTGCAGGAGTAGGCCATTCCGCCCTTCGAGCCTGCACTGCCATTCAATATGATCATGGCTGATCATCCAACTCAGTATCCTGTACCTGCCTTTCTCCATACCCCCTGATCCCTCTAGCCACAAGGGCCACATCTAACTCCCTCTTAAATATAGCCAATAAACTGGCCTCAACTACCTTCTGTGGCAGAGAATTCCACAGATGGACCAACAGTTCTCATTGATCTTGGTCCTTCATTAATAGTCAAAAAATTCCAAGTCCCACTCTGCGAGTTCGTTTGTAGGTTAAATGGCTTCTGTAAATTGTCTCTAGTGTGCAGGATAGAACTAGTGTGTGGATGGTTGCTAGTTGGTGTGGACTTGGTGGGCCGAAGAGCCTATTTCCGTGCTGTATCTCTAAACTATACTGGTGTCATTTTATCCTCCAGGTGAGATGCTAAACCGTGGCTCTGTCTTCTCTTTCAGATGGATGTAAATGAACCCATGGCCTCTATTGGAAGGCCCCAGGGGCTGTTTCACTGATGTCCGGGGCAAAACTTATCCTTCCTTTCACGATACTATAAAAAACCTAATTGGTCATCGTCATGTTCTCGTTAGTGGGATCTGTGTTCCCGATATAATGGTGGCTACATTTCAACAAAGCATTTCATGGCTTGGATGGGTATTGAACTCTCCACCATCGACAGGACCTACAGGAAGCGTAGGCTCGAGAAGGCAGGTGGTATCATCGAAGACCCACGTCACCCAAGCCAGGGGATGAAGACAAGAACAAAGCCTCCTACCTTGGATTGGGAGCGGAACACTGGGTAAGCCACGGTGCAAACTTTGCTGTTGTTCCATTTTTCCAAAACGTTGCAGTCAATTCTCACGTCCGCTTCGTCCTGTAACGAGAGAGGGACAAGAATTTTTCCCTGCAATTACCTCACACATTTGTTGTCCACCAGTCATCTGGCACCTCTACTGGGGCCAAGGATTTGAAGGGTTCTGTCAGTTCCTCAGCAATCTCCTCCCTCAGCAGGCTGCGATACATCTCAAAGGCCCTGGGGATTTATCCACCTTTAAGCCCACTAAGACATCTAATTCCTCCTCCTCTTCTCAGATAATTTGTTCTAGAATTTCAACTTGTTCCTTTCAATTATGTTGTTGTTCTCCACGGTGAAACACATCGTTATTGAACAACAGATAGGAAGTGTGCAGTGAGGAACTGCAGATGCTGGTTTATACTGAAGATAGACACAAAATGCTGGTGTAACTCAGTGGGTCAGGCAGCATCTCTGGAGAAAAATAATAGATTGATAGTTGAAGGGGGGGGGGGGGGGGGGGGGAGAAATAAACTGGAGACGAGAAAAGACCAGAACGTCAGGATTGGCAACAGGTGACTCCCCCCCCCCCCTAACCTCCATTTTCAGCCCAGAGTAGGGTTCCGATCCAAAACGTCTATTTGATAGGAAGTATTTATTTAAGAACAGCCTTATGTCCTTTGACTCCACAGAAAGACACTCTGGTCCTTAACTGACCCTCCTCTTTCTCTTGTTAACCACTTGATGTGGTTCCTTCTTGCCCCGAATATAATTATGAAATGCTTTGGGATTTTCCTCATTTTAATGAAGGAAATCGTGAAATCTACCAAATAATAAAAGGCCTGGATAGAGTGGATGTGGAGAGGATGTTTCCAGTAGTGGGAAAGACTAGGACCAGAGGGCACTCAGAATAAAAGGACGTACCTTTAGAATGGAGATGAGGAGGACATTTTTTAGCTAGAGGGTGGTGAATCTGTGGAATCCATTGCCACAGACAGTGGTGGAGGCCAAGTTATTGGGTATTTTGTAAACCGGAGATTGATAGGGTCCTGAATAGAAAGGGTGTTACATATTTTGTAGTTTACAAGGAGAAGGCAGGAGAATGGGGTTGAGAGGGAAGGAGAGAGCAGCCCTGATTGAATGGTAGAGCAGACTCAATGGGCTAAATGGCCTAATTCTGCTTTTTGTTGCATGCAATCCAGTCTGCAGCAAGACAATACATGATTACAATCAAGTTGTCCACGGTGTAGAGATACAGGATAAAGGAAATAACGTTTAGTGCAAGATAAAGCCCGAAACATCCAATGTTGAGGGTCTCCAATGAGGTAAATTGTAGCTCAGGACCACTCTCTAGTTGGTGATAGGATGGTTCAGTTGTCTGATAACAGCTGGGAGGAACCTGTCCCTGAATCTGGAGGTGTGCGTTTTCACATTTCTGTACCTCCTGCTTGATGGGAGTGGGATGAGACTGGTCCTTGATTATGTTGGTGGCCTTGCCCAGGTAGCGTGAAGCCAATGGAAGAAGGAGTCAATGGAAGGGGGGTAGGTTTGCGTGATAGTCTGGGCTGTGTCCACAATTCTCTGCAATTTCGTGTGGTCTTGGATGGAGTTGTTCCCAAAGCATGCTGTGATGCATCCTGATAAAATGCTTTCCAGTGAAAGGCTGAACACCAGAGTCATATATTTCAGGGGTGTGGCATATTTCTGTGAAACACAGCACACAGCTGCCTCTCACTTCCCTGAAGGCAGGTCAGTCTGGCTTTACGTTCAGCCAGCTTGTTTTCTATAGACTGCACATTCGCCAGTAGTATGCTGGGGAGGTGAGGGGGGGGGGGGGGAGGGGGGGGAGGGGGGGTCTTGAAACCACATTGTTTCAACCTCACGTGTAGCCCAGTGCACTCCCTCCTTTCCTCACTAGGTGGCAGCACTTCAGTCATGTGCTATGTGCAGGTAGATACGTGATAGTCTTGGCATCATGTTTAAGAAGGAACAGCAGATGCTGGAAAATCAAAGGTAGACAAAAATGCTGGAGAAACTCAGCGGGTGAGGCAGCATCTATGGAGCGAAGGAAATAGGCGACGTTTCGGGTCGAAGCCCTTCTTCAGACTGCTGTGATGGTGGGTGTGGGGGGGCGGGAAGAAGAAAGGAAGAGGCGGTGCCAGTGGGCTGTTGGAGAGCTGGGAAGGGGAGGAGAAAGCAAGGACTACCTGAAATTGGAGAAGTCAATGTTCATACCGCTGGGGTGCAGACTACCCAAGCAAAATATGAGGTGACACCAATTTACGGTGGTCCTCACTATGGCCATGGAGGAGGCCCAGGACAGAAAGGTCGGATTCGGAATGGGAGGGGGAGTTGAAGTGCTGAGCCACCGGGTGATCAGGTTGGTTATTGCGAACTGAGCGGAGGTGTTGGGCGAAGCGATCGCCAAGCCTAAGCTTGCTCTCACCGATGTAGAGCAGCTGACACCTAGAGCAGCGGATGCGATAGATGAGGTTGGAGGAGGTGCAGGTTGGAGGAGGAGGTCTTGGCATCATGTTCAGCACAGACATTGTGGGCTGAAGGGCCTGTTCTTGTGCTGTGCTGTTCTATGTACAAATCTGTTTGTAACTTATTAAAGTTTGAAAATCTAGTTTTTAAGTTTTCAGAGGTTGCAGTACACCGCACCCATCACAAAAATGAAATCAGCCTTCCCCTAATCGAAATCCTGATTTCATGTCCATTCTGGCCTCTAAAATGTTCTCCCACTGACACTCCTTCCACTTTTCTAGCCGCTCCCCAAAGATTAGATGCAGGATCACCCCTTCGAGAATAAGGTGATGGCTCAAATATCTCTTCTGGGCACACATTTAAAGCTTGGCTCCCTCTCAGCATTTCACACTGAAGTGGTCCCATTTGAGATTGGGAAGATTTAAATCCCCCACTTATTTTTCACTTTTCAAGTTCAAGAGTTCAAGAGTGTTTATTGTCATGTGTCCCAGATAAGACAATGAAATTCTTGCTTTGCTTCAGCACAACAGAATATTGCAGGCATAAATAAATACAGAACAGATCAGTGTGTCCATATACCAATGGATATATATATACACACATAAATAAGCAGATAAAGTGCAATAGGCTATTAAAGTTCAGATTTTTGTTTGAGTTGAGTTTAGTAGTCTGATGGCTGAGGGGAAGCAGCTATTCCTGAACCTGGATGTTGCAGATTTCAGGCTCCTGTACCTTCTACCTGATGGCAGCAGAGAGATGAGTGTGTGGCCAGGATGGTGTGGGTCCTTGATGATGCTGCCAGACCTTTTGAGGCAGCGACTGCGATAGATCCCCTCGATGGTAGGGAGGTCAGAGCCGATGATGGACTGGGCGGTGTTTACAACTTTTTGCAGTCTTTTCCGCTCCTGGGTGCACAAGTTGCTGAACCAAGCCACGATGCAACCGGTCAGCATGCTTTTAGTGGTATATCTGTGACATAATGTATATTTGCTTCTCTATCTGACTATTTGGAGGCCTATATGCACCCCAGTTAAGTAATCATAGGGTCATAGGGTTGTACTGCACAGAAACAGGCCCTTCAGCCCACTATGTTCATGCTAACCATTTTCCATTTGTTCACATTAGGACTCCCTACCTATTCAAATGACTGCCCAAATGTCTCTTAAATGTAGTGATTGCTTCAGGTTCCAACTGCTGCTCTGACAGTGCATCCTAGATCTTAACAATTCTTGGTGTATAACATTTTCCCCAAAAATCCCTTTTAAATCTCCTATCTCTTACCTTAACACTAGTTTAATTTAGAGATTTAGCACGGCGACAGAAACCGAGTCCACGCTGACCAGTGATCCCCGCACACTAACACTACCTTACACACATTCGGGACAATCTACAACTATACCAAGCCAATTACCTACAAACCTGTACGTCTTTGGAGTGTGGGAGGAAACCGGGACACCTGAAGAAAACCCACGCAGGTCACAAGGGAGAACGTACAAACTCCATACATGCTGCACCCGGAGTCAGGATTGAACCCGGGTGTGTGGCGCTGTAATAGCCCTGTCCCACGGTACGAGTTCATTCCAAGAGCTCTCCCGAGTTTTAAAAAAATCAAACTCGTGGTAAGCACGGAGAATGAACGTAGCGGGTACGTCGGAGCTCGGGTACGTCTCTTAGCGGCCCATAACGTTAACGGCAGGTACTCGGGAAGACTCGCTAACGGCAGGTAAGCACGGGAAGACTCGTGAAGATTTCTCAACATGTTGAAAAATGTCCACGAGAGCCCCGAGTACCGACGAGCGGCCATTACCGTAAATCTCCGAGTTCGAATCAGGGCAAACTCGGGAGAGCTCTTGGAATGAACTCGTACCATGGCACAGGGGTTTAAGGCAGCAATTCTACCCTTGTGCCACTGTGCTGCACATGTTCTCTTGTTTTTAATACCTCGTACACGAGAGGAAATCTTTCGCCATCTACCTATCTACACCTCTCGTAATCTGGTACACTTTTATCGGGCACCCGTCAGCCTCTTGGGCTCCGAGCAGAACAAGCCTAGCCAATCCATTCTCCCCCTATAACTACAGTCCTCAGATCCAGGCAACATCCCGGTAAATCTACATGCTCTCTCAAACGCAGTCACATCCTTCCTATAGTGTAGCGAGCAAGTGTTGCCAAATAAGTTTTTATAAAGTTACAGCACATTGTCCCAATTCTTATATTCCATGCCAGGACCTATCAAGGCAAGCGAACCGCATGGCTTCTTCACCACTCTATCCACCTGCAGTGTCACTTGCAAAGAAGTACGAATTTGATCCCTGGATCTCTCTGTTAACCAATCTTTCCTTCATGCCCCTTCCATTTTCTGTGCATGCCTACCCATATTTGCCTTCCCCAAATCACTGACCATTGAGAAAAATAAGTGAAAACCTTCACTGTAAACCCAATACATAGCAATGTTATAATTCTCTTTCACTTTGTCTGACCCTGGTGTGATCCTCTGACAACAATGAAGGAAAAACGATATCTTTCCAAGGCAGAAGATAGACACAAAAAGCTGGAGTAACTCAGCGGGACAGGCAGCATCTCTGGAGAGAAGGAAAAGGGTGACGATTGGGGTCGAGACCCGTTTCAGGCAGGATGGGTGGGATTATCCCACGTGGAGAGTAAAGGCTATCATGGAGCAGCTGGGCCGAATGGCTTGGTGTTGTGCTTTACCTCTATGTTTGCAACCATTGGAACTTGAGATGAGCCTGTAACTGAACCTTGGGCTTGGTACAGTTCTGTCAAATGTGCAGTATCGTGCTGTAAGACTGTAAAGTGCAATATTCAATGCAGCAGCTGCTTCTGACAGTGGAACAGCCAATTAATTAGCACTCCCATAAAGCTTCCCAGAACCAATCCACAACGCACTGTCTCACATTACCCAGTTATTGGCAAGGGCCAATGAATAATTATGATCAATTGTGTGTGGTTAAGTTATCTTAAAGCTACTTTAGTCTTTAGACATACCGTGTGGAAAAAGGCCCTTCGGCCCACCGAGTCCATGCCGATCAAAGATCAACCCTGTACACTATCCTATACACTGGGTCACAGGGAGATCATGCAAACTCCACACAGATAGCAAGGTCAGGATCGAACCCGGGTCTCTGATGGTGTAAGGCAGCAGCATTACCACCTGCGCCACCGTGCTGCCCTAAATGTCGTGTATGGGCAAGGTCCTGAATAATCAAATCATACCATACTGTATCTCGGTAACATGACAATAATAATTCAATACTAACACCAATGAGGCAAAATTAGAGCAAAGGAAGTCTTTAAGGAATGACTTTAGTTTAACTCAGTTTAGAGATACAGTGTGGAAATAAGCCCTTTGGCCCACCGAGTCCGTACGGACAATGATATCCCGTACACCAACACTATCCTACACACTAGGGACAATTTACCAAACTCAATTAACCTACAAACCTGTACATCTTTAGAGTGTGGGCGGAAACCGGAGCACCCCGGAGAAAACTAACGTGGTCACAGGGAGAACGAGCAAACTCCGTACAGGCAGCACCCGCAGTCAGGATCGAACCTGGGTCTTTGGCGCTGTGAGGCAGCAACTCTAATGCTGTGCCAGTGTGCCGTCTGTAAGGGCGTGAGGGAGAAGCTAAAGGGCCTGTCCCACTGTACGAGCTAATTCAAGAGTTCTCCCGAGTTTCCCCTGTTTTGAACTCGGAGAATTACGGTAATAGCTGCTCGTCGGTACTCGGGGCTCTCGTGGACATTTTTCAACATGTTGAAAAATCTTCACGGGTCTTCACGAGCTTACCGCGTTTCCCGAGTACCTGCCGTTAGCGTTACGAGCCGCTAAGAGACGTCCCGAGCTGCAACGTACCCACTACGTACATTCTACGTGCTTACCACGAGTTTGATATTTTTTAAAACTTGGGAGAGCTCTTGAATTACCTCGTACTTAAGGGGCTTAAGGGGTAACAGGCAGTGACTGACTTTGGGTTAAGAGGAAGAGTAGCCAGGCTGCCCAGTGATGTGGTTTGCTGGCTCACCCATCGCTTGGGCTCAGCCAAATGGCTTATCTTGGTGATTTCTCAGCGGTGGATGTCAGGTCTCCTTGTGGAGTCTGGAAGGGATTCCAGACAAGCTGAGGCGGCTTTAAAAAAAGTTATATTGTAGGCCGTAGAAGTGTACAAAATATTGGAGCTGGTTACAAGTAGTCATCATCTTTGTCAGAAAACTGTTTAATCATTCAAGGTTGAACTGACTTTGCTCAGGAATGTGAACACAGTCCAGGCTAGCAGTGTGCATGAATTTGTGCCCGGGCCTTTAGGACTGAGGATTTTTCATTTTGTTTTGGTTGGTCTACACTGAGGAACATAAGGCTCAGAATTCTGCATCGACGGTGTATGCATGGTGGTGTAGGCATGATGTTAGTCAGTGAGGTTTACACTTGCAGAGAGTGGGACGGGTGGTGGTGGGAGTTAAGGGCCTGTCCCACTTGGCGATATATCAGTGCCGCCAAAAGATTTAGAACATTTCAAAATCCAGCGGCGACAAAAAAAATGTTGCGACACTTGAAAAAACACCGCGCGTCGATAGGGCGTCACGCCGTGTATTTTCCGTTGACCTGATACGTCAGTCAATGATGCTGGCGATCGCCAAAAAAATCGGCAAGTGGGACAGGCCCCTTAGTGAGGACGGGGGGGAGGGGGGTTAGAGAGGCCACTCACCTTCTGTGCCAGAGTTGCGAACTGCAGGTTCCTGGAGAAGGTGATGTTGAGGATGGTGCTGTAGGCGTTCTCCCTCTTGTTCTCCAGCCAGACATCCAGAGTCAGCCTCCTCCGAGTGTCTTCAACGGTGAAGGGAAACTGGCTGAAAAAGACCCAAGCCATGGGTTGGTGGGAAGGCATGTCACGAATGTCGCACCACATTCTTAATGCATCTCACGTGAACCGGCTCAAACGCCAAACTTCTCCAGCAACTCCAGCCAATGTGCTGTCAGCCTTCACAACTCCAAATGGGAAAAGCCCTCGCTATCTCCTGGACTCATATACCCATGGCACCAGGCCCTTCAGCCCATTCAGTTTATACTGGCATTCAAGCACTTTACACTAATCCTACAGTGATCCAATGTTATCCTCCCCACATTCCCATCAACATCTACATTCTACAACTCACCCACACACGTGACAAGTACACCACCTCTAGTATAACCTTTGGTCTGTCAGTTCCTTCTGTAAGTGGAAACTAAGGCTGCAGTTTGGATTAGAGAAGAAGAGACAGAGAGCTGGAGTAACTCAGCAGGTCGGGCAGCATCTCAGGAGAATATGCATAGGCGATGATCCCAGTTGGGACCTTTCTTCAGACTGAGACAGGGGAGTCTGAAGATGGGCCTTGACCCAAAATGCCGCCTACCCATATTCTCCTGAGATGCTGCCTGACCCACTGAGTTACTCCAGCACTCTGTGTCTTCTTGTGTAAACCAGCATCTGCAATTCCTTGTTTCTACAGTTAGGATAACCCTGTTCCCAATTCTAAAGTGGAGACACAAGTGACTGCAAATGCTGTAATATTGAGCAAAACTCAAAGCGCTGAAGGAACTCTGTGGGTCAGGCAGCATCTGTGGGGGGAAATGGACAGGCAATGTTACAACACAAGACCCATGTTTAGACTGAAGAAGGGTCCCGATATGAAATGTCATATGTCCTTTTCCCAATGCACATACCTGTACTGCCTGACTCACTGAGTTCCACCAGCACTTTGTGTTTTGCTCCTAATTCTACAGGTACAGCAAGAATCCAGGGCTGTTTGGGTGAACATGACATCCCCATTTGAACTCCATGCCACCAGTGGACTGTGGAGTAGGTCGAGAACTTGCTTCCCCCAACATTACCCAGTGGCCCAACATACACCTGGCTCAGGTAGGCAATGCAACAGCCTCTGTAGTGAAGCCCACACCCAAGTCAAATAACCTCAAGATTCCCATTGTGCTCACATAGGAATAAAGGCGTGATTTAGTTCCACAAGGCAGTGGGACTGAGCGTGTCGGCACCTTTAACGAGGGGGAAAAGGGGAGAAAGACTCAACGTCTCTGTCGTGGAGCCTCCTCGATTTGGCTCATCGTTACGTTGAAGGACATGGTGACTCGCTACTCACCTGGAACCGTGAATGCCAGTGCGAGCTCGTATGACCAGGTCGGGAACGCAGTGTTCGTCCTCACCACAGTCGTTCCAGAAGCCGAGCTGCATTGGAACCAAGAACAAGCAATAAACCGCACCATTCTCCGTCAATGACGCCATTAGTTTCCATCCATCCTTTCAGAGGATCTTGGCTGGAAATAAGCTCATGGATTCACAGGACAATCGCCTTCAAACGGGCAAGGTGGCACGGTGCTGCCCTGTACCAAAGATTGATGCACTTCATGGTTGAACCACATCGACTCTCCTACCCACCCCTTCCACTTCTCCAGAGACCAAGTAGCGGAGTCTGAGCCGAAACGTCGCTTGTCCATTCCTTCCGCAGATGCTGCCTGACCCACTGTGTTAGTCCAGCACTTTGTGTGTCATGAGGTAGCAAATGGAGAAATTTTGGAACACAAGGTTTGTTGGAACGTCATGATAGACTATCTGCAAAAGCTCTGACAATTAACATTAAGATGGAAAGTTGTGCCATAGTGTAGCACCTGTCACGATGCCCCAGCGCATCTTGCATTTCAGAAGTTCTCCAGTTGCTGCACTCACCGTTGCAACGTTGGAGCCAGGATGGGCAAATTGTGCACAGTAGTTATTGTGAGCCGTTTTGGGCCCCATATCTGGGGAAGGATGTGCTAGTGTTGGAGAGGGTCCCCAGGAGGTCTACAAGAGTGATGCCAGGAATAATTGGGTTAACATGTAATGAGTGTTTGACGGCACTGGGCCTGAAGGAGACGGCTGGAGTTTAGAAGGATGAGGGGGGACTTGATTGAAAATTACCGAATAGTGAAAGGCTCGAATAGAGTGGATGTGGAGAAAATGTTTCCTCTAGTGGGAGGGTATAGGACCAGAGGCCATAGCCTCAGAATAAGAGGACCGACCTTAAGAAAGGACATGAGGAGGAATTTCTTGTCACAGATGGATGTGGAGGCCAAGTCAATGGATATTTTTAAGGTGGGGATTGACAGATTCTTGATTAGTAAGGGTGTCAGGGGTTATGGGGAGAAGGCAGAAGAATGGGATGGTAAGGGAACAATAGATCAGCCATGATTGAATGGCGGAGTAGAATTGATGGGCCGAATGACCTAATTCTGCTCCTATAACATGGACAATAACTTTCTATCCACGTTTCAGTTTAGGTTATTGTCACGTGTACCAAGGTTACAGTGAAAAGCTTTTGTTGTGTGCTATCCAGACAGCAGAAAGACAATACATGATTATAATCCAGCCATTTACAGTGTAATGTACAGTGTATATGGTAAGGGAATAATGTTTATGCAAGGTAAAGCCAACAAAGTCCGATCAAGGATAGTCCGAAGGTCACCGAAGAGGTAGATAGAGGAAGGACCAGTCGATGATCTCAACTGAGGAATAAATATGGGCAGAACATCCGGGAGGGTCCTTTGGAAGATACATAGATACATAGACAATAGGTACAGGAGTAGGCCAGTCGGCCCTTCAAGCCAGCACTGCCATTCAATGTGATCATGGCTGATCATCTACAATCAGTACCCCGTTTCTGCCTTCATCCCATATCCCTGGATTCCGCTATCCCTAAGAACTATATCTAACTCTCTTTTGAATGCATCCAGTGAATCGGGCTCCACTGCCTTCTGTGGCAGAGAATTCCACAAATTCACAACTATCTGGGTGAAAAGTTTTTTCCTCATCTCAGTTCTAAATTCAGATTCAGATTCAGAAAACTTTATTGTCTGTCGTAACAGAAAATCTTCTTTGGCGTGGCTCAACATACAAACAGGACAATGTACTGATAAGCAGTCATACAACACAGATTTCTGCGAGCACACACCGTGTGTATAGATCTTAAAAGCAAGTATAAGGATTAAAAACTGTAAAAATAGACAAGATGAAAGTTGTGGATACGTGTAAAGTGACAGTGTGTCAGGGTTAATTTGTCCATTGTTCTTTTTTTAAAATTTATGCTGTTTATGGCAATGGGTATGAATTAGTTTTTGTGGATGTTTTTCTTAGATAGGGGGACTTTATATCGGCGGCCTGATGGCAGAAAATGGAAGGACTTGTGCAGGGGGTGGGTGGGATCCTGTGTAATGAGGTTGGCTTTCCTTTTAACTGCCTGGGTGTGAAGTACTGATAATTGATTTTGAGTTTTGCCAGTTATTTTGCTTGCTTGATTGATGATCCGGGAAAGCGTTGATTTGTCTTTGACAGAGGTGAGGGTGAACCAGGATGTGATGTTAAAGGTGAGTACAGACTCTATATGATTTATAGACAGCTGTTAAAATGT
The DNA here is from genome assembly GCA_038087875.1 of Malacoraja senta. Classification (NCBI taxonomy): domain Eukaryota; kingdom Metazoa; phylum Chordata; class Chondrichthyes; order Rajiformes; family Rajidae; genus Malacoraja; species Malacoraja senta. The sequence goes on along the minus strand of CM075989.1, from coordinate 9,146,445 downwards.
CCTGTCTGACATCAAATCTCCTGAGTTTCCTAAGCAGGAACAGGTGTTGCTGTGCCTTCTTGTACACAGAGTCTGTGTGCTGGGAGAAGGACAGGCGGGTGTCAATCTCTGTGCCCAGGTATCTAAAGGCCTCTACCTGCTCAACTGTCTGCCCATTCAGCCTCAGAGGTTCAAAGAGAGGTTGGGGGGAAGATGTTCGCCTCCCCCCACAACACAGCTCCTTGGTCTTGGAGATGTTGAGCTCCAGAGAGCTCTCTTTGATCCACAGCATCAGGGTGTTGACCTGCTGATAGTAGGCAGCCAGAGAAGTGTGATCCTTGATGTGGGCCACCAGGGCCATATCGTCTGCATACTTAAAAAGGGAAATGTCACTGTTATTGTTTGTTATGTTATTTGTGTAAATGGCCTACCCCTTATTTTTAAACGGTGGCCCCCTGGTTCTGGACTCCCCCAACATCGGGAACATGATTCCTGCATCCAGCCTGTCCAATCCCTTAATAACTTTATATGTTTCTATAAGAGGACTCTCTATAAGATGACTAGGCTCAGTGTAACATTGCATCGAAGCATCACTCCAACACGGGATCAACTCCTGACTGCACGACCTGCTGAGTGAGAGGTGGGAGCGCTGTGGCTTTCTGCTGGTGCTGGGCAGGACCCTCTCAGTGGCAGGCAAGAGGTGGGAAGGAGAGGATAGGACTGCAGTGATGGCAATGGCCTCCGGGACCTGCATTGAACTCCAGGCCAACGTTACTTACTGGACCTAAGCTCAAGTTCACAAGTTCAATGCTTCGCTGTCTCCAGGATGATGCAGCTGCAGAATGCTTGCAGTGCACAAAGGGTTAACGAGCTACTGTGCAGCGAGGATACACAGTACTTTAAACCATTATATGCTGCAGTTGAAGTGTTATACGTGGATATACCCTTGTGTTACATATGAGCTAAGATTAGCCAACTCAGCTCAAAGTGGAATCAGACCCAGGATTTTCCGTATAGTATTGTGCTGCACCAGAGGGGGCTTATGAATAGAGAGTTCTCGGGGGAGTGATTAGAGAATGCAGACTACAGAAGCCATGTCAGACGCGAGTCAGAATCCTCCGTAAACTCAGCCGCTGGAAGAGGGGTGAAGATGCAAAGCTGGATGATTGCCCAGGCTGATAAATCTGCTTGAAGCACATCAGACTCCGGATTCAGAGGCTCCCAGTCAACCGTCAGTCAGGTGCCTGGGGTATTGTGGAGAGTGTTCCAGCCCAGCTGGGGGTGAGGACGGGGGCAGTGAAGAGGGAAGCACCTGCCTCCAGACTGAGGTCCTGCTTTGAACAGCATCCCAGTGTTGAAGTCACTGTGTACTCCTCCCGCCAAAGTACACAGTCCATCTCTCCTTCTGCAAGGCAGAGAGACAGATTGAAATCTTGTGATGGGATACACCATTGATAGAGACCAGAGTTCAAGCTCCCTTACAGAGTACACTATGTGACCAAAGTTTGTGCCCAGCTGCCCAGCCGTGACAGATTTATTGTTGAAGACAGTGAGCTAGCTGTCAGACACAGAGAATCCTCCTTAAACTAATCGCATGCTGTGCACAGGAATTTATTTTTAGACAATGCATCAGAAGTCATAGAAGCAGAATTAGGCCATGCAGCCCATCAAGTCAACTGCACCATTCAATCATGGCTGATCAACCATTCCCTCTCAACCCCATACTCCTGCCTTCTCCCCATAACCCCAACGCCCTTAAGGGGCTGTCCCACTTGGGCGACCTAATCCGCGAGTTCTGCCGAGTTTGTCCTCAACTCATACTCTCAGCATGGTCGACACAAGGTTGTAGGAGGTCTTCGTAACTCTCTTTCATGCTCGAGAGTGGTCTCCGCGTACTCGAGGCCTAAGCTAGGTCGCGGCGTTTTTTTCAACATGTTAAAAAATGCCTGCGAGTAAATAAAGGACGCCATGGAAAAAGTCGATACTTTGTTTACTCGTAGGTTTAGTCGTAGTAGGTCATAGTAGGTCGGCATGTCAGTCGTAGGTAATCAAGGGTAGTCGAAGGTAGTCGTAGATAGTCTTCAACATAGTCGAAGGAGGTCGAAGGAGGTCTTCTACATAGTCGAAGGAAGTCTTCAACATGTCATTTATTCAAACTCTTCTAAACTCGCCAATTAGGTCGCCCAAGTGGGACAGCCCCTTTACTAATCAAGAACTTGTCAATCTCCGCCTTAAAAATATCCATTGACTTGGCCACCGCAGGCTTCTGTGACAATGAATTCCAGATTCACTACCCTCTGACTAAATAAATTCCTCCTCATCTCCTTTCTAAAGATGCGTCCTTTTATTCTGAAGCTATGCCCTCTGGTCCTAGACTCTCCCGCTAGTGGAAACATCCTCTCCGCATCCATTATATCTAGGTCTTATCCATTAAAAGCTTATTAGTTACATTAAATTTTGGGCACTAACATCAAATGCAAGGCCGGACCAAGGGCCCTCCCCACTCGAATCAAACCATTAGAGCGGCTGCCGAACAGAGCTGGAAACCTGGTTCAATCCTGACCTTGGGTGCTGTCTGTGTGGAGTTTGCACGTTCTCCCAAGTGACCACGTGAGTTTCCTCAGGGTGCTCCAGTTTCCTCCCACATCTCAAAGACGTGCAGTTTGTAAGTTAATTGGCCACTGTAAATTGTCCCGTATGTGTGATTGTCCCGGAGTGAGCAAATGGGATAACATAACAGCCTGGCATCACTGGTCCACCAGCTTAACTACCACACCTATTGTTACTGCCAGATTTCTTGGTGCAGCAACAACCTAAGTATGTTTGCGACAATCCATTTAATATTTATAACGCTCCGTCAACATCTGAGCAGCGCTGTACAGTTGTGCCTGTGTATTAAACAAGAGAGTGCCTTCAATTAAGACAATAATTAAAGGCCCACTCTAGGAACTATGTTTTAATTAGTTTAGAGATTCAGCGCTGAAAATGGCCCTTCGGCTCACCCAGTCCATGCCAACCAGCGATCCCCAAACACTAGCCCTATCCTACACACATTAGGGACAATTTACAATGTTTACCAAAACCAATTAACCTACAAACCTATACATTTTTGGAGTGTGGGAGGAAACCGGAGCACCCGTGGAAAACACACGCAGTCACGAGGAGAACGTACAAACTCCGTACAGACAGCACCCGTTGCCAGGATCGAACCCGTGGCTCTGGCGCTGTAAGGCAGTAACTCTACCGCTGTGCCACCGTGCCGCCGCTGTGACTCGGGTGTACAGGCCAGGTGATAACACACTTGGACCACACTCTACCCACCGTGCATCTGGTTGATCTCGGCCATCCATCATCCAAAACTGGGCCATATTCGGGGTCCAAAAGGCCAAAGTCCAGTATGAATCCTATGGGTTTCACATAATCCATTGTATCCTGGGACAAGCAAAAAAAAATCTGATGTTAGCCAAGAAGGGGAGATATTAGAAACAATACTTGAAATTTAATAATGATTCTGTATATCCTCAGGTTGCAGTGAATACTAGGGGAACACATTCATGATACAGTCTGGACAATTTCCTCAACACATCCCATCACCAATTTGTCATGGGGAATTGGACGGTAAAGTATGAAACAGTCCTTTAACTTACCAAGTCCACGCCAGCAATTGAATATCAATCTACACTAATCCCATTTTCTGGCACACAGCCCTTGGTGTTTTGTGCCATTGAAATTCACAATGAGTTGGACATCGATCGAAAATGGATTACATTGTGTTAAAGTGTTGAATGATTCCTGCATTAACGATGTTACGGACAACAAATGGTTTTGTCTACATCCCCTCAAGGAATAAATCAATTATAATTAACTGAAGGTACACAAAAATGCTGGAGAAACTCAGCGGGTGCAGCAGCATCTATGGAGCGAAGGAAATAGGCAACGTTTCGGGCCGAAACCCTTCTTCAGAGCAATTAACTACCTTTCAAAGGATTTTGGGGTGGCGCAGTGGTAGAGTTGCTGCCTTACAGCGCCAGAGACCAGAGTTCGATCCTGACGGCTGCAGTCTGTTCGGAGTTTGTACGTTCTCCCTGTGACCGCGTGGGATTTCTCTGGGTGCTTCGGTTTCCTCCCAAATTCCAAAGACGTACAGGTTTGTTGGTTAATTGGCTTTGGTAAAGATTGTAAATTGTCCCTAGTGTGTAGAGTAGTGCCAGTGGAAGGGGTGATCGCTGGTCGGTGCAGACTCAGTGGGCCGAAGGGCCTGTTGCCATTCTGTATCTCTGAAGTGTAAAGGTGATTGTTGGTGAAGTGGAAGAGATAAGGGCAACGTTTTACAGCTGGAGATGAGGCGACTCGATGGGAGGAAGGAAGCTGCACTGGAAAGAAGAAGCAGAGCCTGCTTCCAACAGCTGTATGGGATGTTGCTGAAAGCACATCTGGAATAATGCGTGCAGTTCTGCTCGCTGTGTGAAAGATGTGAGAAAGTGTGCCAATAAAAAAAAGTGTGTGGACTGCAATGAGGTAGATGGGGAGAATGCAGAAACAAGGAAATGCTGGTTGACAAAACCCCCTCCACAAAGTGCTGGAGCAATGTAGTGGGTCCAGGCAGCATTGCTGGAGAACATGGATCGGTGCATTTTTGGGTCAAGACCATTCTTCAAACTGATTGGGAGCGGAGGGCTAAGATAAGAGGAAGGGCAGGACAAATCATGATAATAGTCTGAGGAAGGGTCCTGATCTGAAACATCACCCATCCTTTTTCTTCAAAGATGCTGCCTGACCCGCTGAGTTACTCCAGCACTTTGCGTCTATCTTTGGTAATAGGTGAACACAGGCGAGCGGGGGTGGGGATTGAGGGGGGGTTTGTTGGGCAGATGGTTGGATAAAGGTCAGAGATGAAAAAAAACCAGGTGTGAGACAAAAGGATTGAATCGTGAATCCTGTTGCCTGAGGAAGGAATGTAGGGGGAGGGGAGAAATAGGTGCAAGTCCAGGTGGGGGCGCAGGGGAGGGGAAGAAAACGGGGTGTGGGGGAGCGGGGGTTGTTAGTGGTTACCTACGATTGGAGAATTCAATGTTCATACCATCGGGTTGTAAGCAACCCAAGCAGAATGTGAGGTGCTGTTCCTCCAGGCTTCACTCTACCAATGGATGACGCCCAGAGCAGAAGATTGGGAGATTGGGAATAAATACAAGAATGATCCCGGGGATGACTGGGTTAACATATGATGAGCATCGCTGGAGTTCAGAAGGAGGAACCTCATTGAAACTTACTGAATAGTGAAAGGCCTGGATAGAGTGAATGTGGAGAGGATGTTTCTCATAGTAGGAGAATCTAGGACCAGAGGCTATAACTTCAGAATAAAAGGACGTACCTTTAGAAAGGAGATGAGGACAATAGACAATAGACAATAGGTGCAGGAGCAGAGCATTCGGCCCTTCGAGCCAGCACCGCCATTCAATGTGATCATGGCTGATCATCCCCAATCAGTACCCCGTTCCTACCTTCTCCCCATATCCCCTGACTCCGCTATTTCTTTGATCAGAGGGTGATGAACCTGTGGAATTCATTGCCACAGACGGCTGTGAAGTGCAAGTCACTGGATATTTTTATGGCGGAGATTGACAGGTACTTGATCAGGAAGGGTGTCAAGGGTTATGGGGAGAAGGCAGGTGAATGAGGTTGAGAGTGAAAGATAGATTAGCCTTGACTGAATAGCGGAGTAGGCTGGATGGGTCGAATAACCTACTTATGCTCCTATGACTTCTGAACTTTAGCAGATGAAAATAGATCTGCTGGGGCTGGCAGGCAAAGAGTCACTTTGCTCTGGCACCAGCTTGCTGGAGAAGTAGCGTAAATGGGCCTGGTTGTTGGCGTGGAATTGGTAGGCCGAATGGCCTGTTTCCATGCTCTATCTACGTATATATAATGCATGCCAAAGTCCGGTACTTACGAGGACGTGGAAGTTGAATTGGTCACAGGTCTCCAATTCGGGTTCCACGCTGATGTTGCTGTGAATGTACTTTTCAAAGTTGTCATCAAAGAGCGCTCTGGGTGTGAATCTTCGTTCGTTGATGGAAACATTGTACATAATGGCTAAATTAAAAAAATCAAAAATGATCTTTCCATTGTCAGATTCAGACAGATTTCCACAGTGTTCATTGCATTGTTCACTGACAAGGTGTGCATTCCCTCCACATGGCACCACCAAAGTGACAAGCAAAGACCATCTCCTCAAATTGAGAAGCTAAACCTCCCTTGACATTGAATGGCATTCCCATCACTGAGATCCCATCTCCCCCTCACCCCCACCCCCACCCCGGTCCGCCATTCGATCATTGCTGATCTATTTCCCTCCCCCATTCTCCTGTCTTCTCCTCGTAACCCTTGACACCCTTACTAATCATGAACCTATCAAACTCCGACTTTAAAATACCCAGTGACTTGGCCTCCACCACAGTCTGTGAGAATGAATTCCACAGATTCACCACCCTCTCGCAAAAGAATTTCCTCCTCATCTCCATCATCGTTGCTTCATCATCACAGGTTCGTGGTCCTGGATCTCCATCCCACCACTCCGGGTGTCCCCCCAGCAGTTTACGAAGCTTGCTCAACCTCCATCTTCTCTAAGATGGACACAAAATGCTGGAGTAACTCAGCGGGACAGGCAGCATCTCCGGATAGAAGGAATGGGTGACGTTTCTGGTCGAGACCCTTGCTCTCAGTCTGAAGAAGGGTCTTGACCCGAAACTTCACCCATTCCTTCTATCCAGAGATGCTGCCTAATAGCCCTGTCCCACTGTACGAGTTCATTCCAAGAGCTCTCCCGAGTAAAAAAAAAAATCAAACTCATGGTAAGCACGTAGAATGAACGTAGCGGGTACGTCGGAGCTCGGGGACGTCCCTTAGCGGCTCATAACGCTAACGGCAGGTACTCGGGAAGACTCGCTAACGGCAGGTAAGCTCGGGAAGACTTGTGAAGATTTTTCAACATGTTGAAAAATGTCCACGAGAGCCCCGAGTACCTGCGAGCGGCCATTACCGTAAATCTCCGAGTTCGAATCAGGATAAACTCGGGAGAATGCTTTGAATGAACCCGTACAGTGGGACAGGGCTTTAACCCACTGAGCTACTCCAGCATTTTGAGTTTATCTGTAATGTAACAGGGGCTATCATGATATAAAAGGACTAAATAATGGTTTCCATGGTGTTGGTTTGGGACAATCACTGACTACAAGGGAGAGTTAACTGCTCCTTAAAATGGTCATGAATTCCATATGTAACTATCAGGACCTCTGTTGCCCCCTAGACTAGATTTGCAGCATTGGATGGAGTTGGGAGTCTGGATACCTTGACAGACTAGCTTCTCCAGTCCATTCTTGATCGACCATACTGTAATGAGGTTGGCAGCTTGTAAAGTCACCAATAGTTCCCTGCGCTGTGTGAACACCACACTCACCCAAGGTGTCGTTCTGAAGCCCAGGCGTTTTGGCTGTAACTGTGAAGCAGATGAGCACGGTCATACAGCTGCACTCTTTGTCGTTTCTCCGACAGTTCTTGTTGAAGATGTTGATCTTCGCTGGTTCGAATCTCATGCTGGCGTTGACCTGGATTATGCTACGAGACCTGATGGTTAAAGAATGAGAACTAGCTGAGTTATTCAGCACCTCTGAAGCACCGAGGCAGTAAGACATGCAGACGCTGGAATCTGGAGCAAACCATGGATACTGGAGTGTCTGAAGAAGGGTTCCAACTCAAATGTCACCTATTCTTTTTCCCCAGAGATGCTGCCTGACCCTACTCCAGTATTTTGTGTCTATCTGCTGGAGTAACTCAGTGGGTCAGGCAGCATGAGGTCGGAATGGATAGGCTATGTTTCAGATTAAGATCATTCTTGAGTCCCGACTGGACATGTTGCCTGTATATTCCCTCCGCAGATGCTGCCTGACCCACTGAGTTACTCCAGCCCTTTGTGTTTTACCTATAAAGCGTTGCTTTCTCCTGAATGGTGAGTCCACAGGAGACACAAGCTGTGTTGTGGGACAGAGGACTCTTCACGTGGTTGTTGCTAAATTGACAAACACCCCAGTGGCTTCAGAGCGATGGAGATGCAGAGCGGGACTTAGTTTAGTTTAGATATACAGCGCAGAAAAAGGCCCTTCAGCCCACCAAGTCTGTGCCGACCAAACTGTTCACACTAGTTCTATCCTACACACTAGGGACAGTTTTACAGGAGCAAATTAACCTACAAACCTGCACGTTTTTGGAATGCGGGATGAAAAGGGAGGAAACCCACACGTTCCGTACAGACAGCACTCGTAGACAGGACTGATCGCGGGTCTCTGGCGCTGTCCGACAGCAATTCGTTCGCTGCGGCACTGTGTCACACTGGCTGGACTTGCAGAAGGGAACACTGAAGAGTAAATGCAACGGCTCCATGGATGGACCACAGTGTGGAGCTCACGGTCATGAAACCTCTGCCCTGGGCAAGTGAGAGGAGGCATCTTCTCCAGAGATGCGCCTTGGACTGAAAGTAATTCACTCATTGCAGCCCAGGAACCAAACTGCGAACCCTATACGATCCTTTTGGGATTGTGAAGAACTCAGGTTCCAGGGAGAAATGGTTGCAGTTGGACTAATGGTAAAATATGTGGCTGCATAAATCATCGGCAAAACTATGAGTAAATATATTGAACAAACCATAGCTGAATGGCGCTGCCAAGAGAACCGATTGCCAGGTCCACCAGCCCATCGTCATTCATGTCCAACTGTCCGTGGATACTGCGGCCAAAGTAGAGCAGGCCAGGACTGACCTCGGAGGCACCGATCCTCTGTAAAGCAGCAACCACAGAGAAAGGTGAGTGTGTTACGTTTGCCGAGAGTGAAGTGTGTCCCCACAATGCATCCGTCCGTTAGTTATAGCGTGGATGAATGCTCCCTGAGGCTTTTCCCAAGTGGCATCAAAGCCACCCACCCAGTAACTGATGCTGTCCCGGTCTGGATGTCTACCCTTGATCTACAACTTTAGGCTGTGCAGGCCATACGCAAGAAGGAGATGAAGTTATAGCGGGAGGATGGGGCAAGAGCAACATTGCAGTGCAACAATGAGGATGATCATTGAACAAGTGGCATCTGTGTTTACAAAGGCCTGCAGGTGGGAGGTTGAGCACATGGTGTGGCCAGGGAGCACCAGGTGTCCAATGATTCCTGCAAAGCCTCCAATATAGAATAACTTTCATGCAGGAAGGAACTGAAGGTGCTGGTTTAAATCGAAGATAGACAAAAAAAGCTGGTGTAACTTGGTGGGGCTGACGGCGTCTCTGGAGAGAAGGAATGGGTGACATTTGGGGTCGAGACCTTTTTTTCAGACGCTGAAGTCTGCCTGTCCTGCTGAGTTACTCCAGCATTTTGTGTCCGTCTTAGACCTTTCGAACAGTTTGACTGATTTCTCTGGACTAACTGATGAAACAGAATCCCATTGTTAGTCAACAACTCCATTGATGTAGGCAGTGACGCGCGGTCGTGCGCGACGCCCCAGGGTTTTGGGATGTACAAAATCTTCGCGCGCCATCTGCGTGCCGCGCAAATGACGCCCAAGTGGGACAGGCCCTTTAGACTTTAGACTTTAAAGATACAAAGCAGAAACAGGCCCTTTGGCCCTATGTATTCGAGCCGACCAGCGATTACCCCATACAATAGCACTATCCTTCACACAAGGAACAATTTACAGAAGCCAATTAACCAACGAACCATTAGACATTAGAGATACAACTCGGAAACATGCTCTTCGGCCCACCGAGTCCACGCCGACAAGCGATCACCCCGTACACAAACACCATCATAAACACTTAACAAAGCCAATTAACTGACAAACCTGTAGGTCTTTTGGAGTGTGAGAGGAAACTGGAGCACCCGGAGAAAACTCACGCGGGTCACAGGGAGAATGTATAAACTCTATACAGACAGCACCTGTGGTCAGGATTGAACCCTGGTTGGTGCTGTAAGGCAGCAACTCTACCGCTGCGCCACTATGCTGCTCTTGGATGGTAGAGGGTGAGCCAGGTGATCAACTAGCTCCAATGACATGGAGTATGTTATTCAGATCAGGTGCCTTCCGAACCAAGCATCTCCATTGGAGCTGGTGACATTAAGGGGAAAGAAATTGGTCCATTTGTTCATTTGTGGGTGGTTAGCGTCACTGAACAGGCCCTTTGCCCCAGCTACCCTTCAATGTCAAGCAATTCAAGTGATCATCTAAACACCTCCTCAATACTGTCAGTGACTCTGTCTCTACCACTCTCTTGCGATGCATTCCAGGTACTCACCACTGTCTGGCTGACAAATTTCTCCTTCACGTTCTCTCCAAATCTCTTACCTGCATTACTCTAGTTTTATTCACCATGTAGTTTCATTCACCTCTGATAAGGGGAAAGATTTTGCAGTCTCCTCTATCAGTCCCCCTCATCATTTTATCTACCGTACCTAAGTCACATGAACACTGCGGCCAGTGGAGTGTTTAATTTATTTGATTAAAGATACAGCGTGGAAACAGGCCCTTCAGCCCATTGTTTCCACACCACCAGTGATCTCCCCGTACACTAGTTCTATCCTACACACTGCCAGCAGCTGTTAGTTTTTTCACCCTTTTTAAAAAAAATTTTAGTTAGTTAAAAGTGTTTGTTTTTGGAGGTCTTTAGTCTTTTTATGTGTGGGGGGGGGGGGAAGGGGGAAACTATTTTCGCAGTCCCTACCTGGTCGGAGATGCGGCTTTTCTCCGAGCCGTATCTTCACCCCTTCCTCGCGGCCTATGGGCAGACTGGAGCGGCGTTTTCCTGCCGGGACCGGCCAGGACTTCAGCTTCGGCGGCGGCACAGCGCTGAAGCACCATCGCGGAGCGGGCGATGCCTAACCCGGGTCGCCGTGCAGTAAGCTCCGGAGTGCTGTGACCGCCGGCACCAACATCGCGGAGCTGCAGTCTGCGGTCTGCGGTCAGTGGAGCTTCCAGCCGCGGGCGGCGCTGAGCTTCAAACACCGTGGAGCCTGGGATCTCACGACGAGGTCGCCAGAGTCGGAGCATCGACCAGCGCGGCTCGTGGACTTCGGGAGCTGTGGTCTACTGGGAGGAGGCGGCCACTCCTGACACTCCGGGCCGCTGAGAGTGTTCACCCGATGCCAGAATTCCATCATCCGACGAGAGGGCCCGAAGCATCGGGCTGCCGTAGCGGCGACTGCAGAGGCCTCAATAGGCCCCGACTATGGGTGAACTGGGGATGGGACTGGACTTTGCTGCCTTCCCCCACAGTGGGAACCATTGTGGGGGGATGTTTTTATGTTGTTGTTAAATTCTTGGATGTTATCTTTATTTGTGTGCTGCATGGCAAGTCAAATTTCACTGCACCAATTGGTGTATGTGACAATAAATGTTTATCTATCTATCTATCTATCTACGAACCTGCACATGTTTGGAATGTGCGGAAAAAAACGGAGCACCCGGTGAAAACCCACTCAGACACAGGGAGAACGTACAAACTCCGTACAGACAGCACCCGTAGTCGGGACCAAACCCTGGTCTCTGGCGCTGTAAGGGCACTGCCAGAGTGAACAGAGCTTGGTTCAGGGTGCGGGGAGGGAGATTGCAACCTTCACGTGGTCCGCCCTGTTTCGACGAATGCAATCAACCTGGCGTGCACAATCAAATAAGATCAAATAGAACAAGTTGTCCTACAACTTTAGGCCGTGTACGCCATACGCAAGAAGAAGAAGAAGGTTCAGGGTGCGACTACCTCAGTGTCAATCGTCAAAGCGAATTCCAGCTGCATTCATTAACCGATGTAACGGACAATCCTGCAACTTAAATCATGTCCACCTGCCTATAGTGTTTGGTGCTATAACGTCAGAGGAACGCGAGTGCCTTAACCACTGGAATGCAAGCCAACACCACTGTTTCTTCTCAAACAGGAGTTCAGTCACAGCTTTCTGGATGGCGTGTAGCCAACATGGCCATTTATGTAAGCACCAGGCTTTTACTTTTAGCAACATTAGTATGTTCAAAAATCTCTTTTTTAATTCATCCACAGGAACTGGTCAAGATCCATTGGCCAACCATAACTATGCTGGAACTGAGGCTTTTCAGAGGGCAATGAGATTCCTGCTGGCCATAGGTCACAAATAGGTCCGACAGGGTGCTACAGCGTTTACTTTTCCAGCAATTGGTGGTCCGGCCGGCCTCTGCTTCAAACCGGCCAAAATTACGAGAGCTCACTTGAACCCGCCTCCTGGAAGTCCCTCCGACAATGTGAGGCCTAGCAGGCGAGGCAGCCAATCTCGACCTGATTGGGACCTCCGTGGCCGATCGGCGGGTCAAATTTTCCCCTCTGCGGCCGGGGCTCCGGAAGTCTGGCCCAGCCGGAGCCGGCAGATCCGTTCCCATAGCCGACTTCCGAGGCTGTTTCTGCGGGCCGGTATCTCGGCCCCCTGTCAGCCTAGGTGGACCGTTCTGAAATCGTTTGACTCCTCTGAGGCTGTGACATCTGTTGGTCCGGCAAAACGGATAATCCAGAAAGGTTCTGGACCCAAAGTTGTCGGAAAATCGGTGGTGAACCTGTACATAATTTCATGGCCATACTTGGGCCATGTCCGTCATTAGGATGATAGCCACTGTGCTGGCGCTAACGCCACTGCATGAGCAAGGCGGGAATCAGACGGGATCCTCACCATCGTGAGGATAATTGAAAACTGTGGCATGTCTAGAGGGAGCCAACATGGGAAGTGGCAGCAACAGGATGTGGTCATAGATCACAGGAACAGACCCTTGGCCCACAATGTCCATGCCAAGATAAACGAATCTCCTCTGCCTGCTCCTGATCCATTCCCTGCATATCTATGTGTCTACCCAAATGCCTCTTAAGGGCCTGTCCCACTTAGCCTATTTTTAGGCGACTGCTGGTACTGTCATAGTCGTAGCAGGTCGACGAAAAAACGATGACTGGACCCCCCTTCGACATAAAATTTGAACTAGAATCATAACTTTAACAAAAAAAAACCACGGAGTCAGCACCTGGCGACAACCTACGTTAACCTGGCGACAACTATGACAGCACCTACGTCAGGAGAAGTCAAGCTACGCTCATTGGCGTCAAACCCACTGTCGCCGACTGTCTCCGAACATTTTTCAACTTGTTGAAAATCCAGCGGCGACCAAAAAGACGCTACGACTCTTTGGGCGACTGAGGAGACGACTCGCGACCATACAGGCAACACCCCGGCAACCATGTGGCGACAGCCTAGTCGCCTGTAGTCACCTAAAAAACCGCCTAAGTGGGACAGGCCCTTTAAACACCACTCTCTGTGCATAAAACCTGCTGCACACGTCTCATGCAAACCTTAAAGGGCCTGTCCCACTTGGGCGTCATTTGCGCGTCACGCAGGTGGCGCGCGAGGATTTTGAGCATCCCAAAATCCTGGGGCGCCACGCGCTACTGTGCGTCACTGCATACGCCACCACGCCACCATGCCTCACCATGCGCATTGCGCGCGTCATGCATGCCATGCCGCATCACGACGCGCCAACCAATTTTTAGGATGTCGTGTAAATGACACGCAAATGACGCCCAAGTGGGACAGGCCCTTAAATCTACGCCCTTTAGTCCTTGACATTTCCACTCTAGGAATCAAAATCTAAAGCAGAAAATGGTAGAAATACTCAGTAAGTCAGGCAGAATCTATAGGGAGGTAAACAGTTGATGCTTCAGGTCGATAACCTTTTACCAGAACAGTTTTGACCTAAAATGTTAACCCTGTCTCTCTTTCTCCAGGTGGTATGTAAACTGCACTGGTGCCAGCATTCCCTGGCTTTGTTTCAGATTCCCGGCATCTGCAGGATTTTGCTTTTGAACGAGGCTCACTTTGGCTCACCATTTGTTAACCGAGGAAGTGTTGTATTTACAGTGTCAGCCCAAGTACAAATAACCATAGAGCTCAGATGCAGCTGGCATCTGAGATGCCATGAGCTATGCCAGCGAACCTGCTTTAAATCTAGCGGGAGGTTGAAGGGTGAATCAACGAGAAAAGCCTGTAGAACTAACACAGAAAGCTGCAGAGTTCAGTTTGACTTGAATTATTCTCTCTATTTAAGTTATTAAGAACATTTGTTTTCACTCAAGTAACCTCACAACTTTATAATTACTGGCAGAAGTGATTAACCACCAACAGACGCATCGACGTAATTCATTCACCCATTCATTCATCGGACACCAGCCATTTCATTGAGTGAGAACATAGAACAGCATGGCACAGGACAGGCCCTTCAGCCCACAATGTTCCTGCTGAACAGGATGCCAAGTTAAACTAATCTCCTCTGCCGGCACGTGATGCATATCCCTCCATTCCCTGAAAAGAGCATAACATTCTTAGTTGCTGTAAAATTATGTTTTGGTTCTTCATGTTTGTTAAATTAAGTTTGTTTTATAATTGAGAAATAAATGATTAAATAATAAACTAAGAGTGACTCCAATTTAGTTTAATTTAGAGATACAGAATAGAAACAGGCCCTTTGACCCACTGAATCCATGCCACCATCTCCGTGTTTCTCCGGGTGCTCTGGTTTCCCCCCACATCCCAAAGATACATGGATTGTTGAGTTAATTGCCCCTTGTGTGTAGGTGAGGAGTTGAACCTGGAGAAATGTATAGCAATATGGAGAGAATAAAGTTGGATTGGATTTGTGTAGGATTAGTGTAAATGGATGGATGTTTAGAAACATAGAAACATAGAAAATAGGTGCAGGAGGAGGCCATTCGACCCTTCGAGCCAGCACCGCCATTCATTGTGATCATGGCTGATCGTCCCCAATCAATAACCCATGCTTGCCTTCTTGCCATATCCCTTGATTCCACTAGCCCCTAGAGCTCTATCGAACTCTCTCTTCAATCCATCCAGTTACTTGACCTTCACTGCCCTCTGTGGCAGGGAATTCCACAAATTCACAACTCTGGGTGAAAACGTTGTTTTCTCACCTCAGTCTTCCCCTTTATTCTAAGAATATCATTGCATTCTTCAGAGATTAATGACAACAATAACATTCTAATGCCTTAAATGCCATTCATGACTTGTCAGCATGGACTCGATGGGTCAAAGGGCCTGTTTCCATGTTGTATCTTTCTATGACCATTATTTCAGCACCTATCTTATTCTCTCCTCCCTGAACTTGGCATCAATGCTTCTTATCTGGTTATACTCCAGTGAGGAGCTTAGTTGCTATCTAAATGCAAGTTTATGTAAGAATTAAACTTATATATCATTCTTCCCTGCTGTTATAAGACCACTGAATGGTTCTCCCATAAGCTAAGATGCGGTCCCCATCTTCCAACCTACCTCATTGCGGACCTTGCACTTTTCCCCCTGTATCTGTAACGCGATAATTCTGTGACACTGTATTCTGCACTCTGGCATTTTTTATTTTTTATTTTCCGTTGTACTTGCGTCTGACTAGATTGTACTCATGTGAAATATGATTTGAAAGGATAGCAGGCAAATAAAATTTTCACTTTATCTCGGTACACGTGGACAATAATAACAAACCAAACCAAACCATTGGTGATGTTGGGAAACGATGGCGAGGGATAGGGAATGGGTAGTGGTTCAATGGTGCTTTTATAGTCATAGGTGCAGATACACAGTTAATCTGTGATGAATCTGTGGAATCTGTGCCACAGAAGGCTGTGGAGGTCAAGTCAATGGATATTTTTAAGGCAGCGATCAATGGATTCCTGATTAGTACGGGTGTCAGGTTATGGAGAGAAGGCAGAAGAATGGGGTTAGAAGGCAGAGATAGATCAGTCACGATTCAATGGCAGAGTAGACGATGGGCCAAATGGCCTAATTCTGCTCCTATCACTTATGATCTTATGACCTTAAAATCTAAGTTATTTTCTTAAATACAGTCCAGTAGAGTATTGCCATACCCAAGCACATCCTCGATTAGCAAGTGTACAGAAATAGTCCACTGAGGCCGCATGCAAGCGGCGCCTTGTTTAGAGGAAGTTACCGTGTCTGATGCTTTGTTAAACAAGCATGCAGCTACGGGAAGAGTCCGAGAGAGAGAGCCTGCTTGAGATGGGAGTGGAGCCTCCAGTGAGTGTGGGGTTTGGAGGTGGCACTGTTCTGGATAACACTGGACCTCGTACCTGCTTGTAGCCCTTCAGGATGTTCTTGTCGAATCCGTGAAACACGTAGATAGCCCCATGATGGTCATCTTCCAGCGGCGCTCCCACCACCACGTCGTTGAACGAGTCGTGGTTGAGATCGCGAACGGCAGCGATTGCGGAGCCAAAGCGGGAATTTTGGGAAGTGTCGGTAATTTCCAGAAAACTATTGAAAATGAAAACTCTCTGTAAAACAAACCAGTAGGTTCTGAATGTTACAGCAGAATCTTGCACTGAAAACTACATGTAACGTTATGCAGAAAGCCAGTAGCAATACAAGACCCCACAGGTACAGTGGGCTTCACAGGCTGAAGCCAGGTTTAGATCCTGAGCGACTGAATCCTATTGCTTGCTATTCTGCTGGATAACACTCAATCTCTTGCTCTTGGGAGAGATTTAGGGCGGACGGTGGTGACGCAGTATAGTTGCTGCCTTTCAGTGCCAGGGATTCGGGTTCGATCCTGACTATGGGTGCTGTCTGTACTGAGTTTGTATATTCACCCCGTGAACGCGTAGGTTTTCTCCGGGTGCTCTGGTTTCTTCCCACACTCCAAAGATGTACATGTTTCTAGGTTAATTCGGCTTTGGAAAAAATTGTAAATTGTCTCTGGTTAGCTGGGGCGGAAAACCCGGGGGGGGGGGTTGGGGGCAGAGGGGACATGTCCCCCCCATGTTTTGAGTGGTGGGGGACATCCCCCCCAAGTTTTTGTGATCCGTATTTTAAAATCTTCGCTTTCCGCGAGATAGTGGGGGTGGGACTGCTGATCGAGGGCGCGATGATTGGAGGAGGGAGACGTGGCACAGACCTGCGCCTCATCCGCAGGCAGGATCGATCCCGGCGCTGTCCCGAGTGGCCCCCCACGGGTGGCCAGAGAGGTCGGGAGTCAGACGAGAGCTGTGCCCCCAGGCCCACAGCCAGCCCAGAGAAACAGCACTAAACCCAGCTAAACTCTTCCTGTCCCGCCAGGTGAACCTGCCTGGGTTTGTGGGAAATATGGCCAGCGCGGAGAAGCAGCGCTGGTGTCCCGTCAGCCCAGTCAGGGCTGTAGTTAACCCGGTGAGACAGGCAGAGTTGAGCTGCATTTAGCGCTGGATTGAGCCTCCGAAGCCTCGCACGCGTGTGTGTGAGTGTGCGCATGCGCGCGCGGCCGCCAAAAAATTGTGTCCCCCGTCCCCTCCATGTTTTGATAGCGAGTTCCATTCTTGCTGGTGTGTAGGATAGTGCCAGTGTGTGGCGATTTCTGGTCAGCACAGATATGGTGGGCTGAAGAGCCTGTTTCCACACTATCTCAAAACTAAACTAACCCTGCCTCTGCTGCCCTGGGCAATATTGGCAAGGCTGAATTCCGTACAGACAGCACCAGTAGTCAGAATCGAACCCAGTCCTCTGGTGCTGTAAGGCAACAACTCCACCGTTTCGCCACTGTGTCGCCTCAAACTTCTATCTACACTGAGTGACCCTTTTAAGATATTAATGTCAAAAACAGCCTCTTTATCCTGACTGGTTGCATCATTGCCTGGGTTGGACATTCCAACACGCAAAACGCAAGAGGCTGCAGAGAGTGGTGGACTCAGCCCGGTGGGTCCATCACGGGCACAACTCTCTCCACCACTGCAATCATCTATATGCGGCAGGACGTACAGAAGCCTGAATTCCCACACCACCCGGTTCAGAAACAATTACTTTTCTATAATTACGAGGACCTCAAAACAATCTGCATCATCCTAATCCTAGCAACAAGGAACTGCAGAGACAGAGTGCTGGAATAACTCAATGGGTCCGGCAGCATCTCTGGAGAACATGGATAAGGGACTTTCCAGGTCAGGACCCTTCTTCAGACTGTCCTTCTTCAGACACTTTGTGTCTTTTAAACCTAATCCTAACTCGGGAATATTACACGACAGACTAACGTCTGCACTACCATGGACTTGTTTTCTAACTGTGCACTTTTGCACTAAGGTCCTGTTTGCTCTGTTGCAAGGTCTTTTTCATTTCACTGTCTTGTAGAATATATGCATAATTCATGTATAATTTAAGATTTGTGTGTTGTCTAAGTCTATGTGCCTGTGATGCTTGTGCAGACAAGATTTTCATTGTACTGAAGCTGCAGTATACCTGTGCAAATGACAGCAAACCTGGCCATGACTGCTGGGCAATTGGGCAGCTGAAGCCTGCCACAAGATAGTGTGATCCGGGCTCCTTTCCCATTCCCTTTAGGCTTTAGAAATACAGTGCGGAAACATTCGGCCCACCGAGCCGTGCCAACCAGTGATCACCATGTACACGAGCACTATCTTACACACTATCGACAATTTACAATCTTACCGAAGCCAATTCACCTACAAAGATGTGCATCTGTGGAGTGTGGGAGGAAACCGGAGCACAGGGAGAACGTACAAACTCCGTACAGACAGCGCGCGTAGTCAGGATCGAGCCCGGGTCTCTGGTGCTGTTTGGCAGCAACTCTACCGCTGTGCCTTCGCCCCGGCCTCGTTGTACCTCTATCGGACTTGTAGTGGGGAGATGGCAGAACGGGAAGCAGAGCCCGAGGAAGTTGTGGCAATTCTAAAACAGCATTCGGGCAATTACCTTGTGGAGGGAATAGACGTAGATTTTACCCTTCTCTTTGCCGTCGCTGAAATACATAGGGGCACCGACCAATAAAATGTCTGTCACTCCGTCAGCATTCACGTCCACGGGAGCAATCTCACTCCCAAAATAGGATCCAATCTGAAAGAAAACGGAGGAAGGTGATTTACTAGTCATTTAGAAGTTATTATTAAATATTACAGATAAATGTCCTGCCAATGGAAGTCGAGGCATCATGTCAGGGGCCTTGTGATGCAGGACAAGGAACAGGAGGAGGAAGATTCATTGGGGGCACAGTGGCCCAGTGGTAGAGTTGCTGCCTTACAGCTCCAGAGACCTGGGTTCAATCCTGACTACTGGTGTTGTCTCAAGCCTTACAACTTTAGGCTGTGCACACCATGGGCCTGTCCCACGAGCATGCGACTGCACGCGGCTAGCACGACCTAACGTGGTCGCTTGAGCCATACGGCCTCGTGGGGCCGGTCCCACTTCGATCGGCGGAGCCGTATGGAGTTGTGCGGAGCTGGTCCCGACATCGCGCGGGGCTCCGAAAAACTGACACTGTCCAAAAATCCGCGCTGCAACGGCCTGTCGGCCCACAGCCGCATCGAGGCCGTACGCAGCCTCTTGACGGCGTACGCCTAGCGCACGGCATTGCGCAATGCCGTCAATGCCCGGCGTGCCGTTGCGTGATGACATCACCGCCCGACGCCGTGCGACGTCCAAATTCAGTCAGCCCACCTCCTGCCCAGCTGATTGGTGAGTATGATGTCGGGACCAGCCCCGAACAACTCCAGACGCCTCCGCGGTTGGATGTGGGACCGGCCCCGCGAGGCCGTACGCCTCAAGTCACCATGTTAGGTCGCGCTAGCTGCATGCAGTCGCATGCTCGTGGGACAGGCCCTTAAGAAGAAGGTGTGGTCTGTACAGAGTTTGTACGTTCTCCCTATGCCTTAGGAGATTTCTCCAGATGCTTCAAAGTTCCCACGCTCCAAAGACGTGCAGGTTTGTAGGTTAATTGACTTTGGTAAAATTATAAATTGTCCCCAGTGTGTAGGATAGTGCCAGTGTACGGGGATTGGTGGTTGGCACGGACTCTGTGAGCCGAGGGGCCTGTTTCCACACTGTATCTCTAAAGAGACCACAGATACCACCCTGTGCACAGTTATGGGTGTAACAGTGAGAGTGGATGGAAAACTGGATTAGGAATGGGGTAAAAGCATTGAGTACGTGCACGTTGAATTTAGTTTAGTTCAGTTTCGAAATACAACGTGGAAGCAGGCCCTTTGGCCCACCGAATCTGCACCAAACAGCATTCGCCCCATATACTAGCATTATCCCTCACACTGGGGACAATTTACAAAGCCTATTAACCTAGGATAGTGTTAGTGTGCGGGGATCGCTGGTCGACGTGGATTCGATGGTCCGAAGGGCCTGTTTCCGTGCTGTATCTCTGAACTAAAATCAAACTGCGACAGACTGCACATAACAGATGTGGGAGAGGATGAGGAATGCGCTGGCATGCGTGCAAAGCGCAGCTGTCCTGCATGTGTGCAGCAAGGTGCTGGGACAGTAATGCATGGGATGGTTCAGCACTGGTTTCGAGAGCTTGGCGAACCCACTAACCTGCTGGCCCTTCAGCGACTGTTGAATGGTGACATTCCCGTTATTCCTCATGGTGAATACAATGACCTTTCCGGTGTGATTGAACCTGGGGGCGCCTGACACGTACCACCTCCTACCCGACCTCGGCATCACTGAGGTAACGGTGTAACCTGCGAAACAAAACACAGAGGGTTTCATGGGCGCTCGAATCCTGAGGAAAAGCCATCGATGCCAAACATTTACTCCACAGATGTAGGAGGAGGAAAATAAAAGGCAGGAGTGGGCCATTTGGCTGCCGAGCCCATGAGATCATGATTGATTTAATCTTGGCCTCCGCTCCACATTCTTTGCCAATCGTCATAAGTCTCGACTTCCCAGTAGACCACAAATCTGTCTATCTTGGCCTCTCAGTGAAGAGCGATTCCAAGGATTCACAACCCTCTGAGAGGCGTTTCAGCTTAAAGGAAGACACCGTGTTTTGAACCTAGATCTCCTGGTTCTGGGAAGAGTCCTGTGGAGAAGCCTCCTCTCAGTAGCTACATCGTCAAACACATTGGCACGCTTCTGCTTAACCTCTCGTCCTACTGTGGATGGCCACAGCCAGCTCCCCCTTCCCTCTTCACACAACACCTACCTCTAATCAGCCTTCCTTTCTGCACGGATGCTGCCTGACATGCTGAGCATTTACAGTTTAGTTTATTGTCACGTGTACCGAGGTACAGTGAAAAGCTTTTGTTGCGTGCTATCCAGTCAGCGGAAAGACAACACATGATTACAATCGAGCCATTCACAGCGTACAGATACATGATAAAGAAATAACATTTAGTGCAAGGTAAAGCCAGCAAAGTCCGATCAAGGATAGTCCGAGGGTCACCAATGAGTAGTTCAGGCCATTTCCAGCGTTTTCCAGTTTGTAAACCAGCCTTTGACTCATATGTGTTGTCCCCACTCCGAGGATCTAAACTAACAATGGCAGAGTGTTTGATACCAGATCCCATCTGCCCTCACAGCGTGGCCATTTGGAGAAGGGCAGATGTTCTACCTCAGGACTCTCTCTACAACCAACGCCTTACACTCATCATTGTAGAACACAGGACAGTACAGCGCTGGAACAGGCCCTTCGGCCCGCAATGTCCCTGCTGAACATGATGCCAAGTTAAACTAATCTCTGCCCATGGGCGATCCATATCCCTCCATTCCCCGCACATCCATGTGCCTATCTAAAAGCCTCTTAAATGCCACTGCCTAATTTAATTCCACCACCACTCCCGGCAGTGTGTTCCAGGCACTCACCACTAAAATAAATGCTCTGCGCATCTCCTCTAAACGTTGCCCCTCTCACTTTAAAGCTATACTCTCTAGTCTTTGACATTCTGGGGTTGGGGTCTGGACATTGTGCCTTCCCCCACAGTGGTAACCATTGTGGGGGGATGATTTTGTGTGTAGTGTGTAGTGTCTATGTTAGTCTATGTCCAACATGGCGGTCGGAAGGGAGAGTGTACGCTGGCGCAGTTTGGCTGCCGCTGCTCTCCCTTCACGTTGTGTTTCTGAATTTTGTTGTCTTTTTTGGATCGAATTTCCATTTTTAATTTATGTATTGGTGATGTTCTTTATAACTTATTTTACTCTGATTATATGTTTCTTTGTTAAATTTTGTAAGGTGTCCTTGAGACTTTTGTATAGGCGCCCTTAAATAAAATCTATTATTATTATTATTATTATTATTACAAGGTTCTGACTGTCTACGCTTTTTATACCCTAATACGTCACCTTTGTTTGTGGGTTCTTACAATGCTGCATTTATTACAACTGCTACATGTCTTGAATCAAGGATTGAATTTGTGAATTTATGTTTCAAATTCACCAATCCTCTCGAGGTTTGGCAACATTTTTTCTTTATCAGACATTTAACAATTTTTTAATTAACAAGCAATTTTCTTGTAGAAATAAAATAAACTTGGAGACCAAAAGCCAACTTTGGAGTAACGAGAGTACATTTGGTGCCTGGACCTCAATAAGTGAGCTTAATTGCTCAGGGTAGACCAGCAATTTGTGGACAGGAGCCAAATGGCAGCAATGGGGCAGATTACCAGTCACACACTCGGACCCTTTGGGATATGTCAACAGTGAACTGTAGAGACACCGGGACTGGGATTAAGAGAAGTGCATTCAAAAGCGTAAATCCCAACAGCCAGCTCCTGACACTGACAATTCTGAGAAATGTTTTGTGCCGGCTAATGATTCCATTAACCCCCCTCAAATCTATCGGACCAAACTCTCCCTCCATCCATCCGAGCCAATCAAGAGAAGACACAAGAGACAGCAGATGTTGACTCGTTGAGTGCTTCCAGCAACTTATTTTTTTGCTGAGCGTATTAATCCGTGTTTGTGACATTGCAACCAAAGATGCGTCACTGTAGCAAGTGGGTAAAAAGCAAAAATCCAAAACGTGTCTGGTAACTAACTTTACAAAATCCCCTTGCTGCTCAGAAACAGAGACGTATATTATTATGCTGTGCTCTGGCATAACTGTTCAATTTAATAACTCTAATTATAGGCCTGAGCTATAGGGAGAGGTTGAGTGGGCAAAGACTTTATTCCATGGAGCGCAGGGGGATGAGGGGTGATCTTATAGTGGTGTATTAAATCATGAGAGGAATAGCTCGGGTAAGTCACAGTCTTTGCCCAGAGTTGAGGAGGAATCGAGAACAAGAGGACATAGGTTTAAAGCGTGGGGGGGGGGGGGGAAGATTTAATAGGAAACTGAGGGGTAATTTTTTTTTACACAAAGGTTGGTGGGTATATGGAACTAGCTGCGGGAGGAGGTATTTGAGGCAGGTACTATCTATGATGTGTAAGAGACATTTGGACATGGATAGGATATGTTTAAAGGGTTATGGACCAAGTACGGGCTGGTCGGGCTGGTGTAGATGGGGCATACTGGTTGGCATGGGCAAGTTGGGCCAAAGGGCCTGTCTCCACACATTAAGACTCCATGACTCTATGACTCAAAACATCACATTAGTGTTTCAGATGGACTCAATGGCCTTTACAGAATGTTCTCTCTGAAGAGCTGCAACAGGACTGTAGACACATGAAAAGACACAAAGTGCTGGAGTGACTCAGTGGGTCAGGCAGCATCCCTGGAGATCGTGGATAGGTGACGCTTCAGGTTGGGACCCTTCCACAGACATGATGTCTACTTACCAAGATAGGCCCCATGGTTCTTCAGTTCCTCTGGAAACTCCTTCTCGTAGGCTTCCTTGGGAGGGATCACACGGCCATAACTGGTTTGCTTTAAGACGGTACCTGTCCAGTCATAGGCCCCCACAGCTCCAAGCAGTATCCCATCCTGTAAATCAGAGGCAGAAGTCATTGATTATTAAATTGATTGATTCATTGAATTGATTAAAAGATGTACCATGGAGACAGGCCCTTCGGCCCACCAAGACTACGCTGACCATCAATCACCAGTTCTATGTTATCCCACTTTCTCACCCACTCCCCTGCACACCAAGGGCAATTTACAGAGGCCAATTAACCTGCAAACCCACATGATCTTTGGGCATGTAGGTGGAAACTGGAGCACCCAGAGGAAACCAATGCAGGCACAGTAAGAACGTGCAAACTCCGTACAGACAGCACCCAAGTCTCTGACATTGTGAGGCAGTAGCTTCACCTGCTGCATCTATTAATTGGGATTATAAGTGGTAAGAATCTTTTATTGAAGCACATCTAACATATTAAGATGTTAACATATTAACATACATAAGATATTAACATATTAACATTGAGAACTCTCAAAAACTATTTGACGCTGTGGTGCATGTTACATGAGAAAATTAGGAGCTTGGTCAAAGGGAGGTTTTAAGGAGAAGAGAGAGACCGAGGTCTTTAGGAAGGGTGTTTTAGAGATTACGGTCTGAGCTACTGAATGCAGGGCTGCCAGTGATGGGAGTGTTCAAACAGGGTTCAGCAAGAAGACAGAAGTGGAAGAGTTCTGCCGTGATGGAGAAGTTTTAGAGATACGGAGAGAATTGACAAGAAGGACTACATGTCTAAAAACTACGGTTTCACCATTGGAGGTCGGTGAACACACCCAGAGGAAACCAAAGCACTCACCGGAAGGTCATGCAAACTCCACACAGACAGCACCCAAGATCAGGTTTGAACCCGAGTGGTTCAAACTATGGGTTTTGGCATTGGAGGTCAGTGGGGAACTTTGGTGAACACTTGGACCAAGCCTTTAGCTGTTGTACAGAGATCAGGGTCAGCTGTAAGATATTGGCAACTCGTGATGGGGTGTTTGGTAACCAACCCAACAGTGAGTGAGTGTGGTCTGCTGCGGTGATGCCAACAAACATATCTTCACATACCGTCAATCGTTGCAGCTCACACAAAGCGCAACAACCCACATCCAATTTCCCTTAGAAAAGCCACTGTTGCAAAGCAACAACATTTATTTTTGCTGAATTGGTTCCAGGAACACCATTAATTCAATAAATCTTTGATTCTGTGCATTTTTTTCAGTTCCAGGAATCTGTTCCTTAGAGAGCTGCACATGATACCTTTCTCTTTTTAAAAAAAAAAAATCACATATTTGTAAAAGTTGAAAGAATTTTTTTGGTGGCGGTCGGATTCAGAAAGCACCCTGCCAGCTCGCGTGGAAGTTAAAATTCTCCTCCCAAAGCCAGTCTTGCAGAGATAAGGTTCACTTCCATGAAACAGTTTGGAACATTTTACCACGATAACGTCTTTATAGAAACAGTTTTTCGAACAGAATCTTACTGTCTTGGTGTCCGAAGCCAACATTCATAGCCACAAAACTTTCAATAAGGAGGTCAAACGCAATTTAACACTGATTTCTTGGCAAGGTTTTTATGAGTTCATAAACAGGAAGGTAGCAACGCTTTCTGCTCCAGGATAAGCAAAAGCAAATTGCATTGAGGATCCTGCCTGAATCCTGCAAGAAGACTTGTGTTCAGTTTTGATGAGATCATTCCCTTAGTTTTTTTTTGTTTGTGAAATGGAAAGAAGCACAAATTTCCAGGCAAAGACCACTGGAATCCTGGTGCAGAGGATGTAATGGAGAGTGGGGAAGGGAAAGAAAAGGAGTCTGAACAAAAAAGTCCTTTCTAATTCGAACAGAAAATGCTGGTAACACTTGTCAGATCAGTATCTGTGGAAAGAGGAACAGTTAACAGATGCTCTTTGTCATTTGGGATTCTAAAAGTCAATCTAGTGGTGGGCGGCACGATGGCCCAGCGGTAGAGTTGCTGCCGAATGGGCCTGCCCCACTTGCGCAACTTTTTCGGCGACTGCAGGAGACTATGCAGTCGCCACATGTTCGCGGGTGGTTGCCGGGGAGTCGCCTTCATGGTCGTGAGGAGTTCTCGCATTCTGGGAACTGGTCGCGGCCTCATTATGGTCGCCGTGAATTTTTCAACATGTTGAAAAATTAGCGGCGACTGGAATGAAGCCGCCATGGAGAGTTGCGAGCATTCTCGAGCCGCAGGTCGGTCGCCAGGAGGTCCTAATGGGTTGCCAGGAGGTCGAAGGTTCTCGTAGGTTGTAGCCGGTGCTGATCGGTGAGTTTCATTGGCTCATTGGGGAAAAAAAAGGTAAGCGGTAGTTTTCAGAACCAAGGATAACCGACCGGTAATATTAATATCCGCCGAACTTCACAGCCGTGTATCTCTGGATTCTTAAAAGTTGTCTCCATTCATTCTTCCCCCTATCTCCTCCCTCTCCCCCCCCCCTCTTTTAAAGGACTTACCGTACATACACTGTGCTTTAGCCATCTTTTTACTGCGCCAACCTTCCTGTTCATCATGGTGTGTGTCTGTTTCATCTTGGCTTTGCACCGTGTGAATTTTTTAGACAGCGCTGCCCCGCTTGCCCTGTCCCCCGCCTGCATAACGGGCTGGTGAAGGAAGCGATGTGTGTGTGTGTTCCACTCTGACAGTCGCCGTTCCAGTTGCCGTTTTTTCAGGCGACTGCGGGCAACTTGACAGTCGCCGGCAGTCCGCTGAAAAGTCGCCTACAGCTCCAGAGACGAGGGTTCGATCCTGACTTCGGGTGCTGTCTGCACGGAGTTTGTACATTCTCCCCGTGACCTGCGTGGGTTTTCTCTGAGATCTTCTGTTTCCCCCCACACTCCAAAGACGTACAGGTTTGTACGTTAATTGGCTTGGTATAAATGTAAATTATCCCTCGTATGTGTAGGATGGCATTAATGCGTGGGGATCGCTGGTCGGTACGGACCTGTTGGGCCGAAGGGCCTGTTTCCACGCTGTATCTCTAAACTAAGCTAAACTAATGTCACCATTACTGATACAAGCTTTTTAACTCCAGAATTATTTAGTTGATTTTTTTTTTTAACTTGAATTTAAATCTCTAGTTGTGATGGGAGGATTTGGGTTTGTGGACCTGACTCAATTGACTTGGCACCAGATTAACAAATTAACCACTCTCTTCCTCAGGCCATATTTTAATGCCCGAGTAAGCAAATGAATTACAATATAAACTACCTGGACCTTCTCAATTTTCTTTGCTTGTTGCCCGTTTGTCTCTATTCACCCAGTTTGTTTGTTGAAATGCTGTCTCTGTGATTAGTTTAGTTCAGTGATTCGGCGTGGAAACAGCCCCTGCGGCCCACTGAGTCTGTGCTGACCATCGATCGCCCGTACACTAGTTCTATCCTACACACTAGGGGCAATTTACAGAAGCCAATCAACCCTACAAACCCGCACGTCTTTTGGATGTGGCAGGAATCCGGAGCACCCAGAGGAAACCCACGCGGTCACAGGGAGAATGTACAAACTGCACACAAACAGCGCCCGTGGTCAGGATCGAACCTGGGTCTCTGGCGCTGTGAGGGAGCAACTCTACTGCTGCGCCACTGCCCTGCCATTAGACCCCCCAGAGGTGGGCTTCGAGGGTTATGCTGTTTTGTTTGAAGATTGAGAATTTGAAAGGTGGAATGAAGTAAGGCTGAAATTGTACACAAGCAACTCTAGAAATAGGAATGCTGCATATCATCGCTCTTTGTAATAGATGAAGTTGACGGGGCTTGCTGTCACCTTCTCTGGCAGAAAAAAACTGGACAGCTCTCAGCAACTGGCCAAAACAACCTGGGCAATCAGCTGAATGCTCAATAATAAAATCAGTCAGGGTTGGAAAGACAATGTAAATGCGTTTGCCTGTGAGGTTGTCGAAGGCTTTAACACGCATTTTGTCTGGTGCATAGATAGAAAAAGATTGGAGGGATATGGACCAAACGTGGAGAAATGGATCCAGCTTACATTGACATCTTGGTTGGCAGGGATGAGAAGGGCCGAAGGGCCTGTTTCTGAGCTGTACAATACCATGGCTCCAAGTGGAATCAATCAATGCCATCAAAAGAGAATTGGATGAGCAGTTGAGAAAGAATAATTTGAGTAGAGAGACAATATTCTATTCTATTCTATTCTAATGTGAGTTGAGAGAAAATAATTTGATAGACAAGGAGAAATGGAATTGACAGTATTCCCCAGGAGCTGGCACATACTCAATCTGCTGAATGATGTACTCCTGGGACAGTTGACTTCAGAGATAGAATCAGGCCCTTCGGCCCTCTGAGTTTGCGCCGACCAGCAATTACCTGGACACTAGCACTATTCTACACACTAGGATTTAGAATTTTACCAAAGCCAATGAACCTAGAAACCTAAGGTAGACACAAAATGCCTGAGCAACTCAGCATTTTGCGTCTACCTTTGATTTAAACCAGCATCTGCAGTTCTTTCCTACACAACCTAGCAACCTATACGTCTTTGGAGTGCGGGAAGAAACCAGAGCACTCCGTGAAAGCCCATGTGGTCACAAGTAGAACATCCAAAGTCGAACCCAGGTCTCTGGCGCTGTAAAGCAGCAGTTCTAACGCTGTGCCACCGTGCGGCCCTGTATTGTAATCATTTTATGATTCCATAATTTTCAGAACGGGCAGAGAACGTTCATGCTACAGGCTAGCAGACTGGTTGTTCAGAAGTAAAACAAAATGGAGTTTGACAGCTCTCAAATGAATGGAGATTGAAAAATGAATGGAAAAAAAGTGGTTCTGGAGGGTCAGGAGAGCCCTGTGATGGATATACACAAAAATGCTGGAGAAACTCAGGGAGCGAAGGAAATGGGTAACGTTTCGGGCCGAAACCCTTCTTCAGACTGATAGGGGGGGGGAGAAGAAAGGAAAAAAGGAAAAATGCGGAGGAGGAGCCCGAGGGCTGGGGGAGGGGAGGAGACAACCAGATGGCTGATGAAGGGGAGGGGACAGCAAGGGCTAGCAGAATTGGGAGAATTCAATGTTCAAGCCCCCAGGATGTAGACTGCCTAAGCGGAATATGAGGTGCATTTCCTCCAATTTACGGTGTTGCTCGCTGTGGCCATGGAGGAGACCCAGGACAGAGAGGTCAGATACGGAATGGGAGGGGGAGTTGAAGTGCTGAGCCACCGGGAGGTCAGGTTGGTTATTGCGGACCAACCGGAGGTGTTCGGCGAAACGATCGCCAAGCCTCCGCTTGGTCTCACCGATGTAGATCAGCTGGCATCTAGAGCAGCGGATGCAATAGATGAGGTTGGAGGAGATTCAGGTGAACCCTCTGTATGCCTGTGATGGATATAATGGGCCAAGACAAAAAGAGGTGATAATGAGGCAAGTAGAGAAACCAAAGGTAGGTCAGAAGGTGTAAAATGTGATAACAGAATAGCAGAGGCAGCTGGAAGGGTGAGTCTCCTGTGGGATTTAAAACCATATTACATAACCATGTTGACAGTGTAATTGCCCACCAGTAGAGTATTATAAAACCATAAATATATTTTAAATCGTCAGAGGTTTGTTTTCCATATAGCTGTCCATCTTAATTGCTGTGGTTGCAGTGATTTGGGCAGCGAAGTTGCCAAGAGTGAGTGTGTGAGTCAACATTTCTCCGTTGCAGCCAACCCTGGAGATCAGAGTTGATCGCAGGCCAGGGATGAACATCACCAGGCAAGAGAGTGTAATGAAGGGAGTGCGAGTCTTGCAGCACATGTTGAGCTACCAAGCCAAGCATTGTACAGTGCCTGAGTCACACCCTGGCCCACAGTGTCGCGCGGCCGTTGCCCCCCTGAGGTGCCGCGGCTGCGGTCTCCGCCCGAACGAGGGCTCGTCGGACGGCGGAACCGGGAACTCGCCCGGAGGACCTGCAGGCTCGGCGACCACAGTACCGGGCAGGTGGGACGACCGCCGGAGATGTAGTATGCCAGGAGAAAGGTTCGGTGGGATGAACCCGGGGTAGTGCCTCCAGAACCTTCAAGGTCAGCTGCAGGAGGCACGCCTGGGACACAAGGAGGAGAGGAGAGGGATGCCGGTTTGCAGGGACGTGGTTCAATGGACATCACTCTTACCTCTGAAGCAAAAGGAGTCTCATCTCTAGGAACCTTCAGAGAAAATCTTGGCTCCAGCTCCAAGGGTATATTTGAAGAATGAAGTGTGATCTTAGTTTTAAAAGTTGTAGATCCTCAGGGGGCACGACTGGGTAAATGCTGAGACACTTCCACTAGTGGGACAATCGTGAATGCGAGGGCATATCTACAAGGTCCGAGGGCAGTCATTTAAACTGAGGTGCATAGGAAAGTGTAGTTGCAGCACGGTGGTGCCGTGGTACAGTTGCTGCCTTACAGCGCCAGAGACCAGTGTTCGATCCTGACTACCGGTGCTGTCTGTACGGAATTTGTACGACCGCGTGGCTTTTCTCCTGGTGCTCCGGTTTCCTGCTGCACTCCAAAGACATTCAGGTTTGCAGTTTAACTGACTTCGGTAACTTGTAAATTGTCCCTAGTGTGTAGGATAGTGCTTGTGTACGGGGTGAGTGCTGGTCGACGCGAACTAGGTGGGCCGAAGGGCCTGTTTCCGCGCTGCATTTCTAAAGTCTAAGTGTAAAAGTTTACCAGCTTAAAGGTATAACATAGAGTCTGTGAGCCGCTGATCTTTTAATCAGTCTTCTCTTTCCCAGATGACAATTGGCATGTTGCCGCTTCCAACACATTCTGCTTTTCCTTGAGATTTAATGTATTAATTTTTCCAATGATTCTCAGCTGTTTGAGCTATGAAGCCAAGAATATGCCTTATTATCTTCCCTTGAGAGCATTTAATGTTGGAATCAATATTGGATTACACGTTCACGGCTCCAGCACTCTGTTTAGAAACATTGGAAATACTAACAAGGAAATCATCTGAAATAGAGACAGGTGGTTTTGTTAAGACACACCAGGGGATTCAAGATCTGGGAAAGAGGAGAGATTAAACATCGGTGCAACATTCTACATCAGTGAGACCAAGCGCAGGCTTGGCGATCGCTTCGCCCAACACCTCCGCTCAGTTCGCAATAACCAACCTGATCTCCCGGTGGCTCAGCACTTCAACTCCCCCTCCCATTCCGAATCCGACCTTTCTGTCCTGAGCCTCCTCCATTGCTAGAGTGAGGCCCAGCGCAAATTGGAGGAGCAGCACCTCATATTTTGCTTGGGTAGTTTACACCCAAGCAGTATGAACATTGACCTCCAATTTCAGGTAGTCCTTGCTTTTTCCCTCCTTCCCCTCCCCTTCCCAGCTCTCCCACTAGCCTACTGTCTCCGCCTCTTCCTTTCTTTTGCCCGCTCCCCCCCCCTCCCCGACATGTCTGAAGAAGGGTCTCGACCCGAAATGTCACCTATTCCTTCTCTCCATAGATGCTGCCTCACCCGCTGAGTTTCTCCAGCATTTTGTGTCTACCTTAGATTAAAAGACCAGTGGTTTTTCACAATGGCCGAGAGCACCCTTGTGGTACTTTTGTTCAGATATAATACCGGAGACACAAGGAACTGCAGAGGTTGGAATCTTGAGAAAAATACAGAGTGCTGGAGGAACTCAGCGGGTCAGTCAACATCGATGGAGGAAGTAGATAAGGGCCATTTTGGGTCAGGACCTTTATATTGGAAGTTGTTCTCCTCTCCAAAACTTATAACATCCCTACCTTCTTACCTATCCTTGGTCCATTTAATAAATAAATCAATGGGAGAACATGGAAACAAAGAACTGCAGATGCGGGCTAATGCAGAAAAGGACACAAAGCGCTGGAGTAATGCAACAGGTCAGGCAGCATCTCTGGAGAACATGGACAGGTGACGTTTTTGAGTCATGACCCTCTTTCAGACTGAATGTAGGGGGGAGAAGAAAGGTGGAAAAAGGGAAAGGCAGGACAAGCGTGGTGGGTAATAGGTAGCAGACGAGGGGGGGGGGAGGTTTGATATTCCCCTCACCCCCACAGAACTACACCTTTACTGAATATAACCGTGCTACTGCTGTTTGTGCAGGCTTGCTGTGTACAAAATGGCTGCAGTTCCCTACGTCACCTCAGAAGTGTTTTTTGCACCTGTGAAAGAAATGGTATGGGCAGTGGTTGTTAAAGGTGATGACAACATTTAAAGTCCTTCCCTAATGACCCTGGCTGATTTTTGAACTCGGTCTAGGAGTGTTGGCCAATTCCACTCCAATTGCAAATGCTCACCCTGACCTCCCAAAGTAAGCAACTCTAGACTTTTCTTCAGCTTACTCTGAACTCATCGGGGAAGTGGTAATGAGACAGGGAAGAAAGGATCTACACCTGGTGAAATGAGGATGAAAATAAGGCTTACCTCGACAAAATGTGATGAAAATCCTGCTTGTGACATTTCCAGCTGAAAGGATGTTTCATTCTGAATATTAGTCCCTGATATTAAAAAAAGAAAATGTTAGTCACTATTCAGTGCCCAGTTACAATTCCGACTCAATAAATGCATATCTTCTTTGTAAAGGGCCTGTTCCACTTTCCCGAGTTATTCACGAATTCTCCCGAGTTTTCCCCTTGATTCAAACTCGCAGAATGTTCGCAACGAGTCCGTAGGAGGCCGTAGGAGTCCGTGGATATATCGTAGTGGCTTGTTATACCAGCCTTAGATACTCCAGGCTACTTTTTTACTCGTGGACATTTTTGATCAGGCTGGAAAAAACGTCCCGACTTACCTGATGCCCCGAGTACCTACGGCTGGCATAACGAGCCGCTACGATATATCCACGGACTCCTACGGCCTCCTACGGACTCGTTACGAACATTCTGCATGTTTGAATCAAGGGGAAAACTCGGGAGAATTTGTGAATAACTCGGAAAAGTGGGACAGGCCCTTAACTCTTGGTGAAGGACATTGAAATGGGAAAGAAATACCTACCCATCATCGAGCAAGGTTAAAGAAAACTCCCTCCATCCATTCCCAGTGCATAATGGACACTCTGTCCACCATCTTCCAGATGTAATGCAGCAAATCTCCAAGTCTCCCAAGGACTCATTAAAACTTACCGAACAGTGAAAGGCCTGGATAGAGTGGAGGTGGAGAGGATGTTTCCACTAGTGGGAGTGCCTAGCCTCCGAATAAAAGGATGTACCTTTAGAAAGGAGACTAGGAGGAACTTATTTCGTCAGAGGGTGGTGAATCTGTGGAATTCATTGCCACAGATGGCTGTGGAAGCCAATGAGTATTTTTAAAGCGGAGATTGACAGATTCTTGATTAGTAAGGGCGTCAAAGATGACTGGGAAAAGGCGGGAGAATGGGCTTGAGAGGGAAAGTTGGTCAGCCATGATTGAATGACGGAGTCGACTCGATGGGCCGAATGACCTAATTCGGCTCCAATGACTTATGAAGTCTTTCTCAACACAGCCCACAAACCCATGGTTTTGTCAAACATGCAAGTCAACAGTTCTGGGCCTTTGATTCTTTGGTGTGTCTCCGTGGTTGCACCTTGTTAACTCCAAGCCACATGGGTGTGGAACCACACCGAGACATAAAAACATAGACATGTAGAAAGATGGAAAATAGGTGCAGGAGTAGGCCATTCGGGCCTTCGAGCCAACACCGCTATTCAATATGATCATGACTGATCATCCAAAATCAGTACCCCGTTCCTGCGTTCTCCCCATATCCCGTGATTTTGTTAGCCCTAAGATCTATATCTAACTCTCTCTTGAATATATCCAATGAATTGGCCTCCACTGCCTTCTGTGGCAGAGAATTCCGCAGATTCACAATTCTCTAGGTGCATTTTTTCCCCTCATCTCAGTCCTAAATGGCCTAGCCCTTATTCTTAAACTGTGACCCCCAGTTCTGGACTCCCCCAACACTGGGAACATTTTTCCTGCATCTAGCCTGTCCAATCCCTTAATAGTTTTCTATAAGATCCCCTCTAATCCCTGTAAATTCCAGTGAATACAAGCCCATTCGTTCATCATATGTCAGTCCCCCCATCCTGGGAATTAACCTGATGAACCTACGCTGCACTCCCTCAATAGCAAGAATGTCCTTCCTCAAATTAGGAGACCAAAACTGCACACAATACTCCAGTTAAAACCAGCCTGACTCTACACTGTTGTTGTTGTACTGAGGGAGTGCCCCGTTGCGAGTGATGGCATCTTCTGAATGAGATGCCAAACTGGGGCCACATCTGCCCTCTCAGTGAAAAACCAACGCCCATCCTTGAAGTAGAATGGGGTTGGGTTCAAACCAAATCTGATCCTCCAACCAATATCCAAATCTTCACCACACTGCTGCCTGGGAAACATTGCCGTGCACAAACTGGCAGCAAATTGCTCTTGGCAACAGTGATTACAATTACACTCCATTGACTGTAAAGGCCCGAGTTAGCGAGAGGAGGTGTGGAGATTCTTTATTTTCTTTTAATCCCCAATAAAACCTCACCTTCCAGCCTGAAGATCCGAGCTCCGAGTGCATCCACAATATCTTTCAGGGCCGACTCATCAGAGACGTTGAAGAAATGTTTCTCGTCCGGGTGGCTTGCGATGGACTTGATCTCCTTCAGGAAGTCACCTGGGTTGATTCCTCTTCGGTTGTAGTAACCAAGCACCTGCAGACGGGAGCAGAGGTTTTACTCAGTGTGACTGTCCCCCCTCCTTCCATCCTGAAGTCTCAGCTGCAACAGGACGCTCCGCTCACTGTTCATTCTTCACGATGGACGGAGGATGTTGGCTGAAGGTTCATGGTGGGCCCCACCTTGTCTACAGCCGGTAAGGTGGGTGACATTTTGGGAACAGTTTTACAATGCGATTTATACAGTGAAAGAGGCACAGTGGGTTAGAACAATCCTCCCTGCTTAAATCAAAGATGTTGAAGCTAAATACAGCATTCCTGTGGCACAGGAGGCCATTCAGCCCTCTGTGGTTATTCCAGCTCATACAGCAATCCCAATCCCCACTTGCTCCACTACTCACTTACACTGAAGGATGATTTACAGCAGCCAATAATGAGAGAGGAGCAGAATTATGCCATTCGGCCCATCGAGTCAACTCCGTCATTCAATCATGGCTGATCAATTTTTCCCTGTTAATCTCTCCTTGAAAAATATCCAAAGACTTGGCCTCCACAGCTGTTTAAAGCAAAACATTCCACAGATTCATCACCCACTGACTAAAGAAATGTCTCCTTGTCTCCGTTCTAAGGGTACGTTATACTGAGGATGTGCTCTCTGGTCCTAGACTCTCCCAACAGTGGAAACATCCTTTCCACATCCACTCTATCCAGGCATTTCACTCTTCGGTAAATTTCAATAAGGTCCCCCTCATCCTTTTAAACTCCAGCGGGTACTGACCCAGAGCTGTCACATGCTCATCATACATTAACCCAATCATGAGTTAATGTATGATCATTCATTAAGTATGATTTATTAATGTCATGATCATTTTCATAAACCTCCTCTGCATCCTCTCCAAGGCCAACACATCCCTCCTCAGATATGGGAACCAATTCACCTACTGACTTTGGGATGTGGGAGAAATTGGAGAACCCAAGAGATACCCAGGCAGTTACAGGGAGAACATACAAACTCCACATAGACAGAATCCTGAAGTCGGGATTGAACCCGGGTCTCTGGCACTGTGAGGTAGTGGCTTGATGTGCTGCACCACTGTTCCGTCTGTGTGGAGACACAGATAGGGTGATTTACTGGAGGTCACAACTGTTTAGTACAGGTGTCAGGGGTTATGGGGAGAAGGCAGGAGAATGGGGTTGAGAGGGAAAGGTAGATTAGCCATGATTGAATGGCGGAGTAGACTTGATGCACTGAATAGCCTAATTATGTTCCTATAACTAATGAACGGGCCGTGACTGGGCGAGATGCCAACTCAGCCCAGGATTAACCCCTTATGTTCATGGTCCTGCTGTCTGTCACATAACACAATGATAGTCGCTGTCCCTACAAGGGTGGTTGGCAAGACCACGGCAGAGGGTGGACGGGATGACCTACCGCAATGGCGTATCTGGTGATGTTGTCCCTCTCGGCGTCCTCGATGACTTGCTTCAGGTGGGGGCTGTCGTGGGACTCGCCGTCGGTTATGACGATCATTACTTTCTTGGCTTCTTGCCTTGCCCCCCTACTGCTGCTGAACGCCTCCGAGCTGAGAGAGACAACGGGAACACCCGTTAAACAGGCAGGCTGAGGTTTAGCTTAGAGATGCAGCGCGGAAACAGGCTGTATCTCTAAACCCACCGAGTCCGCACTGACCAGCAATCCCCGCACATTAAAGCGATCCTACACACGAGGGGCAATTTTACATTTCCACAAAGCCAATTAACCAACAAACCTGTATGTGCTCCGCCTTGCTCCCACACTCCAAAGACAATAGACAATAGGTGCAGGAGTAGACCATTCGGCCCTTTGAGCCAGCACGCGGCAGAGGGTGGACGGGGATGACCTAACGCAATGGCGTATCTGGTGATGATTGGGGCGGGGGGGGGGGGGTTCAGTCCCCCCCATGACAGAAGGGGGAGGGGTTGTACAGCTTGATACCCACAGGGAAGAAGGATCTCCTGTGGCGTTCTGTACTGCATTTTGGTGGAACCACTCTGTTGCAGAAAGTACTCAAGAAGGTTTTCTCCAGGTACTCATGTTTCCTCTCACATCCCAAGGATGCGTTGGTTTGAAGGTTAATTGGCCTCTGTAAATTTCCCCTTGCTTGAGGGTCAGTGACGGAGGATAGTGAGATCAGTGTGGTGAAAATACTAAATATGCAAGGGTAGTTTGAGAATAAGAAGGAGGTGTTGTTAGGGCTCTTGCAGAGCATTAGGGTGGATAAATCCCCAGGACCTGATGGGATCAATCCCAGTTTATTGAGGGAGGCAAGAGAGGAGATTGCAGGAGCCTTGACAAAGATATTTGTATCTTCTCTAGCCACAGGTGAGGTCCCGGAGGACTGGAGATTATCTGAAGTTGTTCAGATGCATGGCAGAAGAAGTTTAATGTGGATAAATGTGAGGTTATCCACTTTGGTAGCAAAAACAGGAAGGCAGATTACTATCTAAATGGCGTCAAGTTGGGAAAAGGGGAAGTACAATGGGATCTGGGGGTTCTTGTACATCAGTCTATGAAAGTACAGCAGGCAGTGAAGAAAGCGAATGGCATGTTGGCCTTTATAACAAGAGGAATCGAATATAGGAGCAAAGAGGTCCTTCTGCAGTTGTACAGAGCCCTAGTGAGACCACACCTGGAGTATTGTGTGCAGTTTTGGTCCCCTAATTTGAGGAAGGACATTCTTGCTATTGAGGGAGTGCAGCATAGGTTTACAAGGTTAATTCTCGGGATGGCGGGACTGTCATATGCTGAGAGAATGGAGCAGCTGGGCTTGTACACTCTGGAGTTTAGAAGGATGAGAGGAGATCTCATTGAAGCTTATAAGATTGTTAAGGGTTTTGACATGCTAGAGGCAGGAAACATGTTCCCGATGTTGGGGGAGTCCAGAACCAGGGGCCACAGTTTAAGAATAAGGAGTAAACCATTTAGAACGGAGACGAGGAAACACTTTTTCTCACAGAGAGTGATGAGACTGTGGAATTCTCTGCCTCAGAGGGCGGTGGAGGCAGGTTCTCTGGATGCTTTCAAGAGAGAGCTAGATAGGACTTAAAAATAGCGGAGTCAGGGGATATGGGGAGAAGGCAGGAACGGGTTACTGATTGGGGATGATCAGCCATGATCACATTGAATGGCGGTGCTGTCTCAAAGGGCCGAATGGCCTACTCCTGCACCTATTGTCTATTGTCTATTGTCTAGAGAGAGTCCAGGGAATCATTGGCCAGTGAGCCTCACATCAGTGAGGATTCTTCAGGATAAGAGTTACTACTATTTGGAAGAGAATGGGTTAATTAGGAATAGCCAGCATGGCTTTGTACAAGATAGATACAAAATGCTGGAGTAACTCAGCGGGACAGGCAGCATCACTGGAGAGAAGGAATGGGTGACGTTTCAGGTCGAGACCCTTCTTCAGTCTGAAGGTACTCGTGTCAGTCTGAAGAAAGGTCTCGACCTGAAACGTCACCCATTCTGCCTCTCCAGAGATGCTGCCTGTCCCGCTGAGTTACTCCGGCATGTTGTGTCTATCTTCGATTTAAACCAGCATCTGCAGTTCCTTCCTACACATGGCTTTGTACAATGCAGGTCAGGTCTTGCTAACTTGATCGAGTCTTTTTGAGCAGACGAAGATAATGGATGACGGTCGTGTGGTGGATGCTGTCTACATGGATTTTAATAAGGCATTTGATAAAGATTCCCAAGGTAGACTGATCCAGAAGATTAAGATGCACATGGATCAATATGGTCTTGGTCTTATGATTCCCATGAATACACAAGCAGCTCGGAGAAAGTGTAAATGTAACAGTATTATTTATATTTGAAGATAGGACATGCAGAATAAATGGGTAAATTATAAGACAGGACTCTCAAACCAGTCATTATGACCAATGATTATGAGATCACCAAAGAATCTGCAAGATTAGCAATAATGAAACTGCTTGCAGTGTGCTTTGGTTTGAGTTTGCAATCCTGTGGTCAGGATTTGTGTAGTAAAGTCACCACTCTCACCACCACGGAATTGCAAAGGAAAGCACAGATCCAGGCAGGTTTACTTTCCACCAACGTTTGCTGTTCTTTCACCAGGGACAATGGGCCCATTCAGTGGCCGAATCCCGCAGAAAGATCGTCGTTGGACCTCTTGAACTGTGTTGAGTTCCCCTGGGTTACAGAGGGCAGTGCCTGGGGATGAGGGGCTGGGCTGGTGAAAATCAGCACACTTCCCTATCTCTGTATCTCCCCCTCTGTCTGAAGAAGGGTCTCGATCCGAAAAATCACCCATTCCTTCCCTCCAGAGATGCTGCCTGTCCCGCTGAGTTACTCCAGCATTTTGTGTCTATCTTCAGCTCACCATGATTGATTGATTGAAGATGCAGCATAGAAACAGGCCCTTCACACCACCGAGTCCACACCGGCCATCGATCACCCATGTTTTAATTAGTTAACTGAGTATTTGGCAACTCGTTAGGAACATGATGTTGCTAAAATGATGTGTTCTTAATGTAATTTGTCATATCTGTTGTTCCTTTCCATGTGTCCAATCTTCAGGAAGAGTCGGACGGAAGCTTATGTGATTATGTGTTGTTGAACGAATGATAGTTAGTGTTAGAGTTTGGGTGAGGCTGCACTGAGTAGGAAGGAAAGTCGTGGGGTCATACAGCATGGAAATGGTCCTCAGCCCACTGATCTGTGCCAACCACCAAGCCGCCACCTACAACCATCCTAGTTTTTATTCTCCCCACATTCCCATCAATTTCCCACAGATTCTCCCACTGACTTACATTCTGTGGGTAAATTACAGTGGGACGTGGGAGAAAGCCGAAGCATTCACATTCCAGGCTTGCTAACAATTTTAAGGGCTTCTCAACTAAGATCAGTTGGTTGGAATGTTAAACACCTTTAGAAGCGTGTTGCTTTGTAATCTCATGTTCTCGGAGCAGAGAGGTTTACCTGCACACATTCAATGGGGACAGATTGCAATGGATTGTGTTTTAAGTAGTAGACAACACAACAGCAAGTACAATGGAAGGACTATGTGGTCCTGGGAGCTGTTCACCAGACATGGTCTCTGCCATTGACTTCTCACCATCTGCTGGAGAGCGAGAGCAGGGGGCACAATCACAGGAAGGCAGATTACTATCTAAATGGTGTTGAGTTGGGAAAAGGGAATTACAACGGGATCTGGGGGGTCCTTGTTCACCAGTCAATGAAAGTAAGCATGCAGGTACAGCAGGCAGTGAAGAAAGTGAATGGCAGGTTGGCCTTTATAACAAGAGGAATTGAGTATAGGATAAAAGGGGTCCTTCTGCAGTTGTACAGAGCCCTAGTGAGACCACACCTGGAATATTGTGTGTAGTTTTGGTCCCCTAATTTGAGGAAGGACATTCTTGCTATTGAGGGAGTGCAGTGTAGGTTTACAAGGTTAATTCCCGGGATGGCGGGACTGTCATATGCTGAGAGAATGGAGTGGCTGGGCTTGTATAATCTGGAGTTTAGAAGGATGAGAGGAGATCTTATTGAAACATATAAGATTATTAAGGGTTTGGACACGCTAGAGGCAGGAAACATGTTCCCGATGTTGGGGGAGCCCAGAACCAGGGGCCACAGCTTAAGAATAAGGAGCAAGCCATTTAGAACGGAGACGAGGAAACACTTTTTCTCACAGAAAGTTGTGAGTCTGTGGAATTCTCTGCCTCAGAGGGTGGTGGAGGCCGGTTCTCTGGATACTTTCAAGAGAGAGCTTGATAGGGCTCTTAAAGATAGCGGAGTCAGGGGATATGGGGAGAAGGCAGGAACGGGGTACTGATTGGCGATGATCAACCATGATCACATTGAATGGCGGTGCTAGCTCCAAGGGCCGAATGGCCTACTCCTGCACCTATTGTCTATTGTCTAATCAGTTCACCATTACCGTGCAATCTCGATGCCGTGCGCTGTGTTGGTCTCGGTGCCTCCGCGTTGCTCGATGCCCCTGGCTGCTTTGACGACATCGGCAACAGACTTGTAGTCCCTCAACTCAAACTCATGAACAGCAGTCTCTCCATATTGTACAATTCCCAGCTGCAGAGCAAGAACATCAAGCATAAGAACACAGTGTCCTCTCCTTGACAACCCATCCCACCACGCCGATCACCCGAAGTTTCCTTTCCTAGGTCTCACCAACGTGGCTTTCCCCCCTGCAATGACTGTACACTTGGCCAGCAGTTTATAACTGGAGTCCAGAGGCTAGATCTTCAGGGCTGGAACCTAAATCAGTGTGTTCATAAGTTATAGGAGCAGAATTAGGCCATTTGGCCCATCGTCTGCTCCGCCATTCAATCATGGCTGATCTATCTTCCCCTCGCAACCCCATTCTCCTGCCTTCTCCCATAGCCTCAGACACCTGTACTAATCAATAATCTGTCAATATCCACCTTAAAAATAAGGCCTTCTGTGGCAATGAATTCCCACAGATTCACCAGCCTCTGACTAAAGAAAGGGCTTTCTGGTCCATGAAATCTTTGCCTGAGGTCAGTATTGAACAGCACCAGTGGGGTAACTTCAATTCACTAACTGACACAGTGCAAGAAGAAACCTTCCCATCACCACCTTCTCCAGGGCATGGACAATCATCTTCAGCCTTACCAATAATGGCCACGTTTACAGAAGGAATAGGAGTAAACCATTCCCCAAATGCCAAGCTGGCCGGCATCCACAATCTTGACATGACTCATAGATTGGTCCACGCCACATAGGTTTACCAGTCTCAGAAACAAAATCCCAAAACTTTTCCTGTTTCTCCTTGCTTTTCTCGTGCTGCCTACCTAACCTGCTGACTGTTTCCAGTGGTTTCTGATTTCCAGCATTTGCTGTTTTTGTCCCTCGTTGAAGGATCGGGCAATGTTTTCAGGTTTCAGGAAGGGAATGAATCAGTTGACCAATGTTTCAACTCACTGTAAAAACTGTTTCCTCATGAACCTGGCTACATCTATTGCCAATGACCACATTAAGGCGGCACATTGGTGCAGCGGTAGAGTTCCTGCCGTACAGCGCCAGGGACCCGGGTCCAATCCTGACTGCGGGTGCTGTCTGTATGGAGTTTGTATGTTCTCCCAATGACCGTGTGGGTTTTCTCTGGGTGCTCTGGTTTCTTCGCGCACTCCAAATAAGTACAGGTTTTTAGGTCAACTGGGGGGGAAACAATTTCTTGCGCCTCGCGCGCGCGCACATACGCACACGCGCGAGGCTTTGGCTGTGGGACCTGTGGATGATAACATCCGGAGTTGACCTGGTTGGTGACCGACTCCGAACTCCAGCAACAGCAGCTTCGTCTGCCCCGAATCGTGGGGCTTCAATCGGCCCGTTCGCGGGATCTTTCATCGACCGGCGCAGCTTAAAACCAGCCGTGGGATCTTCCATTGCCTGGCGGGGACTTCAACATTGGGAGCCTCGATCGCCTCGACGCAGTAATTTGACCGTGGGGCAATAAAAAAATTCCGCGGCCGATTTTAAGCCGCGCCGGGCGATGGAAGGCCCCGAGAACGTGCTGATTCACCAGGACGTCTCCCTCCTCCAATCACCACGTCCTATCCTCAGTCCCACCCCCCTACTTCCGCCTCTGACCGACACCTCCCTCATCCAATCATCGCTCTGAATCATCATGTCCCTCCCCCCGTCCCCCCCCCCCCCACTGCCTGCTGACCGATTTCTCTCTCGTCGCACTCGAACATCAGTCCCAACCCCACTGTCTCTGAGATTTTTAATCGATTTTTTTCACTGAGTTTCAAAATTCGGATTACAAAACATGGGGGGGATTGTCCCCTACCTCTCAAAACATGGGGGGATGTGTCCCCCTGTCTCCCCCCCCCGGGATTTCCGCCCATGCTCTGTCCCCTCTGGTTAATGCCCTCCCGCCATTCTCTCTGTCCATGGTTTATTTGCTCCTTACATTTTAACCCCTTCCATCAAATTCCCCAGAACCATCTTTGCTCTTTGTTCATAGACTAAAACTTTAGACGTGTGGGAGTTGGGCATTGAAACAAGTTACAGGCCCCATTGCATAGAATAGATTTATGATGAGTAGAAGGACCATCACTCAGTGCTACTCACCCGAATCTGGCCCGGTCCGATGTAAAATTTCTTCAGTATGTTTATTAGGAAGTTCTGGACCTCATACCAAGGGTAGATGCTGTTGGAACCATCCAGAACTATCACAATGTCCATGTACGTCTCACAACCTGCGAAAAGAAGGTTCAGTGTCACGCCTTGTCTGTCGGTTAATAATGTGCCTGACATCCAGTTGCGCTCTTGCTAAACTGCCAACTGGTTACTCCCAACTCTTGGCACTTTCTCTTACATGGAGCTATAATGGGCTGGATGGGCAGAGGGGCCTCACTCTATGCTGTAACCAAACTGTGACTTTGAGCACTGTGCCAATTCTGGACTCACGCTGTAGGAAGGAAGCAAAAATCTCACAGAGGGTCTGGAAAAGATTAAGCGGAATGGTTTCAGGGATGAGGGATTGCATCCGAGCATTAGACCGGCAAACCTGTACTTGTTGTCCTTGCAGCAAAGCAAGTCGGGAGGACGTCAAGACTGGTTCCACTGTTGGAAGTCGTTCCCATCAGTAGAGGGTTCAAGGATCAGCAGATTATAGACTTAAAATTCCGGGAAGAAGGAGGGTGATGAAAGGAGGAAAGCAACTTTTTTACTGAGAATATAATTCGGTACTAGAGCTTGTCCCCTGTAAAGCTGTGGACACACAATCAACCAGTGCCTACAGGTGGGTCTTGTACACATACTTGAGGGGGAACGGTCTACAGGGCGATTGGGAAACGTGGAGGAGGGTAATTTGACAGATTGCTCGCACAGGTTTAATGAGCCTGGGTGGCAGAGCGGTAGAGTTGTTGCCTTACAGCGCCTGAGACCCGGCTTCGCTCCCGACTACTGGTGCTATCTATACTGAGTTTGTATGCTCCCCCTGTGACCACGTGGGTTTTCTCCGGGTGCTCAGGTTTCCTCCCACATCCCAAAGACGTGCGGGTTTGTAGGTCAATTCTGTAAATTGTCTTTAGTGTGTTGGATAGAACTAGTGTACGGGTGATCGCAGGTCGGCACGGACTCGGTGGGCCGAAGGGCCTGTTTGCCCGCTGTACCTCTAAAGTAATGTAAAATAAAGGAACCAATGGTTTAAAATAAAGGCACCAATCCTTCGATGCACCGGCTTTCTAAGATTCTATGTGTATGTGTATTATCCCATCCGTCTGTGGGGACGTTAGGCCAGACACTGTGCCCCTGTAACCAGGAAGACGCACGGGTGGAATGCAACAGAGACGGTGGTCGTACGCTGGATGGCGGGTGCGAAGGCTCGGGCAGTTTTGAAGTTGGAGCTGATCTTGCAGCAGATGCCGGTGCTGTAGTAGGAACTTCCGCACTCGTGGGACCAGAGCGGCCCGCAGGTCTGTGGAGAGCAGGAGAGCAACACAAAATGAGCACCTGGCCCATGATTCTCACACTACATACAAGACCTCACATTTCCTGTCATCTCTGCTCACTTTAGCACTGAACTTGAAAGTGGCACAGTGGCGCAGAGGTAGGGTTGCTGCCTTACCTGGACCATTTCCGACATCTCCCTACCGTTTCTAGATCTCACTATCTCCATCGCGGGTAACAGACTACTGACCGACATCTACTACAGACCCACTGACTCCCATGGCTATCTAGACTACACTTCTGCCCACCCTGCTTCCTGTAAGGACTCCCATACCCTACTCCCAATTCCTCTGTCTCCACCGCATCTGCACCCAGGATGAGGTGTTCCACACCAGGGCATCGGAGATGTCCTCATTCTTTAGGGAACGAGGGTTTCCCTCTTTGACTATAGATGAGGCTCCCACCAGGGTCTCTTCTATACCACATAGCTCCGCTCTCACTCCCCATCCCCCCACTCATAACAAGGACAGAGTCCCCCTTGTCCTCACCTTCCACCCTACCAGCCTTCACATACAACCAAAAATCCTCCAACATTTTCGCCACCTCCAACGGGATCCCACGACTGGCCACATCTTCCCATCTCCTCCCCTTTCTGCTTTGCGCAAAGAACCCTCCCTCCGTAATTCCTTGGTCCATTCGTCCC
Organism: Malacoraja senta; assembly: GCA_038087875.1. Lineage (NCBI taxonomy): Eukaryota > Metazoa > Chordata > Chondrichthyes > Rajiformes > Rajidae > Malacoraja > Malacoraja senta. The sequence continues at coordinate 9,102,021 of CM075989.1, read as the reverse complement.
TTCCCACCCAAACCACCCCCTCCCCTGGTACTTTCCTTTGCAACCGGAGGAAATGCTACACTTGTTGCTTTACCTCCCCCCTCAACTCCATTCAAGGACCTAAGCAGTCTTTCCAGGTTCACCTGCAACTCCTCCAACCTCACCTATCGCATCCGCTGCTCTAGGTGTCAGCTGCTCTACATCGGTGAGACCAAGCGTAGGCTTGGCGATCGCTTCGCCCAACACCTCCGCTCAGTTCGCATTAACCAACCTGATCTCCCGATGGCTCAGCACTTCAACACCCCCTCCCATTCCAAATCCGACCTTTCTGTCCTGGGCCTCCTCCATGTCCAGAGTGAGGCCCACCGCAAATTGGAGGAGCAGCACCTCATATTTCGCTTGGGTAGTTTACACCCCAGCGGTATGAACATTGACTTCTCCAATTTCAGATAGTCCTCACTGTCTCCTCCCCTTCTCCCTCCTACCCCTCCCCTTCCCAGCTCTCCCACAGCCTACTGTCTCCGCCTCTTACTTACTTATTTCTTCCCACCTCCCCACCACCCCAGTCTGAAGAAGGGTCTCAACCCGAAACATCACCTATTCCTTCGCTCCATAGATGCTGCCTCACCCGCTGAGTTTCTCCAACTTTTGATTTTTCCAGCATCTGCAGTTCTTTCTTGAACAAATATGTTATGATATCTTTACGAGACGTTGGGTGTAAGCTGGATAGTTTTGATGGTGGGAGCTTTCACAACAGCTGTGAATGTTGGGTTGGACCCAACTCCAAGACATTTCATCATTTTCTCCAGAACTCAGCGCTAACATGTGCCAGAGATTTGTCAGCCCCATGGGAAAGACAGGCAATTGCAGCCCCCTTCATGAGACTGCTGCTGGCTGCAAGTGTGACACGTTTCCCATATAATCAGCGGGATTACACCAGGCCGTGGACCTCCCTTTGGCTTCTGCCCAGATATCTGGAAAACCCCACAGGGACAGAGCTCCACTGGGGTCCCGTGAATGGACAAGCGATAAGGACGCTGTGCAGTACTGGCGTACCCACCTCCGTTAGCTTCTCATTGTATGGTCACTTATGGTCTTGTGAGAAAGTCATTGCAACCTCTCCCATTCGGCCTCAAGAAAAAAAAAACTGCTAATGCTGGAAACCTTTAAAAAAAAACGGACAATGCTGGAAACATTCACCAGGTCGGAGAGCATCTGTGGAAAGTGAGGGCAGGACTGTTGAGGTGCCCTTCTTTGGGTGATTGTTAAACCGAGGACTGGTAAGCTCTCTCAGGTAGATGTTTAAAGATGCCATGTCACTATTTCAAAGATGAGCAGTGAATTTATCCCCGGTGTCCTATCCGCATTCAGATTAGTTTATTGTCCTATACACCAGGATGCTTCGAAATTCCCGCTTCACCCGAAACTCACGGTGGCGCAGAAGTAGGGCTGCTGCCTCACAGCGCCAGAGACCCGGGTTCGAACCTGACTACGGGTCCTGTCTGTACGGAGTTTGCACGTTCTCCCCTTGACCTGCGTGTGTTTTCTCTGAGATCTTCGGTTTCCTCCCACACTCCAAAGAGGCAGAGGTTTGTAGGTTAATTGGCTGGGTATAAATGTAAAAATTGTCCCTAGTGTGTGATGGGTAGTGTTACGGTGCGGGGATAGGTGTGGACTCAGTGGGCCGAATGGCCTGTCTCTGCGCTGTATCTCGAAAACTAAAACGAAAACACAGAGTTAACAGTATACGCACAGTAATGATTGTATAACAGTAAATAATGCGAGCGTACAGCAGCAGATTGGTGTAGCACTATCTGTAGTAAGGGGGGAAATAAATAAAACACAATAACGGAATAACTAGATGAGAGAGCTAAGAGTAAGGGTTTAGTTAATTGCCATGTGTACAGAGGTGCAGTCAAAACGTTTTTTTGTGGTGTGCCATCCAGTCAGCAGAAAGACTGTACAAGCCATCCACAGTGTACAAATGCAGGATAAAAGGAATATTGTTTAGTGCAAGATAGAGACCAATAAAGTAATTAAAGATAGACTGAGTATCTTAAATGAGGCAGGTGGTAGGGCAGGACTGGTCTATAGTTGGTTATTAGGGTGGTTCAGTTGCCTGAAAACAGCTGAGAACTGTCCCCTGAATGTGGAACTGTGTGTTTTCACACTTCTGTACCTCTTGTATGTGGCAGCATCTCTGGGAATGGGGAACGAGAGAGAAGATTAGCTTCTAGATTATTTCTGTTGAATCTGCTTCCCGATCCTTTCAGAAAGCACATTCCAGGTCACAAGGAAGCACTGGGTAAAATATTTCTCCTCTTTTGCCAAATGGACCAGACGCCTGGATTTTTTAACCTGATCCTGAACCTTCTGTTTAACGGTTCCACTGCCAGTGGAAACAACTTCGACCATCTCTCTGGAAAATAAAGTTTCAAACATCGTGTGCATAGCCACACAACCATTATTTATCTCACACACACCCATTCCCCCTCACTCACACACCCACTCCCTCTCTCTCTCTCACACACACACACGGACTCACACTTACACGCACTCCCTCTCTCTCTCTCTCTCTCTCACACAATCATTCGCCCTCACACACTCACACACTCACGACCACTCCCTCTCTCTCACTCACACACAGCCCTTCTCACATTTATGCACAGACAATAGCTCTTATACAAAAGTTTGTTTCCTCACAAACTTACAGACACACTCCATCACACGCATACACAGAAAAACTGCTCTGTTAAACATGCATCTGTCCCCTCATCGATATATCCAACTGCTCTCTCATACACACACACACACACACACACACAGAGACAAAGACAACTGCTCTCACACACCGCACTGTCACCACGACTCTCGAAAACACACACAAGCAAATCTCACACATGTACTTACCGTCACACAACAAAGCATCTCTCTCACACATACAGAACACAGTCTCTTACACACACACACACACACACACAAAACTGCTCCCATCTACACACACACACCCCAGCCGACTGATCAGCCATCCATGCTCACACACACAGTTGCTTGCACGCCTATATGCTTACAGAGCCACAAACAAGCATCCAACACACACATGCACATGTACACACACACACACACACATGCACATGTTCACACACACACACATGCACATGTACACACACACACACACACACATGCACATGTTCACACACACACACATGCACATGTACACACACACACACATGCACATGTACACACACATGCACATGTACACACACATCCAATCCCTGGTGCTCCCACGCACAAAAACCCCAGCACCAATTCCCAACACACACACAAAGAAACTCAGAGACACACACACACACACACGTCACTGAGGGTTAACACCAGTTTTAGCTGATGTTAGTACAGCTGGTGTGTTCTGTCGGATTCAGGAACCCTGGGCGATCAAATAATAAATATTGAACAAAAAGAAACAGCAGAAAGGGTTGGAAGAAATGCTCTGCATTGAAGCCAGTCGTATTTTGGGACTACTTCGTAACCACATCCGAGTGGGTCCATTGGTGAAGGCAGCTCTGGGGGTGGTGAGAGGCACAGTCTTTACATTGTTGCTTGGGGAAGCTGCAGTATCTGCAGGGCCAGGGCACAGTGCCAGGCAGCAGCTTCAGCCATTATATTTAGCTTCACTTCACTGGGGGCTATGATCACATTTGTTTACCTAGCAGCCCTAAACAGGCATAAATGTTATGGAGACCCACACCCTCCTTGGAGCTTCACAAACAGTGAAGCTTTCTTGAGGACTACTCACGGATCAAATGAAGGACATGCCACACAGATATGTCCACAGCACGATCCCAGAGTGCAATGTGATAATGACTGAATCACCATGTCGATTAATGAACTATTGGCCCATTGGAGTTAAGTGCTTTGGGAGGTTGGTTGCGATGCATATCAACACAGGCCTTAGCAAGAGCCTGCACCCACTGCAATTTACCTACCGCCACAGCAGGTCAACAGGGGATGTGACCTTGCTGGCTCTCCACTCTGCACTGGTCCATTTGGGCAACAGGAACACCAACGTCAGGCTTATGTTCATCGGCTACTGCCCGGCGTTCATCTCATCATCTCCTCTAAACTTATCGTCAAACTCAGGGAACTGGATCTCTGCTCAACCTTCGATTTCCTCATCGGCAGTCATGACAAATTGGCAAATTCCTCATCGCTGACTACTAGCACTGGGGCAGCACAAGGGCTGTGGGCTCAGCCCCCTGCTCTACTCTCTCTATACCCATGGCTGTGTAGATAGACATAGTTCCAATGCCATCTTTAAATTCACTGATGATACCACCATTGCTGGACAAATAACAGGTAATGGTGAATCGAGTGCAGGAGGGAGGTAGATAATCTGATTTAATGGTGCCTGGAAAACACACTTGTTTAGAGATACAGTGTGGAAACAGGCCCTTTGGCCCACCGAGTCAGCACTGACCAGCGATCCCCGTAGTCTAGTATTATTACTCAAGGGACAATTTACAATCTTTACCAAAGCCAATTAACCCACAAACTGGAACGTCTTTAGAGTGTGGGAGGAAACCGGAGCTCCCGGAGAAAACCCACGCAGGTCACGGTGAGAAGGTACAAACTCCGTACAGGCAGCACCCATGGTCAGGATCTAACCCGGGTCCCTAGGGCTGTAAGGCAGCAACTCTACCGCTGTACCACCCTGCTGCCCTCTCTGACTAGGCCCATTAGTAACGTTTCAAAGACGTTAACTCATAAACTCCAGAGAGCAGAAACCCATTCTGCTCAAACTGCCCCCATAATACAACCCCCCCGAATCCTAAAGCATCAATATAAATATAAACTTATAACAAAGTCTAAAAAGAAACACCAGCCTTACCACAAAGGAGTGATCGTGGGGGTTACTGGTTAAAGTCATCCCAAGCCGCATGTTGTCTTTGTGCTCTGATACGTAGGGGAGGGATACCCTTCCTTGGATGAACAAAACACCAGTAGATTAAACAAGCAGTGGATTACTTTAAACCAGCTTCTCTTGTTGATTATTCATTTGAACTTTCTTTGCACCATTTCAATCCTGAGTTGTGGCGAGTCATTGCTTCTGACTCAGACATTAGCTTAACACACCCGCTTAATTAGATTTTGAAACAAAATGTTGAAATAAATGTATTTTAATATTCTAAAGATGTACATGCTGCCAGAAGCATGATTTATTGTGTTTTCCAATGTACTTTCTCAGAACAATGTGCATCGTACTAAAAGATCTTAAATGTGGAAAGGTTGACAGGAATCTGGATGATCAGTGTGCTCTGTACAACAGGCTGTGCAATGCACAGTATGAACACCCTTGCTGTTTGTGTGTGGAGTGTGGGCTTAAATGTAGTCCAGTTTATTGTCACGTGTATCGAGGTACAGTGAAAAGCTTTTGTTACGTGCTAACCAGTCAGCAGAAAGACAATACATGATTACAATCGAGCCATTTACTGTGCACAGATACATGATAAGGGAATAACGTTTAGTGCAAGGTAAAGCAAGTAAAGTCCGGTCAAAGATAGTGTAGGGATCACAAGAAATGTCTGTTAAAAACGGCAGTGTTATTGATCGGGAGGAAAAAAACGTTCCAAGCTCCAGAAAGGAGGATTGGATTGGCGAGCACAAAACTGGTGAAAGAAAGTGTACAGTAAATCATGTGTGGAGAAGAAAGTAGATGAGGGTGTACACACCAACTAGTACTTTACCCAGAAGTGTAGAGAAATAGAGAGATCTGGGCGGGCATGTCCACAGATCCCACTGGGTGGCTGTTGTACAGGGCCCTAGTGAGACCACACCTGGAGTATTGTGTGCAGTTTCGGTCTCCAAATTTGAGGAAGGATATACTTGCTATTGAGGGAGTGCAGCGTAGGTTCACGAGGTTAATTCCCGGGATGGCGGGACTGTCGTATGTTGATAGAATGGAGCGGCTGGGCTTGTATACTCTGGAATTTAGAAGGATGAGCGGGTATCTTATTGAAACATATAAGATTATTAAGGGTTTGGACAGGCTAGAGGCAGGAAACATGTTCCCGATGTTGGGGGAGTCCAGAACCAGGGGCCACAGTTTAAGAATAAGGGGTAAGCCATTTAGAACGGAGATGAGGAAAATCTTTTGTAAATCTGGGGTTGTGTATCTGTGGAATTCTCTGCCTCAGAAGGCAGTGGAGGCCAATTCTCTGGATGCTTTCAAGAGAGTTAGATAGAGCTCTTAAAGATAGCGGAGTCAGGGGATATGGAGAGAAGGCAGGAACGGGGTACTGATTGTGGATGATCAGCCATGATCACAATGAATGGCGATGCTGGCTCGAAGGGCCGAATGGCCTACTCCTGTGCCTATTGTCTATTGTCTATTGACTGGTGGGTAAGGTGGTTAAGATAGCTTGTCTTCAATGAACATGCACAGAATAACAGAGCAGGAAGGTTCTGCAGAATAATAGAGCAGGCAGTCTCAGAAAGGTCCCGACCCGAAATGTCACCCATCCTTTTTCTCCAGAGATGCTGCCTGACCTGCTGAGTTACTCCAGTTCTTTGTGTCTATCAAGCTTCTGCAAGAGTGGTTTAGAGACGTGGGGCAATGCACACACTGCAGAAATGTGGTGACAGCACGGGTTTGGGTAAGATATGGGAGGCCTGTGGCTCGACTGGGGTTGTTTTCTATGAGGCAAAGGAGACGGCGGGAGATTAAATTAAAGTATATAAACTTATGATGGACTTAGACCGGAAGAACACAAAGACTGCTGCACCTCACAGGCTGTTCATTAACTAGGGGCATAGATTTAAATTAATTGGTAGAAGGATTTAAGGATAAGGGGGAAGTCTTTTAGGACCGAGATGAGAAAATCATTTTTCACACAGAGAGTGGTGAATCTGTGGAATTCTCTGCCACAGAAGGTAGTTAAGGCCAGTCATTGGCTATATTTAAGAGGGAGTTAGATGTGGCCCTTGTGGCTAAAGGGATCAGGGGGTATGGAGAGAAGGCAGGTACGGGATACTGAGTTGGATGATCAGCCATGATCATATTGAATGGCGGTGCAGGCTCGAAGGGCCGAATGGCCTACTCCTGCACCTATTTTCTATGTTTCTATGTTTCTATGATTAGACCGGAGTTGAGAAAAGATGACAATTGGATCTCGGTGCTTGAAGTATCTAATGGTGGAAAACCTCATCATATTTCAAAAGAATGTAGATAGCTAAGAGAAGTGGCCTCCTGAAGTTTAATATTAGTGCGGCAAATGTGATGGGTTGCGTTACAAAGTTCACATCTATGAAGTGACCTTTGCTCATTGCTGGGTCGGCACTATAGGAAGGCTGTTCAATGGTGGAAGGCTGCACTGAGTCAAGTTTAACAGCTGAAGATAGACACAAAAAGCTGCAGTAACTCAGAGACTGCATCTGTGGAGAGAAGGAATCGGTGACGTTTCGGGCCGAAACCCTTCTTCGCACTCCTTCAGGTCATGAAGAAGTCTCGACCCGAAATGCCATCTATTCCTTTTCTCCAGAGATGCTGTCTGGCCTGCTGAGTTACTCCAGATTTTTGTGTCTATCTTCAGTTTAAAGCATCTCCAGTTCCTTCATACAGGTATAGCAGCTGCACAGAAGTTGCGGTCAGACTTCTAGCTCCTCTGTGGCCCAGACGGACAGTACAGAAAAGGGGATCGAGGTTTTTTCAGACGTATTAATATCCTGCCATTTACACTAGGTCCCTCCTGGTACAGTAGCCTGGTTAAGAAGTTAGCAATCTAGAGAGTTGGATCAATGATCCGATGGTGGAAGTTAAATCCCAGTACATCAGCCTTGGAATTTAAATTAAAATAAATACATTCTGGGATTGAGAGACTGATGTTGGTAACAGTGACTAAGAAACTATTGAATTACAGTAAAATCCCCATTAGCTTCAGGGGAGGAAGTCTGGTGTATTTAGAGTCTAGCCTGTGCATAACTTGAAACATTCAGCAGTGTCATTAGCTCTGATCTGCACTTGAAAATACAGTAGTCCAGCAAACCACTCAGTTTCAATATTCCTCGCCTGTGAATGAATAACAATAAGATTGATATAAACATTAACACTCCAGTTAAGAGGCCGCCTCGAATCAGTAATTCCTATGAATTAATGTTCACTTTCCTTCAGTGACTCCATGATGCTTCACTTGTCACGTGCAATTGCACAGAGAAATTCCTTTTGCTTATATCGTTTTCAATCGAGAGAGTTAAGGGCCTGTCCCACTTTCACAACCTAATTCACGACCTCTGCCGAGTTTGCCCTTGACTCATACTCGCAGCATGGTTGTCACAAGGTTGTAGTAGGTCATAGGTAGGTCGTAGCAGGTCGTGATGCTAGTCGTAGGTACTCGTGGCATCAACTAGGTCGGGGCGTTTTTCTAGCCTGATGAAAAATGTCCACGAGTAAAAAAGGTCGTGAATCATGAGTCTGTGGAATTCTCTGCCTCAGAGGGCGGTGGAGGCCGGTTCTCTGGATGCTTTCATAGGGCTCTTAAAAATTGCGGAGTCAGGGGATATGGGGAGAAGGCAGGAACGGGGGTACTGATTGGGGATGATCAGCCATGAGCACATTGAATGGCGGTGCTGGCTCGAAGGGCCGAATGGCCTACTCCTGCACCTATTGTCTATTGTCTAATTAGGTCGTGAAAGTGGGACAGGCTCTTTAGATTCAGCACTTCGGGCTGAGGGAATCAAGGGATATGGGGAGAAAGCAGGAACGGGGTACTGATTTTGGATGATCAGCCATGATCATATTGAATGGCGGTGCTGGCTCGAAGGGCCAAATGGCCCACCCACACCTATTTTCTATGTTTCCATGCTTCTATATTACACATGCAGGCGTTGCAATTTTGGCGCCATCATTAAAAGTCCAAAGTGCGGGATCGTCCCGCATGCTCGACGTACTGGAGCAGTTCCCTCAAACTGACATCCCTCTCCTCTCCTCTCCTCGCCATCCTTATGTCCCGGGGGCGCCTCCTGCTGGAGGCGTTACCCCAGTTCACCCTCTTACCGGCCCACTCCTAGCGATCAGTTGTTGCTACAACTCAGTGATACAGAATCAGGTGAGGATGAGGGATTTTCTTTTCTCAACCCCAATCGGCCCCCCCCCCCTTTGTGAAATAACCCCCCCCCTGACATGATGACACATACAATACCTAGGTTCAGTTTGCCACAGCCATAGCTTGTCTGGTTCTTCACTGGACACCTGTACACATCGCCGGTCTTCTGCTTCCCAACGCCAGCCCACGGCGCGCCGACCAGGAGCCTGAGACACAGCAGGAGAGAATACAGGTAGATCATCAGATCTCACACAGAGCTGTGGTCAACATGCACCACGTAAACAGGCCGTTGACCCAATCTGTTCGTACTGTCCTGGTGGAGAAACAAGGAACTACAGGTGCTAGAATCCTGAGCAAGAAGAACTTGGGTCAGGCAGGAAAAGAGCGGGTGGGGGGGAATGGACAGGCCGAAACGTCACCTATCCATTTCCTCCACAAATACTGCCTGATCTGCTGAGTTAGTCCAGCAGAGAGTCATAGAGTCATACAGCACATAAACAGGCCCTTCAGCCCAACTCGTTCATGCTGACCAAGATACCCCTGTAGCGGCACCTACTGGTGCCTTGGGGTAGTCAAACGCTCGGATTGGCTACTCCAGTCATGTGGGCGTGGGGAGCGTGTTTCGCGCGCTTTCTGTCATTTACATTCAGTCGAGCTCCACACTTGTGGATGCAGCATCGTTTATTTAGCTGTCTGATACACTCGCGTTGTTCTTTGTTACTGTTCATAATAAACATCATTGAACCAACTCTCGGTCTCGGCTCCGCTAAACCCCTTTGTAAGCTAGTCCCACGTGCCCGCATTTGGTCAGTATCCCTCTAAACCTTTCCTATCCATGTGCCCGTCCAAGTGCCTTTTAAATATTGTTATTATACCTGCCACATCTACCTCCTCTGGCAGCTCATCCCATGTAAAACCCCGCACCCTCTAATACTCCGGGGTTATACTGGTCTTGTGTTATACCGCCCTTGCGCTGTACTATTCTGACAAAGGTCTACCACCTGAAACATTAACCCAATTTCTCTTCCCATTGATGCTGTCTGATCGGTTGAGTGTTTACTATCCGTACAGTTACTTGGGTCTAAAAAGAAATATCCACCACCCTGTACATCTTGACCCATTGAAGGTATTCCACTCCTGAGCGTCCAGGAGCGGAAAAGGCTGCAAAAGGTTGTAACCACTGCCCAGTCCATCATCGGCTCTGACCTTCCTACCATCGAGGGGATCTATCGCAGGCGCTGCCTCAAAAAGGCTGCCAACATCAAGGACCCACACCATCCTGGCCACACACTCATCTCTCCGCTGCCATTAGGTAGAAGGTACAGGAGCCTGAAATCTGCAACATCCAGGTTCAGGAACAACTACTTCCCCACAGCCATCAGATTATTAAACACAACTTCAAACAAACTATGAACTATAACAGCCTATTGCACTTTATCTGTGTATTTATGTGTATATATATATATTCTATGGTATATGGACACATTGATCTGATCTGATCTGATCTGTATTTATGCCTATAATATCCTGTTGTGCTGCAGCAAGTAAGAATTTCATTGTCCTATCTGGGACACATGACAATAAACTCTCTTGACTATTCTTCAGAATCTTTCTTTTGTTTGTGACAGTGCAGCTGCTTCTCATATCTCATCGTCACCTCAATTCCCAATGAGAAGAAGTGCAATGGTACTTTATTTGTCCCATGTCCAGAGGTACGGTGAAATTCATGTTTGCATATAGTTCAGTCCCAGTATGACGATACATAAACACTTTCAGAGTATGCAGAGTGACCAGATTTGGTACAATTTTCAAGGCCCAGTTGTTAGAGGTTGGAGAGTTCTTAACCACATTCTCACCACTCCCTGGGTAAGAGATTTCCCTTCATTTACTATTTGATTTAATATTGATGATGGGACACTCACCACATTTCTGGATGAGTGCAGTTTAAACAAGAAGCAGTTTGGCACCAAGCAGGACACAATAGCCCGTTTGACAGGAATCTGAAGCATGTGGAACTCCTTTGCTAACAGTATTGTGGGGATACCCACACCTCAAAGACTGCTACATTTCAACATTTGCAGATCACCACCACCTTCTCGAGGGCAATTGGGGATGGGCAATTAAACGCTGGCTCAGCCTGCAAAGTCCACATCCCTTGAATGAACAAAAAAATGTGACTAATCTATTCCGATCTCACAAGTGGAACCAGCTTTCTTATCAAATGTATTGAAATTGTAATCATGTCATTATCCAGTCATGATGCTCCTCTGGTACATAAGCTCATAAGTCACAGGAGTAGAATTAGGCCATTCAGCCCATCGAATCCTCTCCGGCTTTCAATCAAGGCTGATCTATCTTTCTCTTTCAACCCCATTCTCCTGTCCTCTCCCCATAACCCTTTGACACTAATCAAGAATTTAGCTCAAGAATCTATCAATCTCCACCTTAAAAATACCCAATGACTTGGCCTCCACAGACGTCTGTGGCAATGAATTCCACAGATTCACCACACTCTGACTAAAAAAAAATCCTCTTCATCTCCTTTATTAAGATAGGTCCTTTTATTCTGAGGCTAGGTGGTGCCAAACATTCTGAGCATTATTTAAGCTGCTCTGTTCCAAAGCAAGTGGAGAGCACTCTGCTGCGCTCCTGGCTTTTGCCTTCCGGGGGGGGTTGGAAGAGTTTGGGGAGTCCAGCGGTAAGTCACATTCTGCACAGAATGCACAGTTCGTGACTCCCATTCTGCAGCCACAGTGTGGATGTAGTTGTTCCATCTTGAACACATCATCTCCTTCCTTTCCACACCTCACCCCTGCTCCTGCATGCTCTCCGCCCCTACCCTCTAAACTAGTAACATTTATTGGCTGTAGATACTTTCCTATCATTGTGAATCCTTCTTGCACCTTCTGCTGTGTCTCTGAATTGAGGGCCATAAATATCCCAAAGCAGTTTAGTCCAGGACTGTGCTCTTTGAACCTATATTTGTTTACTAACCAAATTCTGCAACCTTATACAGTGAAGAATCTAGATGTGATCAATATTTGACCTCAGCTTATTAGTTTGCAGCAGGCTCAGTACTGGTTAAGATTCAACATAGATTAGGCGTGCAAAATTATGAGGGGGTGGGTACATGAAATATGAAATATGAAATTATGAGGGGGGTACATGGATCTTATAGAAACATATAATTATAAAAGGACTGGACAAGCTAGATGCAGGAAAAATGTTCCCAATGTTGGGCGAGTCCAGAACCAGGGGCCACAGTCTTAGAATAAAGGGGAGGCCATTTAAGACTGTGGTGAGAAAAAACGTTTTCACCCAGAGAGTTGTGAATTTGTGGAATTCCCTGCCACAGAGGGCAGTGGAGGCCAAATCACTGGATGCATTTAAGAGAGATAGAGCTCTAGGGGCTAGTGGAATCAAGGGATATGGGGAGAAGGCCGGCACGGGTTATTGATTTGGGATGATCAGCCATGATCACAATGAATGGTGGTGCTGGCTCGAAGGGCCGAATGGCTTCCTCCTGCACCTATTTTCTATGTTTCTATGTTTCTAAATAGAAAGCAAGAATCCTTTTCCCTTGGTGGGGGTGTCTAAGATAAGAGGGTAGAGGTTAAAGGTGAGGAGGTGGGGAGGTGATCCGAGAAGGAATTATTTCACACAGAGAGTGGTTGATACAACAATAAATACAATGAGTGCAAAACAGCAGGGTAGTGCAAAGTTTGTAGTGCAGTCTGAGGTAACGCAAACATAAAGAGAAAATTCTGAGCTGCAACAATAGAATAACTGAGTGAGGCAGAGTTAAGAGTTGGAGTGTGTGGCAGCACCTTTGGGAAGGGGGTGTGATAAAGGTGATTGATTCAGGATTCATATAGCAGTGGGGAAGAAACTGTTCTTAAGTCTGGAACCCACACTTTCAAGCTCCTGTATCTTCTTCCGAAAGGTAGAAGAAAGAAAAGGGAATGACCAGGGTGGCAGGAATCCCTGACGACACATCCAGCCTTCCTGATGCAACACACCGTGAAGATGGACTGGATGGGAGGAAGCGCCGAGCTTGTGATGGAATGGGCTGTGTTCACCACTCTCTGCAGGTTCTGGCAGCCAAAGAGCAGAGCAGTTGCTTTATCAAGCTGAGCTGCACCTTGTTGAAATACCTTCTGTAGCAGAAACAAAGAACTGCAGATGCTGGCTAATGCACAAAAGAACACAAAGTGCTGGAGTCACTCAGCAGGTCGGGCAGTTTCCCTGGAGAACATGGATAGGTGACATTTTGGGTTGAGACCCCTTTCAGAATGAAGAAGGGTACCGACCCAAAGCAGCGGCCATCAATGTTCTCCAGGGATGCTGCCTGACCCAATGAGTTACTCCAGCACTTAGTACCTTATATAGCACATCTGTAGAGGTTTGCGAGCATCCTCATAACCCTGCCTAATCTTCTCAGTCGCCTAAGAAAGTAAATACACAAGAAAGTCAGAATGATTGGGTGCTTTTTTTGATTTCAGCATCAGTGTGAAAGGACTAGATTAGGTTGCTGGTGGTAAGGATGCCAAGCAAGTTGAACTTGTCAACATCTCTACAGCAGCTCCATTGATGAGGTGTTCACCCCCTTGTTTCCTAATCAACAACCAAATCTTTTGTCTTGCTGATGTTAAGGGCTAGGTTGTTTTGACAGCTCGATACAAGGTTCCCGATCTCTTTCCTGTACTCTGTTTCATCATTGTTGATCCAGCTGACAACAGTGGCAACATCAGTGAATCTAACGACAGGGTTGGCACTCTAGTTGGCCACACAGGGGGTAGAGCGGGGGACTGAGCACCCAACCCTGAGGAGCACCAGTGTTGAAGGTCAGCCTGGAGGGAATGTTCTGACCCATTGTAACCGACTGAGTTCTACCAGTCGTGAAGTCCTGAAGCCAGTTACAGATGGAGGACCCAAGGTCAAGGTCCAGGAGTTTAGAGATGACCTTATTGAGAATTATGGAGTTGTCAGCTGAGTTGTAGTCAACGATTACCATTCAGACATAGCCTAACTCAAATTCTCTGCGTAATTTCCACAGCCCCGATCAGAACTGGGTCTTGCGGCATTGTCTACGCCTGTGGTTTACTGACTGAGAGCAACGTAGACATCCCACAAAAAGTTGCTGCTTGGCATCTGTGTCTAACGTGGAAGTTGACAGATATACTTCCAAGAGAGAGATTATACTCCACCACCTCAGCTGTGTAAATACAGGGCAACCCAAGAGAAACAACTCGGAGTATTACAAAACCAGCAAATATGCTCATTGCACTTAAATAACTTAACAAGCATGTCTGTGTACAGCCCAGTGTTCGCCATCATGTTGTCAGTACCCTGCACCGTGTGTGCCCTTCAGAATGTACTAGCCCTCACCATGTGTACCCTTCATAAACGCTGCCTCCACCATCACTCCAGACACACTGCCGCACACTATGTTTACTAATCATGTATTGTCTTTTCATTGACTGGATGGCACGCAACAAAAGCTTTTCACTGTACCTTGGTTCATGTGGCAATAAACTAAATTAAACTAAATTAAGCTCTGCTATGTGTGTCCACCCCCCCCCCCACCCCCTTTGTGTCTGCTGTGTCCAGGAGGGTTAGGATATAAAGTGGCTTTCAGAAGGGAATTGGACTTAAAGTTAAGTTTGGTGCAAAAACTGGGAGTAGGACTATTTGGGTTGCTCTTGGTAAAAGTTGGAACGGACTGTGTGTGACTCTCCAGTTTTATCACACGCCAATGTACAGTGTGTTAATGGGGCAGGTCTTCTGTATCTCAGAGGTGGTAGCTGCCTTGCAGCATGGTCCCAGGGTGCAGATGTCCAGGTCCATCCCAAGTCAAGTCAAGTCAAGTTTATTCGTCACATACACATACGAGATGTGCAGTGAAATGTAAAGTGGCAACGCTCGCGAACTTTGTGCAAAAAGACAAACAAACAAACAAACAAACAAACAAACTACAAACAGAATGGAACAGAATCACATATTCTTTTACATATTAAATATTGTGGGCGGAAGGAAAAAGGGAAAAAAAAACACACAAAAAAAACAGCAATTTAAAAAAAAAAAAGCAGTAGAGTGGTAGAGTAAAGTTAGTCCCTGGTGAGTTAGGAGTTTACAGGCCTAGTGGCTTCTGCGAAGAAACTCCTCTTCTCAACCTCTCCATTCTCACAGCATGGCAACGGAGGTGTTTGCCTGAACGTAGCAGCTGGAACAGTCCGTTGCAGGGGTGTCCCAGAGCAAGGACAGAGATGCCTACGGCATCTGACCAACTCGTGCAACAGAATGGTTTTCACAGCTGGTCAGTCCCCACTTGTACTCGCTAGAATTTAGAAGATTGAGGGGGGATCTTATAGAAACGTACAAGATTCTTAAGGGGTTGGACAGGCTAGATGCAGGAAGATTGTTCCCGATGTTGGGGAAGTCCAGAACAAAGGGTCACAGTTTAAGGATAAGGGGGAAGTCTTTTAGGACCGAGATGAGAAAATCATTTTTCACACAGAGAGTGGTGAATCTGTGGAATTCTCTGCCACAGAAGGTAGTTGAGGCCAGTTCATTGGCTATATTTAAGAGGGAGTTAGATGTGGCCCTTGTGGCTAAAGGGATCAGGGGGTATGGAGAGAAGGCAGGTACAGGATACTGAGTTGGATGATCAGCCATGATCATATTGAATGGCGGTGCAGGCTCGAAGGGCCGAATGGCCTACTCCTGCACCTATTTTCTATGTTTTCTATGTTTCTACTATCAGAATCATAGACACATGCTACACAGAAACAGGCCCTTCAGCCCCACTGAGTCTATGCTGATCATCAACCACCATTTATGCTTATCCTATATTAATCCCATTTTTCCCCACTTCCCATCTCTTCATCAACTGAGGTGCTTATCTAAGATGTATCCAAGTGCTTATGTATAGTGATACTTGTACTGAACTGTATACAAAATTCTATTTCACTCTACCTCGGTACATGTGACAAATAAACAATCTTTGTCCATTGTCCCTCAGATTGTATCATCCAGAACTGGCTTAGCCACAGAGGACAGAGGGTAGTGGTGGCGGGGTGTTAAGGGCCTGTCTCACTGTACGAGGTAATTCAAGAGTTCTCCCGAGTTTCCCCCGATTCTAACTTGGAGAATTACGGTTATAGCCATTCGTAGGTACTCGGGGCTTTCGTGGACATTTTTCACAGTGCTGAAAAAACTTCACGAGTCACCGCGTTTCCCGAGTACCTGCCGTTAGCATTACGAGCCGCTACGAGACATCCACGAGCTCCGACGTAGCCGCTACGTACATTCTACGTACTTACCACGAGTTTGATTTTTTTTTAAAACTCAGGAGAGCTCTTGAATTACCTCGTACAGTGGGACAGGCCCAGTGGTGTTCTGCAGGGTTCTGATGCTGGGAACTCTGATGTTTGTGATATATATAAATGACTGGGACACCAATATTGGTGGATGTTTGGATAGTGAAGAAGGCTATCAAAGGATTCAGCAGGATATAGATCAGTTATAGATATGGGCAGGCAAATAGCAGATGGAGTTTAAACCAAGCTGGCGTGAGGTGTTGCACTTTAGGAGGTTGAATGTTAAGTATACAGTTAATGGCTAAACCCTTAGCAGCTTTGTTGTATAGGGGTATTTTATAGTCCAAGTCTATAGCTCCCTGAATGGCAACACAAGTAGATCAACTAGTAAAGAGGACATATAATATGTTTGCCTTCATAGGTACGAGAAATGAGTATAAGAGTCAGGAAGTCATGTTGTAGCTTTATAGGACTTTAGTTAGACTGCATTTAGAGTATTGTGTGCAGGTCTAGTCGCCCCCCGTTACAGGCAAGATGAGGAGGCACATAGCAGAAGCGGGGCTGGGAACTGGAAGTTTCCCGAGCTAATTCTGCTACCACCATCATCTATTGCAACAAGTGATGGCTTTCGGATGGAGGAGGAAATCTGTACGGGCACAGAAAGAATATGCAAACTCCACATGGACAGAACCAGAGGTCAGGATTCAACCAGGATATCTGGTGCTGAGAGGCAGTAACTCTATCAACTAAGCCACGGGGTCAAGGAAAGAGCGTTCATGTCGCGGCCCTGTTTCCACCAATCTTTCCACCACCACGGACAAGAAGCACAAGAAGCGCAAGATGCCAAGAAGCTCTGGCTGAACAATTTGTAATCTTGTGATGTGGACTCGATAAGAAGAACTGAGCCACAATGTCATCCTTTATCATGGCAGTCATCAAAGCTGTTACTGTTGGTATATGTTTGTGACATTCTTGCCTTTCCCACAGGGAATAGATTCTAAAGCTTAGGGATTCTGTTATAATTCTGTTATAAAAACAAAATTTGGAGTGGATAAAACAAGACTTGCGAGAGTGGCCAGAACTGGAGAAGCACAGATAGAAACATAGAAAATAGGTGCAGGAGTAGGCCATTTGGCCCTTCGAGCTGAAGACATGCATATTGGATTGATGCAGGGAATGGAGGGATATAGATTATGTGCAGGTAGATGAGAGTTGGTCTTAGTATCATGTTCTGTACAGACATTGTGAATCCAAAGGGTCTGTTTTTGCTGCACTATTCTGTTCTATGCTCTATATTTCCAAGGATTTCAGGGCTGGGGCAGGTTGCAGATACAGGGAGGGATTTGATGTGAACCTTAATGTTAAGGATCACAGGACTGAAAGCCGACATTGATCCAAAGCGTGGACCAGAAAATCCCTGGAAAGAAACAGACCGCTTTGATTAAAGGGATTCTCTCATAGCTACTGTATCCCGGACACTGGTTATTTTGGATAACGCTGTAGAATTGTGGCTCAGCTACTGGAGATGGTTTGGCTTTCCAATCCTGACTGTAATTAGGATTATTACGACTGTAATTATTGCTGGGAGCAACGTGCCGTTGTTTCATATGATCCCAATGAGTCGAGCCGACAAAGGTGCAGTGACTGACAGATAGTGAGATGTGAGGGCAACAATCGTCTGGAATTAGCACTGGCCCACATCTCACTTCTACCAATACCACTGGCGGTGTGATGGTTGAGTTCCTACCTTCCCCGTGCGTGAATCACACAACAGGAAGGAAGGGGCGTCGTTCTGCTCCTTGTGCTGTGGCGCTTCTCTGTAAAGAGCAATCCCCTGGCCTTTCCATGTAAACACAGACAACTACTTAACAATTTCTTTCTTAAGAATGATGAGTGCTTTTTTTGTGATGGTGCGTGGCTGTATGGTGTACCGACACCTTTTAAAAATCTTTATGTCAATATTGAGTTTTTCCGCCAACATTGACAGATATGTATATTAATTATGTTTAGCTAAAGGATAATGCAAGTGAATTAATTTGATCATTTATTTATTTAAACTTGGAGCTGATTTATTATATTGCAAGTTAAAGTGACCCTAACATTGGATATATGAAGAAGGGACCCGACACGAGACATCACCCATCCTTTTTCTTCAGAGATGCTGCCTGACCCATTGAGTTTCTCCAGCACCTTATGTCTATCTTTGGTATCAACCAGCATCCTACACGTTGGGTAAATATTGATTGAGAAAAATTGTTGTTAAATAGCTTAATTTTTAATTGATATTTTTGCTGACAAGGAAAACTGAGAATTACTATTGAATCTGTTTCCAATACCGTTAAGGCAGTGTGTTCTGGATTATAATAACTTGCAAGTTTTTTGCTTTATCTCATAACCATAAAATAATCATAATTATAAATCTTAAACCAGCGGAGAAACTTGAAGGGTCAGGCAGCATCTGTGGAGGGTAAAGGGCCTGTCCCACTTGGCTGTCATTTGCGCCTCATATGTAAAATAGGTCAAAGCGTCGTGATACGCGACGTCGTGCGCAAATCACGCGTCAGCACAGCCATCTGGTGCGTGTGATGTCATTAGAATACCCTGCGGCGCGCGGCGACGCATGGTTACGGACTTTGACGCACGGTGACGTAACCGTGCGTCACCGAGCGATACACGTGAGACGTCGGGACGCCAGTGTGTGACGCCAATGCGTCAGCATGCATACGCGATACGTCACACAGGTGGCGCGCGAGGATTTCGTTACACTAAGAAATCTTGGAGCACCCGTGGAACCGCGCGCCACCGCATGCGATTCCATGCCTCATCCTGCGCATTGTGTGCGTTACCCATGCGCACCCCACACGTCACGACGCGTCGACCTATTTTACATATGACGCGTAAATGAGGCGCAAATGACGGCCAAGTGGGACAGGCCCTTTATAGACAGACCGGGTCCATTTTGGGTCAGGATCTTTGTAGGCAGAGTAAGGGTTTCGGCCCGAAGCGTTGCCTATTTCCTTCGCTCCATAGATGCTGCTCCACCCGCTGAGTTTCTCCAGCATTTTTGTGTCCCTCCACAGATTCCTGGTCCATTGAGTTCCTCCAACACTTTGCTCTTTTACTCAGGTTTCCAGCATCTGCAGTCTCTTGTCTCTTCCCTGGTTACTAGCCTCCTGACACTGCCTCATGTTTTGCTCCACCAAGCCTCATCACATCTCACAGAAACAAGGCAAGACATTCACATACACTGCTTGTTATGAGGGCAACTATTTTGCACACAGCAAGTCTTCAAAACAGCAGTAAATTGTAGAACAACTTGATCTGTTTTCCATTGTGTTCGAACAGTGCAGTACACATACAGTGCTGGTTGGGTTTCTACCCTAACGTAAAACACAACTGGTTCAGATTTTATGTACACTACTGGTGGAAATGTTTTGATAAGGCTCTTATTGCTGTTTTCTCATAACAGTATGATTGTCTGAAGAAGGGTTTCGGCCCGAAACGTTACCTATTTCCTTCGCTCCATAGATGCTGCTGCACCCGCTGAGTTTCTCCAGCATTTTTGTGTACCTTCGATTTTCCAGCATCTGCAGTTCCTTCTTTAACACATGATTGTCTGAGAACTGGGGAATAGATAGTAGCAGAAAGAATGCAACAAGTAAATAGAAAGGGGTTGCTCATCGGTCTTGGCAACTCTTCCGTGCCTGAGACTTCCTTATCGGGAACACAAATCAGATACAAATTGGCAGCAATTACACACTGAGAGAAATCTTCTTTCGATATCCAAGGGAAGAGTTCACTCGCACAGAGTGCACAGTGAAAGGACACAGTTGTTAAACAGAAATGAGTGCAGAGATGGTTCACGAGGATGTTGCCAGGACTCGAAGGCCTGAGCTATAGGGAGAGGTTGGGCAGGCTTTATTCCTTGTGGTGCAGGAGGCTGATGGATGATCTTATAGAGGTTTAGTTTAGTTTAGGGACACAGCATGGGGTCAGGCCCTTCGGCCCACCGAGTGTGCGATCACCATAAACTAGCACTATCCTACACACTAGGGACAATTTAGAATCTTTACCAAAGCCAGTTAACCAACAAACCTGTACGTCTTTGGAGTGTGGGAGGAAACCGGAGCACCCGGGGAAAATCGATGCGGTCATGGGGAGAACGTACAAACTCCGTACAGACGGCACCCATAGCCAGGATCGAACCCGGGTCTCTGGCGCTGTAAGGCAGCAACTCTACTGCTGGGCCACCATGCCGCCGGATCTAGTATGTAAGATCATGAGGGGAACGGATAGGGTGAAAGCACGGAGTCTTTTACCCAGAGTAGGAAAATCACGAACCAGAAGGTATAGCCTTAAGGTGAGAGGGGAAAGATTTAATAGGAACCTGAGGGGCAACTTTCTCACACAGTTGGTAGTGGGTATATGGAACGAGCTGCCAGAGGAGGTGGTTGAGGTAGAACATGTAAAAGATACTTGGACAGGTACCTGGATAGGAAAGGTTTATAAGGATATGGGCCAAACAGAGGCAGATGGGACTAGTGTGGATGGGGCATCTTGGTCGGTTTGGGCAGGTTTGGCCGATGGGCCTGTATCCATGCTCTGCGACTCTATGACACAGCAGGAAAGATGTAGATTCACTAAATGAAAGTGAAAGTTTGGAAGATTTAAATTGGAGAACTGCAATGAAGAGCTACAATGCTGGGTATTGATAAAGAACATAGAACAGTACAGAACATAGAATAGTTCTGTACAGGAATAGGCCCTTCAGCCCACTATGTCCATGCTAACCATAATGCTAGGGTAAACTAATCTCTTCTGCCTGCACCCGCTTCATATCCTTCCATTCCCTGCACTATCTAAAATATCCCTCCATTCCCATGTGACTATCTAAAAACCTCAAATACCATTATCATCTTGGCCTCCACCACCACCACTACTGGCAGTGTGTTTAGGCAACCACCTCTCTCTATGGAAAAAAAACTCCCCACACATCTCCTTTAACATTTGCTCCTCTCACCATAAAGCCATGCCCACGAGTCTTTGACACTTCCACCCTGGGAATAAGGCTCTGACTGTCTATCCTATCTAAGTCCCTCATCATTTTATGTATTCGTATCAGGTCTCCCTTCAACCCTCAGCGTGCCAGAGAAAACAATCCAAAAGTTTGCTGAACAAGGTTGGAAGAATCAGGAGCGTAGATAAGGGAGTGGTCATGAGGAATTGCAGATGATTGAATCTTGAGCAAAGAACAAAGTGCTGGAGGAACACAACGGGACAGGCAGCACCTGTGAAGGGACATGGGCAAAGATAGACACAAAATGCTGGAGTAACTCAGCAGGACAGGCAGCATCTCTGGAGAGAAGCAATGGGTGACGTTTCGGGCCGATGCGCTTCTTCAGACTGACCAAGGGAAATGGGCAGATGACTTCCCGAGATTGAACCCTCTGCAGAGTGTTGAAGGGTTAAGGGGGTAGACTTTGGCCTCGAGTGTAAGATATTGTGATCGAGAACCAATAGAAATAAAATCAAGGAGATTGGTGAAGCAAACCCACAATGTTATTGTGTGGGAAGAAACTGCAGATGCTGGTTTAAACTGAAAGTAGACACAAAAAGCTGGATTAACTCAGCGGGTCAGGCAGCATCTCTGGAGTAAAGGAATAGGTGACATTTCGGGCTGAGATCCTTCTTCAGACTGAGTCCGGGGAAAGGGAAACGAGAGAAATAGATAGTGAAATAGAGAAGTATAGAACAAATGAATGAGAGATATGCAAAAAATAATGATGATCAAGGAAGGGTGGAGCCCACAATGGTCCATTGTTGGCTGTGTGCTAGGAGATAATGAGTTATGCAGGCAGTGAAACTCAACAGGATGACAGTGAAACTAGTACGATGACTAGGGTGGGGAGGGGTGGAGAGAGAGGGGATGCAAGGGTTACTTGAAGTTAGCGAAATCAATATACATACCACTGGGGTGTAAGCTGACCAAGCTAGATATGAGGTGCCGTTCCTCCAATTTGCGTTTGGCTCACTCTGACAGTGGGGGAGGCCCAGGCCTGAAAGGTCAGTGTGGGAATGGGAAGGGGGGTTAAAGTGTTTGGCAACTGTCAAGAAACCACACAGTGACTCAGTATCTCCAACGAGCTTCTGGAGAGGAAGATTACAATGAAACTTTTGTCAGGGAAGTTCACCTTGGGTCAGTTCAAGTCAAGTCATGTCGAGTGTATTGCCATGAGCACAGGTATGGTGAGGTACAGGCACGATAAAAAAACGTGTATGCAGCAGCATCACAGCGCGTAGACTCAGCTAACGCACAGAAACATAAATGACACCTATATTCCAGAAGACAGTGAATAGAAAGACTGTGCAAAAACAAGGCATTCGTGCAAAACATCATTAGAAAACAAGTGCGTGGTAGCACGAGAGGTGGTCGGTAGAGACTTTCCACATTGTTGCTATACAAGAATCTAAATCGGCTGGGTTAAAAAGCATACCATGTAAATGCCACTGATGGATTAAACAGTGCACTCACAAAAGGAAAATTAACCTCAAAGTCTTTCAAGAACAAACAATTTTCCCAACAAAGTGAAGCCACATGTCGAAAACAAGGAACTGCAGATGCCGGTTAACATGAAAAGACACAAAGTAACTCAGCGGGTCAGACAGCATCTCTTCACTTCCAGATGTCTCCCCTGCCAATCCCCCCCCCCCCCCCCCCCCCCCACGATAGTTGAAGAAGTGTCCCGACACAACACGCCGTCTATCCCTGGTCTGCAGTCTGACCCAGTGAGTTACTGCAGCACTTTATGTTTTTTTGTTTAAGCCTCATGTTTTACATTCCCAGCCTGACCCCATTCCTGGCCTCACATTGCCTCAAGTGAATTATGAGCAACAAAATCTCAGGCTGATGTGGCACGATCTGGTCATTGGGATCGTTGTGACAGCAGCTAAAGCAGTAGTTTCCAATTTAACGTGCCTCTTTAAGCCTTGCTGATGTCCTGGGTTATGGGCTTTGATCTTTCACCTTGATTTCTAAATTAAAAGCTAACTAAATAGGCGTATTTAGTCCGTTTCAACGTTTTTTTAAATTTAGTTTAGAGATACATATCGAAACAGACCCTTCGGCCCATCAAGTCTGCACCGACCAGTGATCACCCATACACTAGTTCTATCCTACATACCAGAGCCAATTAACCTACAAACCTGTCTGTCTTTGGAGTGTGGGAGGAAACCAGAGCACCCGGAGAAAACCCACCTGGTCACAGGGAGAACTTACAAACTCGATACAGACAGCACCCATAGTCAGGATCAAACCCAGGTCTCTGGCACTGTAAGGCAGCAACTCTACCACTGCGCCACTGTACCACCCACCTTCTAAAGATGTGTCCATTTAACCCCAACAGCTCCACCATAAAATGCCATGCTTTTGAATTGAATCAGAAATAAATGCAGAAAATGCTGGAAATCCTCCCCACAGATCTGGCAGCATCTGTGGGGAGAAAAACAGGCTAACTGTCTCTCAGCTGGTCGTGAACCTCCAAACCTCCAGTGCTAATGCAGTGACCAAGTGACTCCACAGAACCACGTGGAAACCTGTTTCCAGAGAAAGGGAAAATGAGAGGAAGGAAAGAACTCTACGATGCTGAGCTTCTGGGGAAGTGAAGTTAGAGTGGACCACTTGGTTGTGAGAAGTAAGCTTGGGTCAATTGCTTTAATGAGTTTGATTCAGTCATTGCATCCTCTCCCATTTAGTCGCATTGAAGTCTTTAAAACCAAATGATTGGATCTCTTTCAAAGGACAATAATGTGAACTGAATTTCAAAAGGAGGCACTAAAATGCAGATACAATGGTGCATATATCAAAGTTATATCTGAATTACATATCAGAGTTATATATGTACATAACCGATATATCAGAATTGAACCACATTCCCTTCAGAAAGTCTCCTCACCACAGTACTTGGATTTTGCATTCTGGACCACAGAAGATGCCCCATCACCTCATAAAGACCATTCATCGCCACATCCACACTGCTCGATCTGGACTTTGGGTGCTGTCTGTGTAGAGTTTGCACGTTCCCCATGCAACTGCATGGGTTTTCCTCCGGGGGCTCCGGTTTCCTACCACATCCCAAAGACGTGTGGATTTGTAGGATAATTGGACACAATAAATGGTTGGCATGGACTCAATGGGCCGAAGAGCCTATTTTCATGCTGTATCTGCAAGGGTTGACTGCGATTCCTCACTCTTCGTGCATTTAACTGAAATGTGGGAGAGTAGCAGAAACTGCGGAATAATCCCTCGTAGGCGACCCTTTTTGAGACGTCATTTGGTGAACAGAGTAACTAAATAAATGTAATTCTCTTGGCAATTCTTGTTCCTTATTAAAATAATCCAAATATTCAGCATAAATAAAGTCCCGAGCAGACTGTTTATGAGCACTGAAGGCCTTCTCTTTCTTCTGAGGTTGCGAGGTAAAAACAGAGCTCGGAAGTAAATTTATACAAACAAATTGCAAGCATTTTTTGCCTTTCCCAGAAGTGGTTGTAATGCGGTTTTCATATCTTTATCTGGTCCACAGTGAACTGCCTGCAGAGCAAACTGTGTCGTTCTCAGCCCAAAACCATGTCTCCTCACGCACTGAT
Source organism: Malacoraja senta (assembly GCA_038087875.1). Lineage (NCBI taxonomy): Eukaryota > Metazoa > Chordata > Chondrichthyes > Rajiformes > Rajidae > Malacoraja > Malacoraja senta. Next base: position 9,076,979 of record CM075989.1, on the reverse strand, counting down.
TCCCACCAATGCGCGACATGTTGACCACGGCCAGGCCCACATGAAACTTTGCAAGCAACGACTGAGAATCTCATGCAAAGAACAAACTGCTGGAGTCAATCAATCAATCGTTCCTTTATTGTTCGTGTACCAAAGATACAGTGAAATACATTTTTTGCATCTAGATCAATGAGATTATTGCCGTACATAAAGACCGTCAGACAGCATCTGTGGACTTTTGGTCAGGACTAATTTAAAGGATTAAAGGAAGTTCTTTTAGGAAGGAGATGAGGAGAAATTTCTTTAGTCAGAAGGTGGTGAATCTGTGGAATTCTTTGCCACGGAAGGCTGTGGAGTCCAAGTCAATGGACATTTTTAAGGCAGAGATAGATAGATTCTTGATTAGTACAGGTGTCAGAGGTTATGGGGAGAAGGCCGGAGAATGGGGTTAGGAGGGAGAGATAGATCAGCCATGATTGAATGGCGGAGTAGTCTTGATGGGCCGAATGGCCTAATCCTACTCCTATCACATGATTTATGACCCTTCTTGTTGCGACTACGTCTCTCCTCCCGCTGATGGAACTTGTTCTCACCATCCCATCAATAACATCTTTTGTGACTCCTCTCACTTTCTTCAAGTCAAAGCTGTAGCCATGGGCACTCGAATGGGCTCCAGCTGTGCCTCCCTTTTTGTTGATTACATTGAACAGTCCTTGTGCCAAACGTATCCCAAACTCTTTCCCAAGTCTGAAGAAAGGTCCTGAATCGTCAGCCATCTATTCCCTCCACAGATGCTGCCTGTCCCGCTGAGTTCCTCCAGCGCCTTGTGCTTTGGTCAAGAATCCAGGATATGCAGTTCCTTTTGTCTTGACCTCCTCCAGCAGTTTGGGTTTTTTTTGCTCCACATTCCAGCAACTACAGTCTTTAGTGTCTCCAGCACGGAATCTCATTGCTGCTTGTGGAAGCTTGCTTAACAATCTGGCAGGCCCATCTTCTGCTGTATAATTAGTGGTGCAGTGGCACAGCTGGTAGACCTGCTCCCTCACAGCGCCAGACACCCGGGTTCGATCCTGACCTCGGGTACTGTCTGTGTGGAGTTTGCACGTTCTCCCTGTGACCGTGTGGGTTTCCTCCGGTTGCTCCCGTTTCCTCCAACAGCTGAAAGATGTGTGGGTTTGCAGGTTAATTGGCCCTCTGTAAATTGCCCCCCAGTGTGTCGGGAGCGGGTGAGAAAGCGGGATAACGTAGAACAAGCAGGAATGGGTGATCGTTGTTGGCGAGGTCTCGCTGGGGCAAAGAGCCTGTTTCTATGCTGTGTCTTCTACTCAATCAATCAATAGTGACCAGCTGCAAACAAAGTTGCAATATATCCAAAGGTCATGAAATGTGCTGTGGAAAATAGAGCCTTATTTTGTTGCGTGCACTGCGTTTGTAGGCCGATGTTTGTGTGTGTGGATTGTACCCGCAGCTCAGAATCCCACAACCTTTGCAGGCCGTGGCTGAATAGAATTAGGAATGAAGGAGCCCGTGCTACGTGGCTGGAGAAGGCGTGACATCCCAGCGACGGGGTGGCAGGGAGGTGGCGGGCAAGGATCAACCCAAGCCACGTCTATTTAAAAACTTAGTGGTAGCGACAAATGCTTCGGGTCGCCGATCAGCTAGTTGGCAGCAGACCCACGGAGCAGCTGGCAAAACTAACTGCAGCAGCCTCAAATAATGCTAAACAAAGAGCAGCTACTGTAGGTTTGAAAACATACACTGGTGTCTCAAACAACGAAGCAGGCCAGGGGATGGTTACTGGCAACAATGCTTACTGCTCAGCACAGGGGTCGTCAGAGAGGCAACACCGCAGCAGAATGTAAAGTATGCTGCTGACTGCAGTTCGCCGTTGAGATCCAAAAGGATCAGATTTAATGAATGATAAGCTTTGGCAAGTTCTGAGCAGAGCTAACGCTGCCAAGAAGTAGGCCCAATGTTAAACCCCAATCTTGACTGACATTTACAATTGGGCTTCCACAAGTCAGGAGACCCTGGGCCAAGATGTCCAGGGGGGGGGGGGGAGGTTCCCTCTCTCAAATTCTTTCTTGTACCGTTGGCACGGTGTTCCTTGCAGGACTGGGGTGCGGAATTGGTGGGTTGCGAGGGAGTTCGGGGCAAAGGCGGCTGGGCTGCAGATTCCATTGGGATCGCGAGAAGGCAGAGGAGTTGGGAAGCAAACGAAAATGAGACAAACTGCAGTTTGCAGAAATCGGAAACAAAAAGAGAAAATGCTGGAAGCACTCAGTAGCTCAGGCAACAATTGTGGAGAGGGGAAGAGAGGCCCAACACCAACAGAACTCGGAAAGAGAAAAATAAAATCTCTGTTTCTGAGGAAGGGTTTTTTAGCTGAAATATTAACTGTTTCTTGCTCCACAGAGGCTGCCTGACCTGCTGAGTGTTCCCAGCATTTTCTGTGAACTGAAAGGCAAGGCAAGCAGTGTGCACGCCCACGCTGAAATGCTGCAACAATAATTCGCACGGGTTGTACTTCCCTTTAATGGTGAGCGTTACAAACAAAATATGATTCAGGGGCCGTCAGAGCTGGTCGTCAAAACCTTGGCCAGTACTAAAAAGGTGCATCTCATTCTCACCAGAGGAAAAAGTGGTAGGAAATTGGGAAGGTTTTGCGAGGAAAATCCAGAACGAAGCACAAGACTTCCAGTTGAGCCCTGAATGCATCACTGTTGTCGAGTAAACCTGCTCTTCGTTGTAGAGCGTTTATTTATGGGAGCGCTCAATGATGTTAAGATCAAGCAAAACTCCGCAAATAAGACACAGGCTGGGAGCAAAAAATCTACGAGTTAACACTACACGTACAAGGTTGACAGCCAGATGAGGATATCGTGGGCGGCAGAATGGTTTGCTTCGATCCATCCGAGCTGTGTCAGGTCAGGGCAGGAGTTGACACCGTGGCTCAGTTAGAGGTTTCTTCCCCACTGAGGTCACACTACTGAATATACCTCTCATGAGCTAAGGATTTCAGCCTGGTCTCCCAACCCACTTCATTGCAGCCCTTGCACTTTTTTAAATCTGCACTTTCTGCACTGTAACTTGAGCGCTAAAATGCTCTAACACTGTTTGCTGTACTCTGGTATTTTTCTCTTTGTGCTACCTGTTGTGCTCGTGTATCATTTGATTCAAGATGGCGTGTCAGAAGAAGGGTTCCGACCCGAAACGTCACCTATTCTTTTTCTCCAGAGATGCTGCCTGACCCGCTGAGTAACACCAGCATTTTGTATCTGCCCCAGTGTTACAATGAACGTACTGTGGCTTGGTTATTCAACAATGGGAGCATCAGAGCAGAACCTGGTCCACAAGTTGTGAGGGGATAACATAGGATTACCAAGTCATTCTACTTCCTTGAACTGGTCCCAGCCAAGTTGAGGATAAAGACATGGGACCTTTAGTCAAAATGGCTTCATAACACGAGAAAGGATGCAATGCTAGAGGCCCAAGAGACACATAAGGATATTATTTTGGCCACTTCCTGTTCCTTGAGGGGGTGAAATTAAGTTCACTTGATTGCATTATTCATAATGTTTTCATTCAAGCAGAATTTTAATTCAGTTTATTTCGACCAGAAGTAAACTTGTTTGAACAGTGTGCCAGATGACGAGAGTACTTACATCCAAAGATCCTATAGCAGAGCAAGATAGACCACTCCTGCTAAATGCAATGGGCTGACGTGTAGTACGCAACGGAACGGGATCTTTACCAAATAACTTTTATTTTTACGAGGATGTTTCCGTAACCGGCTTCCGTCTCCGCACTAGTTATCTTTGCTCCGCTATGGGATCTTTGGTGCGGAGACGGAAGCAGGTTACGGAAATGGGGCCGAAAATTACCCATGAATCTGCCCATGACCGTACTACGTCTTTTTCGTCGAGTGATCCATCTTGCTTGCTATAGGATCTTTGCTTACATCCTCTGCCCCATTCTTAACGTCATCAACGCCCTATTTTTGAAGAGAGCTGGAATAGGTTCTTGCCATTGTTCCACAGGGATTGCTCCTTCTGTAAAAGGCTAGACTGTTTAGATTAGCAGAAGAAAAGGCAACAAACATATTTTCATATTGAGAAATAATTTTTAAAAATTGGGGGAAAAAAATAATGTTTCAGATATATTCCCTGACTGGAATCTCTCGAGCAAGTGAAGAAGTAGAAAAACAAATGAAATCTTGAATTAAACGACCAAACTCCAGAGAGATCACATTGTCAGTATCCTGGCTGTGAGCCTGGCGCTATAATGGAGGGGGGAGGGGGGTGACCAGCATTAAATTGCATTAATCTCATCGCCATTGTTCGTCTGTATTTAAAACAATAACAGTCTGGTTGAAGCAAGCCTTCACTTGAGTCTTGGCAGCAAACCCCAACACTACTCATTGGCCTAATCATGTGAGACTCTCTGAACTCAGGAAGGAAGGTTCGAACTTCAGCCATTACCAGTCATCACCTCATCTGGCTACTGTCTGATGAGGAAGCCACACGTTGGGTTTCAGGTTTTTTAACTCTTGTGCTCCTCTAGAAGAGGGTTCTCTATTTCTATTGCATTTGTCCACATCAGTGGGACATCTTGATGTCCACATCAGTAGGGCATCTTGGAGGGCTTGACAACAAATCAAGTCATTTTTTGAACTACAGCCACACATTAGTAGACATTAAAGATAGACACAAAAAGCTGGAGTAACTCAGCGGGTCAGGCAGCATCTCTGGAGAGAAGGAATAGATGACGTTTCGGCTCGAGACCCTTCTTCAGACTGGAAGAAGAAGGGTCTCGACCCGAAACCTCACCTATTCCTTTTCTCCAGAGATTCTGCCTGACCAGCTGAGTTACTCCAGCTTTTTGCGTCTATCTTCGGTGTAAACCAGCATCTACAGCTCCTTCCCAGACAATAGTAGACATTAATTTAGTTTAGTTTAGAGATACAGCGTGGAAACAGCTCCTTTGGGTCCACCAAGTCCATGACGGCCATCGATCTCCTATTCGCACTAGAGCTGTGTTATCCCAGTGTCTCATCCACTCCCTACACACGAGGAGAAATTTACAGAGGAGAATTAACCTACAAACCAACACATTTTGGGGTATGTGGCAGGAAACCCACATGGTCACAGGGAGAATGTGCAAACTCCACACAGACTGCACCCAAGGTTAGGATCGAACCTGGTCTCAGGCGGCGTGAGGAAGAACTTCTATCAGCTGCTTCACTGTGCTGCCCCTACAGCTGGTATAATTAGATGATAAGGAGGCTCGGTACTGTTAAAATAGTCACACTAACACTTATGGCGGCACAAGTGTTCCACATTGAGCAGTTGGCAGTAGAACTTCCCTCTTCTAAATCAAAAGCAGATGTTGGCCAAGTCTTTTCCAGGAAGCAGGAGCTCCACTGTGCCTCTTATTTATCATAACCTGTTGCAACAGCACTTCTGTGCTATTCTTGAATGGTGGCAATTTCAGGCAGCATTAAAGTACTCATTATAACACAGAGAACATGGAACCAGCCAGGAGTTTGGTATGACAAGGGTGGAGTGTGACAAAAGGATCGTGGACTACAGATTAATGGGTTGGGAGAAATGACCAAGATCTCAAATGATCCAGTGGATAACCTCTGTGAAAATCAAATGGAGGAAAGCAATAGAAACCGCCTTACCATAGCACCGCTCACTTCCCTTTCACGCGATCCCACTTCAATTCATTCCACCCCTTTCCCTGGGGATCCCCAGCAGAAACAGGTTGCTTTGTTAACCTTTAGACTTTAGAGATACAGCCTGGAAACAAGCCCTTCGGCACACTAAGTCTCCGTAAACCAGCACTATCCTACACACCAGTGGCAATTTACACATCACAGAAGCCAATTAACCTACAAACCTGCACGTCTTTGGCATGTGGGAGGAAAGCAGAGCACCTGGAGGAAAACCCACACGGTCACAGGGAGAACCTACAAACTCCATACAGCCAACACCTGAGGTCAGGATCAAACCTGGGTCTCTGGCGCCATAAGGCAGCAACTGTAATGCTGTAACCACTGTGCCGCCGGTGAACCTGTCCCATTACTCCTGTCCCATTACACCTCCATTCACCCCAAGAGCACCAAATGTTCCTGCTTCCTCCTTAACGATTTCAACCAAGACATTTCTTCCCCCTCGCCAGTTCCTTGCCTTTCACTGGCTGAGGAGCTGCCTTCCAGCTTGCTGAATGAAGTAGTGGCTCTGTACTCTTGGCAAAAGCAAAACGTTGGTGACCATTTGCAGAATTTCATGTGCACTGATTCTCTGATGCAAGAGAACTCACGGACCCAGTGTTGTCTGACAGAACGTGGCTACATTTAAAATAAAACACTTTCGCAGGTAGAATTAGCAAGTTTAGATAGCTCTTATGAGCAGAGTCGGCCCAGTTGGCAGTCCATTGCATCAATTTACTCTCTCAAGGTCAGGTTGCTCATTCTTGATAATTAAGGGACACTCTTCGTTCCAAAAGATACATTAACCAAGATTATTCTTTGTATCCAAAGTTGTCTTTTCATTATTTTCTTGGGATCCTAAACTGGATAATCTTATTTGCTTGTGCGTCTTAGAAAAAAGCAGGATTATTCAGGAATGACTATGCTCAATTTTTTGAGTCCAAGACACTAGGAACTGCAGATGCTGGAATCTTGCATAGAACATAAAGTCCTGGTATAACTCAGTGAGTCAGCCAGTATCACTGGAGGACATGGATAGGCAATGTCTTTTTAAAGAGATACAGCATGGAAACGGGTCATTTGGTTCACTAATTCCGCGCTGACCATCGATCGCCCGTTCACACTAGTTCGATGTTCGCCCACTTTCGCGAACACTCCCTACACACCAGGGGCATTTTACAGAAGCCAATTAATCTAAAGGCCTGCTCCTTTTCTTGGGATGTGGGAAGAAATCGGAGCACCCAGAGGAAGCCCACGCAGTCATAGGGTAAATGTGCAGACTCCACACAGACAGCACCCGGAGTCATGATCGATATAAGGCAGCGGCTCTACCAGCTGCGCCACTGTGCCTCAGGTAAGCTTTTCGAATCCATTGCTTCCGTGAGGAACTATGAGCTTCAAGGGGGAGGAATTCACCCTTTGGTGCTGGCTCTGTAGGAATGGTGGAGAAGCAAACAGATTCTCGTTTAATATCAAGATGGAAATGGCTCCAAATGGCTGCCATTACTCCCAGGTTGAAGATGAATTTCCATTGATTGTTTTTGCAGCCTGCACTGTGAGGAATAAATACGTGGTATATCTTTTAGAGCTGGCTCACCTAATGGCCCGAGGAACCTTTCATTAATTTTTAGTTCAGGCTCGGAGCGGCAGATGTTTTATTTGATTTATTGTACAGGCCGACAGCTCGCAAAGTCTCCTTCCAATGACGACTGCCTCAATTAGGATCAGAACACAGCAAAGCACCAAAGCGGAAGCACTGAGCTCCTCATTAAAGGAGCAAGTTCCTCACACCACAGAGGAACCTTCCTATACTGGCACCAGGTGAACTCTTTCCAAGGGAAATGTCTTGCAAAATATAACACAATCCTTTTAATGAGCTTCACCGAGTAAATAGGAATCGCATTGTTAAAGATCTGAATGAAAAGGTTTAGAAACATAGAAAATAGGTGCAGGATTTGGTCATTCGGCCCTTTGAATCAGTATCCCGTTCCTGCTTTCTCCCCATATCCCTTGATTCCATTAGCCCTAAGAGCTATATCCAACTCTCTCTTGAATACATCCAGTGATTGGCCTCCACTGTCTTCCGTGGCAGACAATTCCACAGATTCACAACTCTCTTGGTGAAAAAGTTTTTCCTCATCTCAGTCCTAAATGACTTACCCCTTATTCATAAACTGTGACCCCAGGTTCTGGACTCCCCCAACATTGGGAACATTTTTCCTGCATTTAGCGTATCCAATCCCTTAATAATTTTATATGTTCAGTTGATGGCGAGAGCTGAATGATCAAAACTAGTGAAGAAAGGAATTGCAGATGCTGGTTTAAACGGAAGATAGACACAAAGTGCTGGAGTAACCCAATGGGTCGGGCAGCATCTTTGGAGAAAAGGAACAGGTTATGTTTCAGGTCGGGCCTGTCTGAAGAAGGGTTCCAACCCGAAACATCACCTGTTCCTTTTCTCCAGGGATGCTGCCTGACCTGTTGAGTTGCTCCAGCACTTTGTGTTTCAATATCTGAATCAAAACTAACTGCATTTGCTTCTTTCTCCATTCGGCACTTTGTGTTTCCCTTCCTCAATATTCCTTCTTCTACTAAGACTCCATCGATAATGAGAGGCAATAGATAAGGTAGAGTGTCGGATCGTGTTTCCCCCAAGGTGGAAATGTCTAATCCTTGAAGGCATTGCTCTACAGTGAGAGATGGATAGATTCATGGAGATGTGCGGGGCAAGATTTGTTTATACAGAGAGTACTGGAGGCCTGGAAGGCATTGCCAGGGGTGGTAGTGGAGGCAGATACAATAGTGCTGGGAATAGAGTGATATGGATCATGTACAGGCAGATGAGATCAGTTTAACTTGGCATCATGTTTAGCACGAACCTTGTGGGCTGACTGGCCCGTTCCTGCGCTCTACTGTTCTACGATACAAGAAAATGAATCTCCTTCGATTTCTAGGTCTTGGGATATTTTCCTCGCTAATTTAGATTGTGGACATTGGAAGTCTTTCCATACGATCTGTACAGGATGTTGCCTAATGGTGTTAGACCACGTGCGCTCCGGGTAACATCCTCGTTTGTAAATCCTCTGAATTGGTCCCTGTCCATTTGTAATGATGGTGTCCAGCCATCATTAATGCACGGCCTCCAGCCCTACAACCTTCTATCCATCTGTCCTCCAGTTAAACCCATCGGCCTCTCTGCATCACTTCTGCTTTGCCACATTCTTAAGACATACCCCTTTAGCCAAGATTTCTGCCATCACTGCGAATATTTCCGACGGTCTCAATCTATATTTCTGTTTTATAAGCTTTCCTGTGAAGTGTTTTGGAATGTTTTATTGCATAGAATGTACGACATAAGTCCAAGCTGTTTGTGTTCATGTGAAGTGCATGTGGTGAGATTAACCTCTGGGTCCCACTCAGGCTTGGGCCTTAGCTGATAACATCAGCCCACCTGCAAGACAGGGTCTCAAACTCATTTACTTTAGAACTGATTTAAGGTTTTCTCTCTTAGCCTTTCTTCAAAGTCTGGTCACTTGAAAGTAAAGCCAATTACATAATAATGCCAGGAATGCAACAAAACCACTGCTGAACGTTCAGCTATTTTGGGACATGATCTGTAGTGAAAATATGTGAACACAAAGCGTGTGTGGCACTTATGTACAGATGCAGACTAATTAGGCTAAACGGCCTGTTTCTGCATTATATATCTGACATACTTCAAGTTCTTCTTTGAACTGTTAATGACATTAATTGTATTTACTATTCCTGTACCATGCAAGCTCCCGACGGGCTGCGTGTGGTGAAAGCTTGCTGCTAGCCCTGGGTCGTGGATGTACCCCGGCAGCCAGCCTGGCTTGCCCACCGCAGAACTGGATCCCCACCCGGAGAGGGAAGCCCCCGAACCTGCTCATCCCCGAGGATCGGGAACCGGCGCGGTTTCTAACCGTACGGACGACAGTCGGCGATGGTGGCGGACGCTACAAAACAAAAGGCCGTTAAGCAGAACCGGGGGTCTGATATTCTACGCCATCGAGGTCGGCTGCATGAAGGCTGAAGGTGGCCGGGCGGGGAGAGGGACGGAGGTTCGCTGGACAATCCAAATGGAAGCGACGGCTGCAATGGGCCTCTATGGCCGGCTGCAGCTTGGATTTTGAAAATGGCACCAAAACCTGGTGACTCTTGTATATGGACTCAGTGGGATGTTTCTGTATATTCTGTATTTAATCGGGGATTGTATTTATGCTTGGCAATAATCACTGATCTGTATGCAAAAACAGAATTTTCACTGTATATTGGTACGTGATAATAAAGAACCGTTGAACTATTGAATGAAGGAAGCACATTAAGAGACACAGTTTCTTCCCAGCTGTTATCAGGCAACTGAATCATCCTACCACAACCAGAGAACAGTGCTGAGCTATTATCTACCTCTTTGATGACCCTCGGACTATCCTTGATCGGACTTTGCTGGCTTTACCTTGCACTAAACGTTATTCCCTTATCATGTATCCATACACTGTAAATGGCTCGATTGCAATCATGTGTTGTCTTTCTGCTGACTGGTTAGCACGCAACAAAAGCTTTGCCGTGTACCTCGGTACACGTGACAATAAACTAAACTGAACTGATTTAAAAAACAAACTATCTCCACAATATTATCCATGTTCTTGCCAAAGACATTGTCACTAGCATTGAGGCATTGATCCTCAGACCTCAGCTCATCCTGACTGGACAATCTACGCAGATGCCCAGCTCTCCGCTGATCGAGAGTCTCATACTCCCGTGTTTTAATAATCACCGTCAGAGGTCCCGAGGTGCTCAGAGGTAATTAAATGAAGGGTACACCTCAACAAATCTGGTAGCAGCTGGCCACCAACCAATCTTGGTGATGTCCAAACCCCATCAATCTGGAGCCTGCTGTAAATAGAAAATCTTTAAAATTTCCTCAATATAAATCCAAATCCATCCATTGTTGATTGATGGATTCAGAATCAGATTACTGAGTCACCTCTGATCCAACATCCACCACCATCCACTATGGTGGAGCTCACCCTTGGATCAAGTGATGACCAACAAGGGTGATGATACGGTATTGTCACATGTACTTGGTACAGTGAAGTTCTTTGTTTTGCGTACAATACACAAAGTATGCAAAGAGGCGCAACCTACAGGGAGCCAACAAGGTTCCAAAGTATTCATTATAGTCCCAAGATAGTCGGGCCCTGCAATCCGGGTCCTCCTCTGTTCTCTCGGTGGCCCTCCCACACCGGGTCCCTCTTTGAGCAGAATGCTCACATTCTGAGTCACAAAGTCGTGGGTAGAAAGTTGGCATCCGGCCTGGTCCTCCAGTGCCATGCTGACTATCCTGAGACGTTCCAAGGCCCCATGTCCCCAGGTGGGCAAGGGGCTTCCTTCCACACGTTTTCCATCCTTCATTTGAGGCTATTAAACCAGAAGACCTGATCATTGTAAAGAAACAAGGAACTGCAGATGATAGTTTGAAAAAACAAAAGACACAACCGACCTGAAACGTTACCGATCCATGTTCTCCAGAGATACTGCCTGACCCGAATTACTTTAATCAAAATTTCATCAGCGAAAATGTGATTATGAAAATATACGAACCGGCAGTGTTTTTCCTGCCGATATGGGGTTTAAATTCACCGCAAACCGCAACGTTCCAATCGATCGCTTTCCACAAAATCTCACTCGCAAGATGATTAAAATGGCCATTAATTTACGGGAATTAAACACTAAATACCTTCCATTTGGCCTATAAATTCATGACAATGAGATTTAAAAATCATGTTATATTGTGAATTCTTGTGTGAATGTTATTTGGACACTTAGGCTATTTAAAAATGTTAACCTTTTCTTAAGAAATGGATAGATGTTTAGATCTAGTAATTTAATTTTGTAATTAGCTACAATTAGGTAACTAACTAATTATATGCTTTAATTTCAGGTCATCCAAGTAAGATTGTTTCATATTTGTTTCAGAATGCTTCAATCTATAATAACTGAAAATTTCATTCAGTTCTCTTAATTTTTAAGAAAGGTATGGGCTTTTGACTGTCCTCGATCACAGCTTTCGAGTTAAGTCAATGGAAAAGCAATAGGGAACAAGATGCTAATTTCAGAGCATGAAAATGGCCATAACTTCTTTAATACTGAAGATATGAAAGTGAATTAGGTGTCAAATTAAACTTATTTTTATGCTTTATCTGATGGGATGAATTGCAGACTTGATTTTTTTTAATCTCAAAATTTTGTAACATTGCTAATTTGTACGAGTCCATTGCGGGCAGATTGGCTTAAATATTAATACGGTGACCACACTTCAAAACTACTGAACTGGCTGTAAAGCACTTTGGATTATTGTGAAAAAGATTTATATAAATGCAAATTCTTTTGGTTAACAATGCTGCTAACAGTTTGACAGCTGGTTAGAGGGGCCTGATTAAGGTAGATAAATCAGTGGGAACTGTAGGTAGCAGAGGGGGTTTGAAACACTGGTCTTCTAACCAAAAACCCAACGCATGCCTTTGGGAATCAGCCAGGAATAAAATACAAGGCTTTAATTTATGGCTACCTTCTCTCGAGGTATACTGGCTGAATCCATGGCCGCATAGTAGATTTGTTGGACACATTAACCTTTGACGAGACAAGCTGCATTTTTTCATTCCACATTCAGTTGGATTCTCGGGTCAGACGCCATTGCCAAAAAAAGCTTCTTCTGCATTTTGGCTAAACCTTGCTGCACTTAATCAGGAGCCGTTTATTACCTCGCACATGCCCGACTGCCGGGAGTTATTGACAAACGTGGTTCTGTGCCGAGACCAGCAAAGAAACTTGAGGAATTCATCCCATTTTTGTTAGCCGAGGTCAGTGCAAGAGTTCAAACTCGGTTCCCCTTCAAGCTGTGAGTCACGATCCTAAAGTGATGCACAAGTGGGGCTTATCTTTGTACCTTACTGTGGTCGAGGGCTTGTGGTCTTGGGGGGAGTCATTTTCCATTTCAGACACACGCCATCCAAAGTAACATGCATGAGAGACAACAAAATGGATGTTTGTAAATCATTAGTGGAAAGGAAGGTTATCTTGGGTGAATAAAGAGTGGGATGGCATTGGTGAGATCTACTCAAGACGTTTTATGCACATCCTGCTAAAGAGAAAGTGTGGCCCAACGTGCCTACACACAAGGCAGATTTTCCTCTGTTCTATCCAGACAACACCTGCAAAGTAAATCATCAAAGTCCAGCTACTCCACCATCGTAGCACAATTGCCTTTTGCTCGACAATCTTTGCACCATCTCAGGACATTAGCAGCAGGCGATATTCGTATGGACAACAGTATTCGATTCAGCCTCTGTCCTCAAGCCCGACACTTTCCCAATTCCCACATCCCCTTCCAAAAATACAATTATCTGCTCTGCCCAAGACCACAAGAAATTGCAGAGTTATGGACACTGGCCAGTCCATCATGCAACCTCCCCCCCCATGAATGATTCCATCTACACTCCATGCTGCCTTGGGAAAGCAACTAACTTTAGCAAGGACCACTCACACCCATTCACTCTTCTCCCCTCTCCCATCAGGCAGAACAGATACACAGCTTGAAAGTATGTACCACCAGATTCAGCAACAGCATCATTTCCATTGCTATCAGACATTGCCATTGTTACCACTTCATTTCCATTGTTACCACTTCATTTCCATTGTTACCACTTCATTTCTAGTCAGTGGAAGTTCCCGTATTTTAAGGTTAGAGATAGAGCATGGAAACAGGCCCTTCGGACCACCATCCAGGCCAACTACTGATCAACAATTCACTCTGCTTCTATGCTATCCCACTTTCTAATCCGCTCTTGGCTTACTAGGAACAATTAACCTTCAAACCCGCACATCTTTGGGGTGTGGAGACCGGAGCACCCGGCGGAAACCCACGCGGTAAGAGGGAGAACTTGTGAACTCCACACAGGCAGCACCTGACGTCAGGATCGAACCCGCGTCTTTGGCGATGTGAGGTAGCAACTGCCCTGTATAACCTGATAACCCACAGTGCTCAAGAACTCACAGTAGACTTCAAGAATCAGCTGATAGATGTTTTTACTGTTCTTACCACTTCTGCCCGTTGGCTTCATGTTGCTGCACGGTGTATCCAAACTGTGCTTCGGCAGACCCCTTGATGATTCTTGGCCATTTTGTGTCAATGTTGAATGAGTCACATGGAACTGTTGGATGCAAGGGGCAAAGAATTAGTATTCACCATTCGGAACAGTTCTTTATCACCGTTGAGAACAACTCACAAGCACGTGAACTGAACGGACAATCTCTTGCCAAGCTTAAAAATGTATCTGTAGAAATGTATCCCCCAATAACTTGAAACACAGATGTCAATGGGAAAACTGCACTTTAAAACCTGGAGTGCTTTAAATCCCTATGCAACCTGAACACAATAATCCACTGACAGCTATTCGCAGACATCGAGGATTTTGAATGTGGGGAGATTGCTTATTGAGTGAAGGAGGCTCATCAAAGGAACAGAATATGTGAGGTAATGTTTGCCTGAGCTTCTCATCATTGGAAACTGAATCCGTGACACTGGAATGAATATAGTTAACAGCACCTCACTTTCGGCAGTATGAGCATTGATGTCTCCAGCTTCAAGTAACTCTTGCATCCCCTCTCTCTCTCTCTCCGTCCCTCCCCTGCCCTGGACGTCGTACTAGTTTCACTATCGTCTGGTTGAATTTCACTGCCTGTATAACTCGTTATCACCTCGCACAGGCAACAATGGACCATTGTGGCTCCACCTTTCTTTGATCATCATTACCTTTTGCATATCTTTAATTCATTTGTCTCTATATCACCGTCTGTATCTCTCCTTTCCCTTTCCCTGACTCTCAGTCTGAAGAAGGGTCTCGACCCGAAACTTCACCTATTAATGTTCTCCAGAGATGCTGCCTGACCTGTCGAGATACTCCAGTTTTTTGTGTTGAAACCAGCATCTGCAGTTCCTTCCGACACATTTAATCACTTTCTTTGTCGTACAGCCATTTCTAAAAGCAAAAGTTTCATTAAAATGGCGCTGGACAATTACTTTGTGTCATCAATGCCTCACCATCTCCTCTTGTAATCCCTAGATAACACCCTCCTCAGATATAAGATCAGTATTTGCACTCATCTCCCTCTGCCATTGTACTGGCACTTGGCTCCCTTTGAAGAGGGAGTTTCCTCCCATTAAACAATGGGGAGTCTGTAACTGCTGTCAACTGACATAATCACAGACTCCACAGTGTACCTGTTCCTTCAACAACCATCATCTTATATAAACAGAGGGACAGGCTGAACCCACTGCCTTTCCAAAGCTGAACTGCGTTGCCATCCCCAATTTAGGTCCTCCCCAGTTTGCGAACACGAGACATATGTGTAGCCTGTACGTACTGTATGGTGAGCGGAACTGTTGGTTGCTGTGGAAATACAGGCATCGTCTGCCGTGTGGGAACTCAGTTTGCGGCTGATTGCCGACTTGTGAACTGTCCGCTTTACAATCAGGAACAGAACCCTGCCGTAAGCTAGCAACCACTATTTACTCTTCATGCCAAATGGCATAAGATCATATGTCCACAAGGCACAGGAGCAGAATTAGGCCATTCAGCCCATCAATTCTGCTCTGCCATTCAATCATGGCTGATCTACCTTTCCCTCTCAACTCCATTCTCCTGCCTTCTGGACAATTTGGGCGGAAAGGCCTGTTTCCATGTTGTATGGCTCTATGACACTTGGCCCACAGCCTTCTATGCCATGATGTTTCAAGTGCTCAGCTAAACATGTTTCAAATGCTGTGAGAGTAGCTGGCTCCACCACCCTTCCGGCAGTTCTCTTTGCAGTTCGTTCATTTCCCATCCAGAACAACTTGGTCCCTTTCCCACCTTGATCGCTGATATTTGGTTACTGATTCCTCAACACTCAACACCTTAAAGCCGAGCTATTGACCTGTTGGCATCCATGGCTTGGATAGCAGCTATTTCCCTTGGAACCAGAAGGTTGTGGGTTCAGGTCCCATCTTCGAGGCCAGCACAAGGGAAATGCTGCCTTGCCAGTGGTGCTGCCTTCTGGAAGAGACCATCAGCTGAGGTCTTGCCAACACTCACTGGAGGACGCAAACAATTCCAAAGTTGTATCACAAGAAGTTAAGCCAAGATGTGCTGGCTAACATTTATCTTTTATTGCTCATTAATAAAGTCGATTAACTGGTCATTCACTAGCAGCGATGTAGCAGTATGCTCTGTGCAAATTGGCTGCTCTGTACTATACTAAAGTGTAGTCACAGTTGTAAAGTTTTGATAGACTATAAAGCACGTTGAGATGTTCCGATAGGGATGTGCAAGGCACTGCAATAAACGCATGCCTTTAGCTGCCAGTACTGTTCATAACCAAGCACCATCCGTACAGCATCTGATGGCCCCCCTGATAGACTTTGTAAAATCTTTCCAACCTCTTTGTGATCGAGCTGGACATCTTGCCAACACCACTTGCTCGTTGTTTTGGGAACCAACATGTTCAATTCTCCGATACTAGGTGTTAATATTGCTGGCAGCCGTTTCCAGCATTCTGATGATAATGACTGCAGTCCAGAATGGGAATATTGGACAAGTGACAAGCAGACCTTTGAAATTGTCACAAGGAACAGTTTGCTGATTGATGGCGGGATAGAGCGACTGATGGGAATATTGGGAAGTCAAACCACGTTGAGTTTATTGTCATATGCACAGTCCGGTGAGGTAAAGGTACAACGGAACACTTACTTGCAGCACCATTGCAAACACACAGGCAACACAAAAGCGTAAATTGCACACAAATTCTACAAGACAGAGAAAAGTAAAAGATTGTGCAAAAAAAAAGACACTAGTAGAAAAATACACAATTAGTAAACAAGACCATGGTGGTGCAAGAGGTGGTCAGTAGCGTTCCTTTGACTTTCGACTTTCGACTTTAGTGATACAGCACAGAAACAGGCCTGTCGGCCCACCGAGTCCACACCAACCGCAATCATCCCGTACACTAACACTATCCTACAGAGTTGGGGCAATTTGCAACTTCACCAAAGCTAATTAACGTACAAACCTGTATGTCTTTGGAATGTGGGGGGGAAACCGGAACACCCGGAGAAAACCCACGCAGTCACTGGGAGAATGTACAATGTATGTACAATATTCGTAGTTAGAATTGAACCTGGGTCTCTGGCGCTGTAAGACAGCAGCTCTACCACTATGCAACTATGCTGCCATTTGTCGCGGTAGGATTTGGGTTGTGGACCTGGCATGCATTTCTCTGCATTCATTGCGATGGCCAAAGAAGAAAGGGTGGAATAGGAGCTATACATTTACAGACTGCAGTTCACCAGCTTAAAACTAAAAGGAATGCAAGCTTATTCAGTTGGCAAGCCCGCACCGTTGCTTAAAGAAATCCTACCTTCCACCATCCATCCATCTCCTGGCTTCCTGCCTTCCTCTCTCTTCCATTAAGAAGCTGTCAGTTCAGTTAAAGAGAAAAGATGGCTTGTGTGAAAACTTATTCCTTCGCGCCTCAATGGTCTGCTTGTTGATCCGACCTGACAGGGAAAGCAATTTCCTCGTTCCTTTTGGGGGAGGCAGCCAGATTGCCACAAATGTGCCGAGTTAACTGAAGTAGTGACTTGGTGGCTGGAGTCTGGCCAAATAGACGGCACTCCAATCCAAATCTAAACTAGAAAAAACAAATCTCCATTCCACACTGCAGTACCTTGCCAACCTTACTGAATTACACAGTGTGATCACTTTACTGAAGCTGGTCAATCATCTCCCCAGCTCTCCTGTTTCCCTCATTCAATGAGTTGATTATATTTCCCTTTCTTTTTTGTGCATTCCAAATCCATTTTTGCATTATTTCCCCTCGTTGTGAAAGCATTTAGCCAATGTCTGTGTGGTTGCCACAGGTAATGGGATAACTTACCACGGTGATTATTCATCCTTGCTCCCTCTGAGGTAACGTTGGTCTCTCAGAGTCAGTATCTGATTCCACATCAGGCTGGGTTTGTATGATGCAGAATTAGCTTTTTCCTCACACCAGTTCTTCCACCCGATACTGCTCTTCAGCCCCAAACTTTGAATTTGGTTTAGACTTTAGAGATACAGCGCGGAAACAGGGTCTTCGGCCCACTGAGGCCACGCCATACCTGTGATCACCCCATACACTACACACCAGGGACAATTTTACAGAAGCCAATTAACCTACAAACCCACACATCTTTGAAGTGTGGGAGTAAACCAGAGCACTTGGACAAAACCCACGTGCTCACAGGGAGAATGTACAAACCCCATACAGACAGCACCCGTAATCAGGATCGAACCCGGGTCTCTGGCGCTGTAAAGTAGCAACTCTACCACTGTTACTATTCTAAGTCCTAGGAATATGATGGTATGAAGTACCACTCTACCAACTCTACTATTGTGCTGCCCTAGAAGCACCGGAAACTTAAGTAGATCGAGAGAAAAAGGCAACGACTGAAAGAGGAAGCACCAGAGAGCATTGAGTTCAGATCCCTGGCAAAGAGAGAACCAGCAGAAACACAAAGGGAAACCACTTCGCCACACTGCCTGAAAGCATCATGAGATGATTCAATAGTGAAGAACACTGGATCAATATATGGAAAGGAAGATTACAATGTCAGGAGTTGGAAAGAGACTGACTGTATTGAGAGAATTGGCAATGTCCCAAAGGGCTGTGGCCTCTTTCCTCTTTGCATTGGTCCATGCTTTCATGGGACCTCAGACAATCAATGCCAAATTAAGGGCAGTTGTGGCCATGAGGAATTGGCACACCCCACAGAGATGCACAAAGTTTGCGTCGATTGCAGTAGATTTCCTACTCTAGCAGTTATCATAAATGTTGACATTTTTAGCACTAGAGACACATAGTGAATTAATACCATGAAGATGTCATAGACTGAGTGGGAAGATTAACAGCTGAGTATTCAAAGAATTTTAAACCGAATCAAATAGAGCGTTAGGGAGGAATTAAATCACATTTACACCACTCAAATGACAAATCAAAAAACCCTCAATCATACCATCATATTCCTAGGACTTAGAATCCATTCCATTCAGGATTGCTGCTGGCTAATTATCAGCCCCTGAAGTGACTACTAATTAATTTCCGAGGACACTGACGAGTTTGATCAATGGAGAGAAATGATGCCATGTATCTTAGGCACACGTACACACATGCGTACGCACACATGCACATGTGCACACACGTACACACAAATAAACAGACGCAGATATACCTGGGGAAACACAAAGACACACACACAAAATTGGAGACAAACATACGGATTCATATTTTGGAACAGAAACAGATATAGAGAGAAAGTCACACGTACACACATACACACACACACACACACATACACACACACACACACACACACATACATATACGGAGATAGTGAGAGACAAAAGACACAATTATGAAAAAAGTGATAGAAAGACACACAAAGTGAGAGCAAGATACACAGATACACAGGGAAACCAGTAGCTCATGCACATTCACACAGTCACCCACACACAGGCCAAGAGAGGCGCACATGGAAAACCGAGGTGTACATGCGCGCACCCACACAAAAACGCACACCTACGCACGCATGCACACACGTGTTCATGCACGAAAATACACACACGTGCACGCAGACACGCGCGCTCACGCACAAAAATACACACACGTGCACGCAGACACGCACGCTCACGCACAAAAATACACACAGGCGCATGCGCACAGAAAAACACACACACACATGCACACACACGTGCACACACACGTGCACACACAATAACATGCACACAAAAACACACACACTCTGTTGTTAAAATCAGATTGCCATCCCATTTTGCCACCATGCTGTACGGTTTGAAAGTATGAACTATGTAGGATGGGCAAGAGAATACAGTCCACTCACCTGCATATTAAATAATAAGAGCCAGTGGCACAAGGTCACACAATAATAATAATAATACATTTTATTTAATGGCGCCTTTCAAGACAATCAAGGTCACCTTACATCACATAATATCAGTAATAAACATACAATAAGCAACAAAGCACCAGTAATTAAAAAAATCAACAATAAAACATACAATAAGCAACAAAGCCTAGCACAACGAGTTAAGATGGATACAAAATAAGATGCAGTTGCTGCAGTTAAAATGAGTAAGCTAGTTTAAAAAGATGGGTTTTAAGAGCCGTTTTGAATTCTGTCGTGGAGTCCAGTATGCGGATGAGAGGGGGTAGTGAATTCCAAAGTTTAGGTGCAGTGTGGGAGAAGGCCCTGGCACCCATTGTGCTGAGGTTGATGGGTGGTAGTGCCTTTACACCTGTTGATGAAGACCACAGGGAGTGGGAGGGGGTGTAAGTCTGAAGGAGGTCTGTGGTGATAAACTGGGGAAAGGTTATGAAGCGCGGAGGTTGTCTGGTTACATCCAGGAGAGAAAGAATGAGAAGGAAAGAACAGCATGCCGTTTTCCAGTGTATTTTAGCTTAGTTTAGAGATACAGGCTGGAAACAACCCCTTTGCCCCACTGAGTCCACGCCAACCAATGATCCCTATACACAAAGGACAAAGGACATTTATTGTCACATACAGCGATGTTTCAGGCCCTCTCGCCGGATGATGGAGCTCCGGCTTCGGGAGAATACTCTCAGCGGCTTGGAGTGTCTGGAACGGCTGCTTCCTCCCCGGAGACCGCGGCTCCCGAAGTCCACAGGCCGCGCTGGTCAGAGCTCCAACACTGGCGATTTCGGTGAGAGATCCCAGGCTCCACGGTGTTTAAACCCAGCGCGACCCGCAGCTGGACGCTCCGCGACCACAGCTCCGTGATGTAGGAGTCAGCACTCCGGAGTTTACCACACGGCGACCCGGGTAAGGCATCGCCCGCTCCGTGATGGTGCTTCAGCGCTGTGCCGCCACCGAAGCTGAGGTTCTGGCCGGTCCCGGCTGGAAACGCCGCTCCAGTCCCGTTGGTAGGCCTCGAGGAAGGGGCGAAGATGCGGATCGGAGGAAAGCTGCATCTCCGACCAGGTAGGGACTGAGGAATACAGTCCCCCCCCCCCCCCCACACACATAAAAACACTAGACCTCACAAAACAAAAAACTTTCAACACGCTAAAACATTTTTAAAAAAGTGTGAAAGGACAAACAGCTGCAGGCAGGGCAGCCATACTCGACGGCGTCCCCACTAGCACTATTCTACACACTAGGGACAATTTATAATTTTACCGAAGCCTATTAACCTACAAACCTGTACGTCTATGGAGTGCAGGAGGAAACTGGAGCATCCAGTGAAAACCCATGTAGGCACAGGGAGAACGTAACACTCTTGTACAGGTAGCACCCGCAGTCAGGATCAAACCTGGGTCTCTGATGCTGTAAGGCAGCAACTCTACCGCAGTACCACTCTGCTGCCACCATGCCCTGGCATGATGTAGCTTCTTCACAACCCCGAAAGTGATCTTGAACTGTCATCATCGTTACAATGTAGGAAATGTGGCAGCCTGTTTGTGCACAGCAAGATCCCACAGAGAAACCTGTTAATGACTAATTAACCCGATTTGGCATTGTCATCTGGGGGATAAATATTGGAAATCTCATCATCACCTCAGGATAATGGCATGTCTTTGGTAAGGTAGGTGTGCGTTGATTTGGAAAGAAGGCATTTCCAACAGGAAACCAGGACCTGCAGTTCCTTGTTTCTATATTCAAAACAGTACAACATGTCAAACTCAGCACTGCAAATGCAGTCAGTGTGGATTTTGGTACTGGTATTGTTTTGTTATTGTCACCTTACACCAAGTTACAAGTGAAAACTTTCATTTGAATGCACTCACTGTGACTTGGTATACGTGACATTAATAAACCAATAGAAGGAACAAAATACACATTGATCGTGCAACCAGTCAAGCCAAACTATACATGTGTACGAGCCATCCATACACAAGTAAACAGGTCGTGCAGAGAGAAAAATACCAGTGTGCAGAATGTAGTTTTACAACATTGAAGCATTACTAAACTCCGATATTTGCAAAAGGTAGGTTGGAAAACTGAGTCTACACCCCAGTTTGTGGAAGGCCCGTTCATTAGATTCAAGATTCAAGAGAGTTTATTGTCATGGGTCCCAGATAGGACAATGAAATTCTTGCTTTGCTTCAGCACAACAGAGTATAGAAGGCATGAATACAGAACAGATCAGTGTGTCCATATACCATTGTATAAATATATACACACATGAATAAATAAAACAGATAAAGTGCAAATAAACAGATAATGGGCTATTAATGTTCAGACTTTAGTTTGAGTTGAGTTCAATAGCCTGATGGCTGTGGGGAAGAACCTGTTTCTGAACCTGGACGTTGCAGTCTTCAGGCTCCTGTACCTTCTACCTGAAGGTAGCGGGGAGATGAGTGTGTGGCCAGGATGATGTGGGTCCTTGATGATGCTGCCAGCCTTTTTCAGGCAGCGACTGTGATAGATAAAAGGATTATAGTCTGATAAAAGAGGGGAAGAGGCTGTTCCTGCATCTGGTGGTACATGCTTTCATTCTTTAGTATCTCCCCCAATGGGAGAGGGGAGAAGAAGGAGTAACCAAGGTGAAAAAGGTCAATGATTATATTGACTGCATTTCTGAGGCATTGTTAGATGGTGTCGATGGCAGGGAGGCTGGTCTGGCCTGTGTGATGGGCTGGACTACATCCCGACTCTCGGAGTAGTCTTCAGGTCTTAGACAATGCTGTTCCCAAATCAAGCTACGATGCAGCCAATATGATGGTTTCTACGGTGCATCTGCAGAAGTTGGTAAGAGTTGTTGAAGACATGCTGAACTTGTTTAGGCTCTTGAGGAAGTAGCGTCATTGACGTGCGTTTTTGGGCCTAGCTTCAAAGTGGTTGGACCAGGACAAATTGTTGGTGATACTTACACCTTGGAACTCGAAGCTCCTGACCATTTCTACTTTGGCACCATTGATGCTGATTCAATGATTCAATGATACTTTATTGTCACACGTACCTTGGTACAGTGAAATGCTTTGTTTTCTTACAACCCGGTAAAATCATACAGCAGGCCTCACCTGGGCAGTACACACGTGTTCAAAGGGTCAAAGGTCAGTTTATTGTCACGTGTACCAATTAAGGTACAGTGAAACTCGAATTACCATGAAGCCATACTAAAAACAGCAACAAGACACACAACTACATACAAGTTAACATAAACATCCACCACAGCTGATTCCCCACGTTCCTCACTGTGATGGAAGGCAATAAAGTCCAACCTTCTTCCTCTTTATTCTCCCACGGTCAGGGCAGTCAAACCATCCGCAGTCGGGGCGATCGAAGCTCCCGCAGTCGGCGGTCGAAGAGTTTAGTTTCGTTTATTGTCATGTGAAAAGCTGCACCAGGATTTGAGCAGGATTTCACTCTGAGGCAAACATTTGTTTCAGATGTAGGAGAATAACCAACTGAGCCACGATTGACGTGTTTATGGAACACTCCAAGGCAGCAAACCTGACCTTGTGAGTGATTGAATCATGATGAATATTAGAATGGTGTTTGCCCCGTCAGTGTCCAGCCAGGCTCATAGGAGGTACAACATTACATAACTCAAAGACAATGAATCCCAGCTTCGGTAACATGCCATATCTGAGTAGGCGAGTGTACAAGTTGGCATTACCGAGCAAAGAAGCGGAAAAATGTTTTCCGGGTCACTTACCAGGATATTAGAGCCAAACTGACCTGATCTGTAACTCTGTTACAAATAACAGCATTATAAAAATAATTGGTTTCCTCTGAGACCTTCAGTTTTCTCCCTCACTCCAAATCCGTTCATTGGCTTGGTATAAAATGTCAAATTGTCCGTAGTGGTGTGTAGAACTAGTGTTAATGTGCGGGGATCGCTGGTCGGTGTGATCTGAAATACTACAAAGGGCCTCTTTCCGCGCTGTACCTAAACTAGATCTTAGGTGACTACACGCCTGTTTAAAGAGGTGGGTTTAAAGGAGCATCTTCATGGGAGAAATATAGAGAGAGAACTGAGGAGTTGAAGTGCTAAAGACATGGCCTCCAGGGGCGGAGCTATTAAATTTGGGGATACATGAGGGATCAGTATTTCTGGAGATTGTAGGGCTAGCAGAGGCAGAGTCAGAGTGAGAGTTGGACAGAAAATGGGCCCTTCAGCCCAGCTCGTTCATACTGATCTTGATGCCATTTATCCACATTAGGTCGGTGTCCCTCTACTCCTTTCCTACCCAAGCACCAGTCCAAATGTCTTATAAATGCCGGTAATGGATCTGCCCTTACGACTCCCCCCAGCAGATCATTTCATCGAGCACACCGTGCTCGGAGTGAAACACAGGGAGCACAACAGAAAGGGGCAAGGACACAGAGGGATATTGGCACATGAATGAGGCATTGGTGACAGCAGCATCCAAAGGAAGACAATGAGCACCAGAGTGGTGGGCAGGCAATGCCCAGCTAAGGAAGAGTTTTGCGTGAAATTCTCCCAAGTATCACACCCTGTTTATGCCAGACAATCCAGATAGTTTCACTCTTGCTATTGGTTCACTCAGGGGCTACCTCACTAACTTTATGCTTACAACAACATAGGAGGGCATTCGGCCCATTGAGTCAGTGCCAGCTCCCAGCGCAGCAATCTCATTGGTACCAATTCCCCTCTCCTTATTACATTATCAGTCGTAGCCCTGCATCTATCAAGGAGCATTCAGCGAGATGGTGGTTTATGATTTGGACAGATCACTCGAAGTTAGTTGCAGAACATTTTCTCCCAACAACAGCAAGCAGAGAGTGATAACTACAACAGAGTGATCACTGCACTCGTATTGATCGGCATTGCTGATACTACAACTGGGATACATTCAGGTTAAAGGGATCAACTCAAAACTCATGGCTGCCTAGAGGACCAGATTGGCGTCATTCCTATTAGTCCATCTCATTCCTATTCTTGTGGGGCACATAAGATGGAGCCAAATGTAACAAATCAACAAACTGCTGGAGCAGCGCAGCAGGTCAGGCTGCATCCCGAAGAAGGGTCCCAACCCAAAACGTCGTCTGTCCATTTCCCTCCATGGACCCGGCCTGACCTGTTGAGATCCACCAAGCAGTTCATCCCATGCTCCCGATTCCATTATCTGCGGTCTCTTGTGTCTCAATGAAACAAAGCAAGGATGGGTAAACCACATTACTCACAGAATATGGGCATCACAGAGTCATACGGATGAGATGCTCAACTGAGGCTGCTGAACAGGACTCTTAAAATTCCTCGGACAACTTTGAGAAAGAATAGGGAGTTCTGATATTTTAGACAATATTCCTCTCCAAAACAAATCGCTTTTTAGATTAAAAACAAAATGGTGGAGGAACTCAGATGGAACACCTTGATTCTATCTTATCATCCCCTTGTCCAGACCCTTTCAACCTTCATCCAAGTGAGTTCCTCCAGCACTTTTTTAAAATCTTTGCTCAAAATTCCAGCATCTGTGCCTTTTGGAGAAAATTCAGGCATTAATATGACAACATGCAAACTCCACACAGAGGTCCAAAGGTCAGGATCGAACCCAATTCTCTGGGAGAACAATTCCACAGCAACATCTGACACAAGGTAGACACAAAATGCTGGAGCAACTCAGCGGGACAGGCAGCATCTCTGGAGAGATGGAATGGGTGAAGAAGGGTCTCGACCCGAAACGTCACCCATTCTTTCTCTCCAGAGATGCTGCCTGTCCCGCTGAGTTACTCCAGCATTAGTGTCTATCTTCGATTTAAACTGGCATCTGCAGTTCTTTCCGACACATTTTATCTGAATAAGGGTGGTGGGTGCATGGAACGAGCTGCAAGAGGAGGTAGTTGAGGCAGGGATTATAACAATGTTTATGAAACAATTATAGTGGATAAGATAGGTTTAGAGGGATATGGGCAAACGCAAGCAGGTGGGACTAGCATAGATGGGGGATGTTGGTTGGTGTGGGCAGTTTGGGCCAAAGTTGGGCCTGTTTCCACTTTGTATGACTCTATTTGCAGTTGCTTGTGTCTCCGGTCTTGTAAGTTGTCGGAGCTTGCTGTATATAAACTGGCTGGGCTCCCATGGTCCCTGAAACTGCAAAGTCAGCTGCACTTCAAATGTTTAAGAAGGAACTGCAGATGCTGGAAAATCGAAGGTAGACAAAAATGCTGGAGAAAATCAGCGGGTGAGGCAACATGTATGGAGCGAAGGAAATGGGCAACGTTTCGGGTCGAAACCCTTCTTCAGACTTCTTCAAATGTATTCTGTTGGCTTAGTTTCAGGCCAATTTATCGTAATACACAGCAGGGTACGATGCAATTCCTAGTTCGCATTAAACTGAGAGTAAACAATTGATACAATATGTGCAACAACAAATGCAAAGCAGACTGAATGGGCAAAAATTGTCGTGCAATCTGTAATAGAAAAAAGCAACTGCAATAACAGGATAACTGAATGAGGTTGAGTTAAGAGTAAGAGTACACGGCAGCACCTCCAAAGTGTGAGAGGCAATTGTTTCAAGAGTCTAAATAGACGTTGGGAAGAAGCTGTCCTTAAGTCTGGACATCTGGGTTTTATTGCTCCTGAATCTTCTCCCAGAAGGTGGAAGAGAGTAAAGGGAATGGGCAAGGTCACCGGCATCCTTGACGATACATCTAGGCTACCAGATGCAACACACCATGAAGGTGGACTGGATGGAGGGAAGTGACGAGCCTGTGATGGACTGGGCTCACCACTCTCTGCAGGTTCATGCGGTCAAGAGGAGAGCAGATGCTACGTCAGGCTGAGATGCATCTTTCCAAAATAATTTCCATAGCGCATCTGTAGAAGTTTGAGAGAATCATTGTGGACAGGCCAAATCTTTTCAGACTCCTAAGAAAGTAAATATGCTGATGTACTTTATTGATCACCATATTAGTGTGAAGGGGACCAGGTCCCTTTTAAGTCAACAGCCAACTCTCTCTTCTTGCTGATGTTAAGGACCAGGTTATTGTTCTGACACCATGGCACAAGATCATGCGGTGAAGCACTTCAGGAGATTCAGTAGTTGAGGAGGCCTTATAGAAAGACAAACAAGGTGGACTTGTGTAGGAAGGAGGACACAAAATGCTGGAGAAACTCTGCGGGGCAGGCAGCATCTCTGGAGAGAAGGAATGGGTAACGTTTCGGGTCGAGACCCTTCTTCAGTGTAGGAAGGAACTGCAAATGCTGGAGTAAACCAAAGAGGGTTAATGTGGAACAACGTGGACTTCCCTTTTCAGATGTTGTTGTGGAATAGTTGCTCCCGGAAGGTTGGGTTCTATCCTGACCTTGGGATCTCTGTGAGATAAGCTGGTATGTGAATTGGCTTCTGGAAGTTACCCCATTCTGTTGGTTCCAAAAAGTATCCAAAATGGAGTTGATGGACATGCGTGAAGGAGAATGAGTTACAGATGAACAGGGAGAGCGGCAGAGAAGAAATGGGACTAATGGATGACTTCCCCTGTGCCATTGTAAGATGAGAGGCTCGTCTCACTGATGGGGTTTAATGCTAAGATATTCCCCACTAACAACACACTTCCCCACCCTTCCCATCAATGAAGCAGTCATGTTGAATAGTCCATCAATATCAAGTTCACCTCTTTGTGAGGCAAGAAAAGGCAGACTCAATCAGGCCCTCTTGCTTCCAAAGATATACACAAGGTGCTGGAGTAACTCAGCGGGTCAGGCAGCATCTCTGGAGAAAAAGGATGGGTGATGTTTCGGGTTGGGATCCCTATTCAGACTGAAAGTAGAGACGAGGGAACTGGAGGTACGAAAAGGCCAGAACAAAGCAGGGCCGGCAACAGACGACCAAGGAGAGGTGGAGCCCATAATGGCCCATTGTTGTCTGGAAAAGAGGTGATAACGAAGGGATACAAGGATGCGAATAGTAGATCTAGTTGGACAACTGGGGTGGGGGAGGGCATGGAGGGAGGGAATGTAGGGATCACTTGAAATTAGGGAAATCAATGTTCATACCGCTGGGTTATAAGGTGCCCAAGCCAAATGTGAGGTGCCCGAGCAAAATTTGCCTGTGGATGCAAAATGGAGGAAGAGCACCTCATATTTTGGTCTATCTTCGGTATATATCAGCAACTTTCTACACCTCTTACTTCCAAGGCTGCTATGAACATTACAACAAATGTCGAAATTGGAATAAGATGTACCAAGCTGCTAAGTAAACAGTACTTTTAGTAAATATCCGATCACAGTCCCTACACCACATCCCTTTCACATTAAACTGGATAGTTTAAAATTTTTTGCACAGCCAATTAAAGTCTCAATATAATTCATCCCCAGCATGCGAAGTGTTTATAGGCAAAAATTTCATCCCATTTGCACTCAGTTTAAAGAAAAATTCCACGACACAAAAACATTAAACCAAACTAAACTAAACATCACTTCTGGGCAGTGTGCCTAAATGCAGGTTGGGGAGAGGGGAGGGGGGGAAGAAAGTGACCCATGAGTGTTGTATTCACCAACGCTTGTATTCAAAGAAACTTTGGATGTAACAAGTCTCCCCAACCTTGACACCAAACTATCAGTTGCGATAACGTAACAGATGAAAGTCATCTTAAAGGAAGATAGAGGGGTTTTGGTGAAGGTTGCTGGGCAGGGGGGGGGGTGAGCGTGGGCGGTGATTTACTTCATATAATTTGGAGATACTGCATGGAAACAGGCCCTTCGGCCCACCAAGTCCGTACCGACCAGCGATCACCCCGTACAGTAACACCAACCTACACACGAGGGACAATTTACAATTTTTATCCAAACAAATTGACCTACAAAGAGATGATGTCGAGAGGTTACCGAATTCCTTATTGTCACATGTGACAAGTCACAGTGAAATTCTTTACTTGCAAACCCAAGGTATGCAAATAGTCGCCACATAAAGGACACTGACAATGTTACAAAGTATCCCGCGCCAGGTCCACCTTTGTTCTCCCCCCCGCCCCCTCCCACATCCCTCATGGCGGTCCCCCAAGCTGGGCCCTTGTTTGTTCTCTGCCCCCCTCCCTCGCGACTGGTCCCCCTCGCCAGGTCTTCCTTTATTCTCCCCCCCCCCCCCATGGCAGTTCCCCCACGCCGGGTTCTCCTTTGTTCATGAAGGCACCATTGGTTGTAATATGCTTCAGTGAACCCAACGTCGAGATCCAAGCCTCGGAGCCCAGCCTTCCCTGCCCGCGACACCCAGGATTTCAGCTGGGCATCATTCCTCATGGTGAAGAGGCGTCGACCTGTTGCTCGGGAATATTGTAGAGTGTCGGCATGGCAACCCTTGCGCTAACACCTTGTACAAAGTGTGTTCTGGGGAAAATGCGAGTTTGACTGGAAGAGTCCACACTGCACCACAAGTGGGGGCCGTGAGCTTGTCAGATTAGTGACCCACAGTGGACCAGCCCTGGAGGTAGTTTCTCACATAGAGCTTGGATAGACTCCAAATGTAGCATTCTGTTTACAGTGGCAGGCAGCCTAGTTACTCAATGCACCTCAGTCTTCGTGAATTGACACAACGGACTGCTCTGAATTCCTACGTGTTTGTAGGGAGCAACCCGAGGGGGCGCAACCAATGTGTAAACGCTTTCAGATGCAGCACACGAGCCCAGTGGCTCACAAGCCAAGGAGGAGTGCGGACGTTGGACGATGTTGAGGGGCTGGTTAGAGGGGAGTGCCGCTGGCACATGGCACCACTCGCGACAACCCCCCCCCCCCCCCCGCACACCACTGGACACATCTACCTCCAGCTATGAATGGAGATGCGGAGGTTCGGCAGACAAGGGCTGAGAGTTAGTGGGGGTGCAGGGATCTCCTGGTGTGGGCCGTGTGGCTGAGGCCGCTTCACTTTCTCAGGAGGATGTGATCCGAGGGTCGATTGAACAAATAGAGTCTTACAGCGTTGAAACAGACCCACCGGCCACACTGACCAACATGTCCCATCTGCACTAGTCCCACCTGCGTGCATTGGGCCCATATTCCTCTAAACCTAGCCAATCCATGTACCCGGGTAGACAAAAATGCTGGAGAAACTCAGCGGGTGCAGCAGCATCTATGGAGCGAAGGATTTCCTTCGCTCCATAGATGCTGCTGCACCCGCTGAGATTCTCCAGCATTTTTATCTACCTTCGATTTTCCAGCATCTGCAGTTCCTTCTTAAACACTATCCATGTATCTGTCTATTTCTTAAACGTTTCAGTAGTACTTGCCTCAACTACCTCTTCCGGCAGCTCGTTCCATTTACCCACCACCCTTTGTGTAAAGAAAGTTACCTTTCAGGTTCTTATTAAATCCCCCCCCCCCCACCTCACCTTAAACTTTTGTCCTCTGGTTCCCAATTCCATCACTCTGGGCAAGAGACTTTTCATTTAGCCGATCTATTCCTCTCATGATTTTGTACACCTCTATTAGATCACCCCTCATCCTCCTGCGCTCCAAGGAATAGAGTCCCAGCCTGCTCAACCTCCCCCTACAGCTCAGACCCTCGAGTCCTGGCAGAATCCCCGTAAACCATTTCCAGCTTGACAACATCTTTTCTATAACATGGTGCCCAAAATCTGAGCACATTACTCTAAATGTCTTCACTCTGAGGGCTGATGGAGCATGGAATGCTTGGCCATAGGCAGTCTCGGCGTGGACCATTGCATTCAGAGTCATTAAGCAAAGAAACAGTCCCTTTAGATCAACTCGTTCATGCTGACCAAAATGCCTTTCTACATTAATCCCATGTCCCCATGTTTGGCCCATGTCCCTCCAAACCTTTCCTATCCACTTATCTGTCTAAATGTCTTTTAAACATTGTAATTGTAATCTGCCTCAGCTCTATCCTGTGGCAGCTTGATCCATTCATGTATCACCCTCTGTGTGAAAAGACTCTCCCTCAGATCTCCTTTATATCTCACCTTAAAGCTCTGCCCTCTAATTTTAGACTCCATCATCATCATCATCATCATTGAAAACATCAACGGGCACGGTGGTGCCTTACAATGCTACGTACGACAGTGATCGCAACTTCTACTGAAGTGTGGACGGCCGTTGGCTCGCTAGGAGCTCATCCGCCCTTTGACAGGTCTTGTTTTTGGTCCTGCTGGGGGTCCACAGCCCCCTCCTCACCTGGCAAACCAGGTGGGGGAGACGGTTTAGTTGCCGACTATCCGACCATGGAGCAGGTAGCACGGGATTACATGGTACCCGTGGCGGGGGGAACTCCCCCCGACCTGACCTGTAAGGTCCCCTACGCTGGAAAAAAGATGGTGACTATCCTAGTCAGTTATATTTGTTTCTCTCTTTTTCCTCTTTCTCTTTCTCCTTCTTTTCTAGGGTCTATTTCTTAACTCTTTTTCTTTTGTTTTTAATTTTGTTCTTATAGGGTCTTCGTCCTTTTTTGTTGTCACATTTTCTACACTCTCACTTTTTCCTTCACTTTCTTCTTTCTTTCAATCTTATCCTTTCCTTTTACTAGTGTAAAAAACAAATGGAGTACATTAATTGTAAGAAGACATAAGTGACGAGTACTAATGTATGTGGTTGTAATGTAATGTACTTCTAATTTGTGATAATACATGTCGATAAGTCTCTAAGAAGTTAGAAAACGAGATTGATGTACCGCAAGTGTTGTCCAAACTAAAAGCACTGACCCTATCTATGCCCCTCATAACTTTATTAAATTTCACAGGTCAGCCCTCAGCCTTCTATGCTCCAGGATAAATAGTCCCAGCCTGTTCACTCTTACCTTATAATGCAAGCACTCTAGTCCAGACAACATTTTATGAAGAGATTATCATCTACACCCAGGATGAGGTGTTCCACAGCAGGGCATCGGAGATGTCCTCATTCTTCAGGAAATGGGGGTTCCCCTCCCCTATTATAGATGAGGCTCTCACCAGGGTTTCTTCCATACCCAGTAACACTGCTCTCTCTCCCCATCCCCCCACTCGTAACAAGGGCCTTGTCCTCACCTTCCACCCTACTAGCCGTCACATACAACAAATAATCCTCCGTCATTTTCGCCACCTCCAACGTGACCCCACCACTCGCCACATCTTCCCATCTCCTCCCCCGTCTGCTTTCCGCAAAGACCGCTCCCTCCGTAACTCCCTGGTCAGTTCGTCCCTTCCCTCCCGCACCACCCCCTCCCCGGGCACTTACCCTTGCAACCGCAAGAAATGCTACACTTGTCGCTTGACCTCCCCCCTTGACTCCATTCAAGGACCCAAGCAGTCGTTCCAGGTGCGACAGAGGTTCACCTGCACCTCCTCCAACCTCATCTATTGCATGCGCTGCTCTAGATGTCGGCTGATCTACATCGGTGAGACCAAGCGGAGGCTTGGCGATCGCTTCGGCGAACACCTCCGGTCCACAATAACCAACCTGATCTCCCGGTGGCTCAGCACTTCAACTCCCCCTCCCATTCCGAATCCGACCTTTCTGTCCTGGGCCTCCTCCATGGCCAGAGTGAGGACCACCGGAAATTGGAGGAGCAGCACCTCATATTTCACTTGGGCAGTTTATACCCCAGCGGCATGAACCTTGACCTCCAATTTCAGGTAGTCCTCACTGTCTCCTCCCCTTCTCAGCTCTCCCTCAGCCCCCTGGCTCCTCCTCTTCCTTTCTTCTTCCCACCCCCCCCCCCTCCCACCTTACATCAGTCTGAAGAAGGGTTTCGGCCCGAAATGTTGCCTATTTCCTTCGCTTCATAGATGCTGCCTCACCCGCTGAGTTTCTCCAGCATTTTTGTCTACCAACGTTCTATGAAGTCTAAAGGTAATGGGATAAAGTCTCAAGGCAGGGATGCCACAGATAGTTGTCACACTGGCACTGGTGTAGCACTGTTTTGACAAAGGGCTGGCAGGCACATAATGGATTGAATGTCCAGCTTCTGTAACATAAAAGCATTCAGAAGCAAACCGCTGAATCATTCCTTAATATGATTTAGAGAAATGAATTATACTACGCTAGACAGCCCGAGCCAACATCAAGCCAAGTACTGAACCACTGAACTGTTTCGGGACTGGTTTGGCAAACACTCCAGATCCTGTGATTCAACTCAGACACAATTCCCCAGTGAATGAGGAATCTGATGGGTGATGCACATGAGCAAGCAGAGACCACGATGGGGGGTCTCAATACCGCAACGTTTCCCCCAGAGCACAGCCACAGTGAGCGCCCCCTTGGACTGTCAAAGAACCAGCGGCAAAAGGGAAGATGGTCTCGTTGTACTGTCACATCCATGGACTATTATGGAATTAATTAATTTAAAGATGTAGAAGGGCACCGTTCAGCCCATCTAGTCTGTGCTAGTAGAAGCAAGTTTCAAAACAAATTGAGTTTGAATGTTGGCATGCCGTTTGTTACATCTCCTGATGTTCTGCTCTCACAAGGCAATAGCCACTTCAGAGTCAGAAGATGATGGATTCACATCTCACTCAGAGCATAGAAGATTCATAAGTTCATAAGTCATAAGAGCAGAATTAAGCCATTCGGCCCATCAAGTCTACTCCGTCACACAATCATGGCTAATCTATCTTTCCCTCTCAACCACATTCTTTTGCCTTCTCCCCATAACCCCTGACACCCATACTAGGAGATTGGATCCTCTCCATATCCAATCTATCCAGGCCTTTCACTATTCGACATAAGATAATCCAGGCAAATGTTCCTGCCTGGTACTGAGAGAGGTAGAGGAGCTGTAGAAACAAGGAACTGCAGAGGCTAGCTTATACAAAAGGGCACAAAGTGCTGGAGTAACTCACCGGGTTAGGCAGCGTCTCTGGAGAACTGGATAGCTGACGTTTTGGGTCGGGATGCAACTGAGGAAGAGTCCCGTCTTGAAAACATGACCTATCCATGTTCTCCAGGGATGCTGCCTGACCCACGGAGTCACTCCACATTTCAAAAGAAAAATTTCATCATCTTCCTGCCACTATCCTCTGGTACATTCTATTTTTTAATCCATGAGCATGTAGACTATCTGGCAAAAGTGGGCTTCACCTCATCATCACAGTGGTTATGTTTGGCTGGGTTGTGACTGGAGTCCAAATTTTGGCTGATGGGGCTGAAAACTGTCACATCCATGTTCAGGAACTGTTTCTTCCCGATAACCATCGAGCTATTAAATACTACAACCTGCAAATAAGCTGTGAACTTCACAGACTTGGGGTTTTGTGGCTTTGTGTATGTCTGTGTGTGTCTGTGTGTGTCTGAGTGTGTCTCTGTGTGTGTGTGTGTCTGTGTATGTGTGGCTGTGTCTGTGTATGTGTCTATGTGTCTGTGCGTATCTCTGTGTGTATGTGTGTGTGTATCTGTGTGTGTGTGTGTGTGTGTGTGTGTGTGTGTGTGTGTGTGTGTGTGTCTGTGCATGTGTGTGTGTATCTGTGTGCGTGTGTGTGTGTGTGTGCGTGTGTCTGTGCATGTGTGTGTGTATCTGTGTGTGTGTGTGTGTGTGTGTGTGTGTGTGTGTTTGTGTGTGTGTGTGTGTGTGTGTGTGTGTGTGTGTGTGTGTCTGTGCGTGTGTGACTGTGTGTGACTCGGTGCGACTGTCTGTGTGACTGTCTGTGTGACTGTCTGTGTGACTGTCTGTGTGACTGTCTGTGTGACTGTCTGTGTGTGTGTGTGCGCGTGTGTGTGACTGTGCGACTGTCTGTGCGACTGTCTGTGTGACTGTCTGTGCGACTGTGTGTGTGTGACTGTCTGTGCGACTGTCTGTGTGACTGCCTGTGTGACTGTCTGTGTGACTGTCTGTGTGTGTGTGTGACTGTCTGTGCGACTGTCTGTGCGACTGTCTGTGCGACTGTCTGTGCGACTGTCTGTGCGACTGTCTGTGCGACTGTCTGTGCGACTGTCTGTGCGACCGTCTGTGTGACTGTCTGTGTGACTGTCTGTGTGACTGTCTGTGTGACTGTCTGTGTGACTGTCTGTGTGTGTGTGTAACTGTCTGTGCGACTGTCTGTGTGTGTGTGTGAGTGTCTGTGTGAGTGTCTGTGTGTGTGTGTGACTGTCTGTCTGTGTGTCTGTGTGAGTGTCTGTGTGTGTGTGTAACTGTCTGTGTGACTGTCTGTGTGACTGTCTGTGTGTGTGTGTAACTGTCTGTGCGACTGTCTGTGTGTGTGTGTGTGAGTGTCTGTGTGAGTGTCTGTGTGACTGTCTGTGTGACTGTCTGTGTGACTGTCTGTGTGTACATGCCTTTATACATACACTGAACTTTATTATATGGTTTACAGAGTATTATGTTTACATAGTCTGTTGTGCTGGTGCAAGCAACAAATTCATTGTTCTGACTGCGACATATGGCTATAAAATACTCTTGGCTATCTTTGGTGTGTGAGACCAAAGGATGATGTTAGCAGCTGGGAACAGCAAAAGTCAGAGATAAAATGAGACCAAACGCAGACTGGGTGATCGTTTCGTTGAACACCTTCGCTCAGTCCGCCTGAACCTACCTGATCTCCCGGTTCTTAAACACTTTAATTCTCCTTCCCATTCCCACACAGACCTTCCTGTCCTAGGTCTCCTCCATTGTCAGAGTGAGGCTAAACACAAATTGGAGGAACAGCATCTCATATTTTGCTTGGGCAGCTTCCAGCCCAGTGGTATGAATATTGATTTCTCTCACTTCAGGTAGCCCCAGTATTCCCTCTCTCTCTCTCTATCCCTCCCCAACCCAAGTCGCACCAGCTTCTCGTTTTCACCCAACAAACAGTTAACAATGGCCCGTTTCCTTTATCATCATTACATTACATCATTTACATTGTTCTTGATCTCCGTACTTCATCGTCAATGTCTCTCGCTTCCCTTTTCCGTGACTTTCAGTCTGAAGAAGGGTCTTGACCTGAAACGTCACCCATTCCTTCTCACCAGAGATGCTGCCTGTCCCGCTGAGTTACTCCAGCTTATTGTGTCCATCTTCGATAAAATAGGACCTTTATTATACGGCAAATGTTGCCTGAATTGTCAACATGTCAGGGATTTCAGTATATGCATAGTCCAACGTGGAGGTCCCTGTTCACCAAACGATATTGAGTGCTGAACATGGCTGCCACATGGAGCCACTGGCAGAGATCAGTTTTGCTGTGTTTCCCCAATATTTATGCTGGGGATTTGGCCCTTAAATCCTGCAGCATGTTAAACCCAGCACAATATTCGCAACCCCATTGATTTCAATGAAGATTACAGTAGTGCAAAGAAGAAGAGGCGAGGTAAAGGTTATTGGTAAAACTATTTTGGATTGGCTTCATACTTACAATCAATTATCTGTATTAAAGTATCATTTAAAGATCTGTAGAGCTTTGACAGTTGGCTAAGCTGGGAGTGGTTTGTTGTCACCTATCATAAGTTTCAGTGGTGTTTTAAGATGGGGCTTCTGCAGTGCTCCATTGGAGGGTCCTGTCATCA
Organism: Malacoraja senta; assembly: GCA_038087875.1. Classification (NCBI taxonomy): domain Eukaryota; kingdom Metazoa; phylum Chordata; class Chondrichthyes; order Rajiformes; family Rajidae; genus Malacoraja; species Malacoraja senta. The sequence goes on along the minus strand of CM075989.1, from coordinate 9,040,775 downwards.
TCAGGCTTTGAACATTTTTTTTTAAACTGGTTCTAGATACTGCCCGCCCAGACTTGATGGGCCAAATGGGGGCCTTCTTCATCTTAAATTCACTATAATTCCATGATAGGGGAATCAAACCGCTTTACCCAGGGTAGGGGTATAAAGAACCAGAGGACAAAGGTTTAAGGTGCGAGGGGAAGATTGAATACAAACCTGAGGGGCAACAACTACACTGGTGGGTGATGGGTATATGGAATGAACTGCCACAGGAGGTAGTTGAGGCAGGTATAATGACAACATTTCCAAAGACACTTGGACAGGTACATGGATAGGAAAGATTCAGAGAGATATGGGCCAAATGTGGGCAAGTGGGATTAGCTTCGATGGGGATAGACACAAAATGCTGGAGCAACTCAGCGGGTCAGGCAACGTCTCTGGAGAACAGGAATCGGTGACGTTTCAGGTCGGAACCCTTTTTCAGTCTCTTATAGATGGGGCATCTTGGTCAGCATGGATGAGTTGGGGTGAAAGGCCTGTTGCCGTGCTGTCTGACTATGACACTACAGCAGTCTATGGATGTGGTGATATAAGGTCATCTTCCTTATTCTGCTCTTCAAGCCAACAAGGTAAGCTGTCTACCTGTGGACTGCGAAGGCTCAAATGTGAGTGAAAAGGGGGGGGGGGGGGGAGTTTGATGGGTCCCCATCCTCCTCTTCCCAAACCCCTCAAACACATCAGATCACCCAATACAGCACATGGACTCTAGCATCCTGCTTCATCACTCTGAGACCTCAATAGAGGCTGAGAAAGACACATTCTCACCTCCAGCTCCAATAACGTCAAAGGCAAGCATGAAGCCCTGGCTACTATTCCATTGGAAGACCGAGAGTGTGCCACCTTGTCAGAGAAGTTCCCGTTTGGATGCAACCGTAAATTGAGGTCCAGCCAGCCCTCGTGAGCGTAACGCAAAGGACAACACGGCAAAAGTTTCCAGGCGAGCAGTGAAATATTACTTCACTAATATTAATTTCTCTATTAATATTACCATATTACATTATCGGGTTCAATATCACGTCACTGCACATTGGAGCTTATTCCACCCAAAATGGTTGCCGCGCTCTCCTGATATCACTTCAAAGCTACTCCATTGACTGCAAAGTGCTTTGTGATGTCTCAAAATCCACGGTATAACTACAAGCATTTTTATTTTCTGGGTTTGATCGAAAAGAATATAGCTAGTGTTCAATTTACAGAGTTTCACATCGGTGTTTATGTAGCCACAGGAAACTAAAATACAGATTGAACAGTACTGGTTTTATAAATTGTGATCAGTTTGAAAACCAAACACGAAGAGCCAGGGACTGTCGCTTTAAAGAGGTGCAACTAAACCTCATATTTTAATAACATAACCCAACCTCCTGGAACGGTCTTCCAGTAGCCACATATACAAATGCCTGCAAAGTGACAGGAGACACCACACATTTTCTGGTGTGTTCCCCCCCCCCCCCCCTAACACAACAAGCTAATTTGCTGAATTCAATTCTTATTCCACTTCAAAGTTGAAGTGAATAAACGGACAATTTTCAAGAGATAGAGGGAAGGGGAGGGAGTGACAGTGAAGTGGAGAGAGAGAGAGACACACACACACGCAAAGGGTTTCACATTGTATAACTTCAAACACATCTTGAATGTTGATATACTTTCTCTTCATTTCCTCTTCATTGTATAACTTGGCCGTTCATTTCACTTTCCCTATAGGAAGCCTGGTTAATCAGAACCTTGCGTCTGTCTGTGTCTCTGTGTGTGTGTGTGTGTGTGTGTGTGTGTGTGTGTGTGTGTGTGTGTGTGTGTGTGTCTCTCTCTCTCTCTCTCTCTCTCTCTCTCTCTCTATCTCTCTCTCTCTCCCTCACTCTATCCACGAGCAAGTCCTTTCAGGTCTCTTTCTTCAGCTGCATGACAAACCTCTAATACATACAAAGCAGTGATTTGGCAGAGAGACTGTCCCCCCCCTCTCCACCAGAGTGCCCTCCCCACAAAACTTCTCCCCATCTCTCACCTGGCAGCAGAGTTACGAGCCATCCAACAAAGACACATCTGTACAGATCCATGTGTGCAGGAATGCTCACCGTCCAAACGTCTGTGCAGCTGCTCTGTCACCGACCTATATTTGATGAGACTTCCCCCTCCCCTCCTTCCCTCCCTCCCTCCCTCCCTCTCTCTCCCCCCCCCCCCTCTGTCTCTCACTCTCTCAACTGCGAGCCACTGTCACAGGAGGTGGCAGGGAGAGCTCCAGGGGTGCAGCATCTGCAAGCTGCCAGCCACACGTCTCCTCCGCTCACCCTGCTTCCCCTCCATCCAGCAGCAGCTCAACATCTGCATTCAGCAGCAAGAGGCTGGGACTAACAAGGGAATGTATCAGGCACTTTCTGCCTGCCTGCCTGCCTGCCCGTGATGTCAACGAGATGAAGAGGAGGGGAAACTAGACACTGCACTTACTCACTGAAGGGATTAACTTCACCCGGCGTGGTTTATCTCATTGACGCTCTCTAACATTGTCATTTGGAGGAAATCATTACAGCAGAAGGGAAATAATAAATATTAACTGTAAATTGTTAAAGACACACAGTCCTTTGATGCCAAAACATTAGCATTGTTGGAACTAGCAAAGTTGTACTGAGGAAAACTTTCTCCACTAAAATTACACTTCTCCCCAAAGGGACACAGTATCTTATTTTGACGGAAGCGGTGCCTTTACATAGTTCGGGACTTCCAAAGTATTTTGTTGCTAATGAGGTCCCTTTTGCGTGCAGTGGCAGTCGACGTGTGGGAAACCTGCCCAAAAGCTCCCGAAAGCAATCTGATAAAGTTCAGACTGTCTGTTCTGGTGACCGAGTGAAACGCAAAAAAAAGTGCTGGAAGAACTCAGCGGGTCAGGCAGCATCTGTGGAGGGAATGGACAGATGACGTTTCGGGTCGGGATCTTTCTCGGGCCTGAAGAAGCATCCCGACCCGAAACATTAACTGTCCATTCCCTCCACGGATGTTGCCTGACCCACTGAGTTCCTCCAGCACTTTTGTGTTCTTCTCAAGAATCCAGCATCTGCAGTTCCTTGCATCTCCCTGGTGAGTGAGTGAGAGGTTTTAGCCAGGGCACCAGAGAGCTGCAAAATAGTTCCATGTGATCTCTTCTGAGAGAACAAGATTCAAGAGATTTCCTTTATTGTCATTCAGACCTTTCGGTCTGAACGAAATTGTGATGCCTGCAGTAATACACAGAACCAATAATAACAAAACATACAATAAACACAAATTAAACATCCACCACAGTGAGTTCACCAAGCACATCCTCACTGTGATGGAGGCAAAGTCTTAGTCTCCGTCTCTTCCTCCTTGTTCTCCCTCTGCGCTGAGGCGATCGATCCAGGCCGAAGATGCTGCACTCCAGTCCGGCGGACCTCCGTGGTGATGTCGCCGCCGCCAAAAGCCGGAACGCCATCTCCGCTTCGAGACGGCCCGCCACAGCATCAACTCCGGGTCCCGCAGTCTCCGCTCCTGACCCCGCCGCATCAGCTCCAGGCCGCCGCCGAAAGCCAGAACGCCGCACCAGCAAGTCGGGCCACCGCTGCCTCAGCCCCGAAGATGGCCAGCCTCCCGTTGGTAAGTCCTGGCTGGCTCTGCCTCCGTAGCCTCGGGGTCGGTCGCAGGATGGAGGCCGCCAGCTCCGCCATTAGGCCTCACCACAGACGGAGGCAGGGAAGGGGGATATGACACGAAAAAGTCGCATTCCCCCAAAGGAAGAGACAGAGAACATGTTTCTCCCCCCCCTAACACAACCCAACAAACTAAAACTTAACCAAAACAAGACAAAAAAACCAACGGAAAAAAGTAAAAACAGACGGGCTGCAGGCGAGCCGCAGCCGATTAACAGCGCCGCCACTTCCGAACAAGTAGGACCTCAGAAGAACAAGTAGGACCTCAGAAGAACAATCCTTCTGAAAGACACAGCACCCAGAATTATGTACATTTTTACAACAAAGAAGGTCATTTGGCTGTTGAGAGGAATATAGTCTAATCCCACTGTCTGAGCCTGTTGCCCCATAGGATACAGCTCTCCACATAAAACTTGTAAGTGTAAGTGCCAATGGACAGTACAGCACCCACATGGCCCCACAAATGTTTAGAGATACAGCGCAGAAACAGGCCCTTCCGCCCACCGGGTCCTCGCCAACCAGCGATGCCCGTACACTAGGACTATCCTACACGCTAGGAACAACGTCCAACCAAAGCCAATTAACCTACAAACCTGTACGTCTTTGGGATTTGGGAGGAAGCCTGTGCACCCGGGGAAAACCCACACGGTCACGGGAGAACATACAAACTCCTCACAGACGGCACCGGTAGTCAGGATCGAACCCGGGTCTCTGTTGCTGTGAGGCAGCAACTCTACCGCTGCACCACCGTGCTGCCCAAATGTCAACCAAGATCTTTATTTAAGTTCTGGGTGTGTCTTGAATGTATAACCATCCTACACATGCGGAATTGGGGCAGGCTGGACACCAAACGCAGGAAGAACAACTTAAGCATCCAGGCTGAAATGGTCCAAAAGGCTGGTTTCTCATCGACTTCACCAACATGCTCAGTTTTGTCCAATTACTCTGAGACCATGCACTTCACTCATCTACACAGCTAAATGCTGCTGAATCTGAGCCAGTTTTTGATGTCTACAATTACACCTGGCCAGATAGTTGCTCACCCCCCCCCCCCACATCCTCCCCCCACCAGCTATCCACCAGCACGTGGGTCAAGGTTGTGATTTATCTTGTGCTCTGTCAATGGGATACTGCCTCCTCCGTTCTTTATAGATCAGCGTGGGGTGGTGATAATGGGACTACCTATTGCCTGCTGCATTAGCTCAAGGACTGAGCAGGTGTGGAAGCTTAGTTTATTTAGAGATACAGTGCGGAAACAGGCCCTTTGGCCCACTGAGTCCACACCGACCATCGATCACCAGTCCACACTAGTTCAATGTTATCCCACTTACTCATCCGCTCCCTACACGCACTGGGGCCAATTTACAGAGGCCAATTCACCCACAAACTCGCGCGTCTTTGCGATGCGAGAGGAAACCGGAGCACCAGGAGGAAACCCACATGGTCGAAGGGAGAACGTGCAAACTTCACACAGGCAGCACTCGTGAATCAGAGCCTCGAGCGCTGTGAGGCAGCAGCTCCATCAGCTGCTCCGCTGTGTGTGCCGTCTCTTTAAAGATCCCCCTTCCTCTATCCCATCAATGGAATAACAGCAGATGATGCAGAACACATCACAATCACTTACGCATTCTTGAAAGGCGATCAGTGTTGTCGAAGAGTCATGGAGAGTCACACACACACACTAACAGGCCCTTCAACCCACCCAACCCACACCGATCATCAGGCACCCATGATTACACTAATCCCATTTTATTGTCTCCACATTCCCATCAGATTCTATCTCCCCTGGATACTACCGCTCATCCAAAAACTAGGGGCAATTCACAGTGGCCAATGTACCTTACCTGTTTTTCCCACATTCTTGGTTTAATCTCAAATTTCCTGCATCTGTAGTATCTTGTTTTTGGATGGAAGGATTTAAAAACCTTCATTTCAGTTGAGTTTATTGTCACAGTGAAAAGCTTTTGTTGCGTGCTAACCAGTCAGTGGAAAGATTACAATCGAGCCATTCTATACATGATAAGGGAATAGCGTTTAGTGCAAGGTAAAGCTAGTAAAGTCCAATCAAGATTGTCCGAGGGTCACCAATGAGGTTCAGGGCTGCTCTCTAGTTGTGGTAGGATGGTTCAGTTGCCCAATAACAGCTGAATCAACCTACCACAGCCATCCTTCCCGACCGACCTCCCTGACCACACTTCCACATGCTTCCCTCAATTGCCCCAGGTCTACTTCCTCACAGGGCCCTTTGGGATATGTCTTAACTTAAAGTTGCAATGTAAATGCAGATTGTTGACGCACATGTGTAGATGCCAGTCTTAGCAACGTCAAGAGTTGTATCATCATTCCGGGTGGTGCCATCAGCGATGGCAGCCTCGCCAACGGTCTGTCTGTTTTTTCGTCTTTTCGGTTATTTTTAGTGTGTTTTAAAAGTTAGTGTTATTGTTCTCTGGTTTGTTTTAGTGTGGAGGCGGTGGGGGAAACCTTTTTTCAAACATTGCCGGAGATGCGATTGTTTTCCGGGTCGTATCTCCGGTTGCTCTGCGGCCTAACATCATGGACCTGGAGGCCTTGCTCGGGACTAACTTTGAGCCCCACCATGGGGACGTGGACTTACCATCGGAGCCGATCCCTTGCCTGGGATCGACACTCCAACCATGGCCAGCGTATTTCACCATCGAGGAGCTCGCAGTCTTGGGCCGAGACCGATGTCGGGAAGGTCCAAAGTCGCAGAAGGTTCGACCAGCCCCGACCTGGGGTCGACCGCCCGGCGCGGGGAGCTGACATCCCCCACAAAGCAGGAGCTTGATCGCCCCGATGCGGAGGGCCCGACTGCTGGCTACGGGAGCCAAGATTGTCCCATCAACAGAAGGCTCGAGGCCCCCGACCGCAGGAGAACAAAGAAGGGAAGAGAATTAACTTTTTTTTCTCCTTCCATCACAGTGGGAAATGTGGTGGAGTCACTGTGGTGGGTGGTTATGATAAAATGTATTTTGTGTGTCTTATTGCTTTTTATTGGTATGACTGTATAGCAAATCAAATTCCTCGTATGTTGCAAAACATACTTGGCTAATAAAGTATGATTATGATGATTGTGATTATCATTTGATTATCTTAGGAAAAGGGTTTGAATTAAAGACTGCCCTTCTCCCTGTGAAAGAGGAAGGGTCAGGATTCAATAAAGTACTTTTATTACGAATGTGTACAAAAATATTTAGATATTTTCATAAACCAACTCATGAGGTACTATTCGTATCTGCTTTCTTTCGCTTCTGGTGCCAAAGGAAGTTCTGACTCACAATTTCCTAGCTACCGACTTGATGACACAATTCATTAAACCCTTGGATTTACTGCTGCTTTTAATATCATCTGTCCCATCGTTGGACAGGATTGCTCTCACCGGCCAATATACCTTGGTGGTGTTGGTGGAGAGATAAACGGTGGCAGGCCACTAGGTCTTCATCCCACAAGCTGACCCGGGAGAGTAGGAGTCATACAGTCATAGAGAGATACAGCATGGAAACAGGCCTTTCGGCCCAACTTGCCCACACCGGCCAACACGTCCCAGCTATACTAGTCCCACATGCCAGCATTTGGTCCATATCCCTCCAAACCTGTCCTATCTATGTACCTGTCTAACTGCTTATTAAATGTTGGGATAGTCCCTGCCTTAACAACCTCCTCTGGCAGCTTGTTCCATACACCCCCCCCACCCTTTGTGTGAAAATGTTACCCATCTGATTCCTATTGAAGCTTTTCCCCTTCACCTTAAACCAATGTCCTCTGGCCCTTGACTCACCCACTCTGGCCAAGAGACTCTGTGCAGCTGGAGGTGGCCTCGGTTTAACATCTGACCCATAATCAGCCCACCCACTCACGTTGCACTTCCTCAGCACTGCACTTCCTAGACTTTGGCATTAACTCTTCAAAGCTGAATCTTCAACCTCTGACTTAGAGGTGTGAGCACACTCCATAAAACCACTGCCAACGTCATGCACGCACGCACGCACGCACAACAGCATCCACAAGTGCACTTAGACTTGGATGGGATAGGTTTAGGTTTAGTATCGTCACGTGTACTGATTCATTCATTCATTCATCATCGGTGAAAACATTAGCGACGCAGTGGTGCTGGTTTCCAACGGGAACAGTGATGGACGCACCACACATCTCCATCTTCCAGTTCCTGCGGACTTCCGCCGCTGGAAGTATAGGATTTTGGTGTGTGTCCTTTATCATCATTCCTTACAATGCTATGTACGACAGTGATTGCAACTTCTACTGAAGCGTGGATGGTCATTGGCTCGCTCGAAGCTCATCCGCCCTTTGACAGGTCTTGTTTTTGGTCCTGCTGGAGGTCCACAAACCAGGTGGGGGAGACGGTTTAGTCGACGACGATGCGACCATGGAGCAGGTAGCACGGGATTAGATGGTACCCGTGGCGGGGGGGGGGGGGGGAACTCCCGAGGTACAGTGAAAAGCTTTACCGGTATCCAAATAGATCTGATATATCAAACATAGATACAACCAGCTCAGACTCAAGTACTGTAGATAGAGCAAAGTGGAAGATGCAGAGTGCAGAATATATTTCTCGGCTTCGTAACACATCAGTTCCATAGACAAAGTCCAATGTCTGCAATGGGGTAGAGATGAATCGAACAGTACCCTAGCTTATGGAAGGACCATTCAGAAGCCTGATAACAGAGGGGAAGAAGCTGTTCCTGACTCTAGTTCCTAGATTCCGGTCAAAATCCCTAGTTCTAGCTGGCGGTAAAAACCGTGTATTAATCAATACAGCCCATGTAATTAACCGCATTATATCCGAAAGAGTGGATATGGAGAAGGTGTTTCCACTAGTGGGACAGCCTAGGCCCAGAGGCCATAACCACTGAATAAAAAGACGTACCTTCAGAAAGGAGATGAGAGGGAATTTCTTTAGTCAGGTGGTGGTGAATCTGTTGAATCCGTTGCCACAGACGGCTGTGGAGGCCAAGTCAATGGATATTTTTAAGGTGGGGATTGACAGTATCTTGATTAGTAAGGGTATATGGGGATATGGGGAGAAGGCAGGAGAATGGGGTTGAGAAGGAAAGATACACTGTAGATCAGCTATGTTTGAATGGCGGAGTAGATTTGATGGGCCGAACGGCCTCATTCTGCTCCTATAACTTACAAACATACCCAATTGGCCTTACAGCAGTCTACCTGTACTGCATAAAAACAGTGAAATAAAACTGTGTTTGGGTATGGATAGGAGGAACATCCAGCGGACCAGGAAATCTGCTAGTGTCGCCTTTACCCAAGTTCGAATGGTTCCAGATGACTGGGGTTTTACTGTGCCCGTTTGGGTGAGAAGGCTCTCTCAGCTGGGAACAAGGAATCCACCTGCACTATTTCTTCAAGATATTGTTCCTGTAATACTGGAGAATATTTATTTCTCAGAAAACATCATAAGACAGTTTACCATACTGATGTTTTAGAAAGCTTGTGGTGGACAGATGTACAAATTCCTCCAGCAACACTGCATTCAGTGCAAAACAAAATATAAATAAAATAGTTACAGTACCCAACAGGACACGAAGTCTCCGGTGTAGACCCAACACATTCGCGTTCTGCTTTGGAGGTTCAATGAGGTACCCCCTCATCCTTCCTTCCGAACTCCTGCGATCAAACGAACATTTAGGAGATTACATTAGGACTTCCTAGGTTCATGTCAAAGAAGCAGAATTAGGCCATTCAGCCCATCGAGCCTTCTCCACCTTTCAAACATGGCTGATCTACCTTTCCCACTCAACCCTATTCACCTGCCTTCGCCCCGTGACCTTTGACATCCTTACTAACCAAGAAGCTACCAATCTCCGCTTTAACCTGTTCAGTGCCACCCCTGTTTATACTCAGGTCATGACCAATAGTGAGAGAAAAAAACGTGGCAGTGAACAGGTTAAAGACGCCCAATGACTTGGCCTCCACAGCCGTCTAGGGCAATGGTTTTCTGTGGGGGACACTAGTGCCCTGTGGAAGCCAAGGTCCTTCTTTAGTCACTTCAAGGTTTGGGAGGTCTGCAATAGCGCCCCCCAGTGCTAGAAATAATTTAAAACAGAAAGCAAAGAACCATGCAGACAGGCCAATATGTATTTGCTATCAAACCAGTTACTGCTCCAAGTTAAATAATTCAACATTTGGAAATGATACAGAGTGTGTCTACCATCTGTAATGCACAAATAATTTATTTTCTGGCAGACTTTTGCATGAAATCCAGTTAAGGGATTTTTGGTCAATGTGCAATCTCTAATCAAAAAGGCAGCAGTAATTAGACTGGGCAAATACGAGAACAATTATACAGAAGATGAAGGCAGGAAACTACAACGCTAAAAAGGCATGAGCCAGAAAGGAACAGCTGGACATAATCTGAGGTTCATGGAATATTTCAGTGTGTTTAGCAGAATCCAGCTTGCTGGGTAAGGAAAAGGAACGTTCTCTTTCCATTACTGAAGGAACAATTTATGGGGAATGTACTAATAAAGTGAGATGGTGGTAATGTTTACCGGATGTGTTCATATCTCCTCAAGGCATGCTAAGGTCAGCTAACAGTTAGCCACAAGAGTGAAGCTCCCTCATCTCTCCAGATGCAGGGAGCACACATCTGGAATGAGAGGAATGAAGGGGAGGGCACCCCGACTCGTGACCATCAGGTCTCTAGTGGGAGAGGAGAAAGTGCCAGTGTGGAAAGAACCTGTCTTTGGTCGGAGAATACCAGCTACCAGCATTGGTGGGTTGAAGTTAATGGAACCTAAAACGGATAATCAGTAGCCAACACCCTCAACAAAGACCACTTGCACTCCCATCCATGGGATGTCAAGGTCAAGAAGAAGACATTTGAATGGTTGTCCATGCTGGCTTGATGAAAGACTATCCAATTAGTTGTTCTTTTTCACCTCTGGCTGATAGTCCAACAGAAACAAGACGTTCTCTTTGTTTCCACATAACCAGTCATGACCTGCTAGAACTTCAAAGGGTTTGGAAGACCAGATGGGCGATGCTCTAATCCTCTGGTGAACTCCCAATAAACCTTCCTCTCATGTTTGGCTTTGCATGAAAAACATACTAGGCTTAGAACAACACTCGGGAACTGGAAGCCTTCCACCATTTTGGCCCGTGTTCAAACCTCAACCAACTTCATTAATGCAGATGATCTGACCACCTGTGGGACCTTGCTGTGTGAAGATTAGTCACCCGGTTTGTAGCACAAAAAGAGTTCATGGTCCATAAATAACTCCCAAAGATGCTTCATAAAAAGGAAACATTTAATTTTCTTTTAACCAAGCTGCCCTAACATTGTTACTTCCAAACGCTGCTTTCATAGACACTTGGCATCTTGATGTCACATCTGAATCTGGATTTTTTTTAGATGCCCATAACCATCACCTGCAGGCTCCTCACAATGTTCTGTCAGGGAGGGTGGCACGGAGGCTGATTCTCCAGAAAGACCCATGCAATTGTCCACATTGAGGGCAAAAATAAACATATTAACTCAATGATGAGAAATTGTAAAGGCCTGGGATTGAGAGGAGTTTGGGAATAGTCCATTAAATGACTTCCAAATGACCAAGATGCAAGTACAACGTTCAATCAGGAAAGGCAGCAGAAAGCAATGGCATATTGCAAGAATTGAATACGATAGGGAGATTTAGTTTAGGTTACAAATACATCAGGCCCACCGAGTTTATGCCGACCATCACGCGAGTTCTATGTTATCCCACTTTCGCATCCACTTCTTATAAACTATAGGCAATTTACAGAGGCCAATTAACTTACAAGCCCGTACGTCTTTGGGATGTGGGTCTCCTTGTTTAAAGAACATTGGAAGCAATTCTGAGGCGTTTGACAAGCTTGACACTTGAATGGGCTTAGGAGGAAAGACTGAGGAGACTGGGCTTGCATCTGTTGGAGTTTAGAATGGACAATCAAAAGATGCAGGAACCTGGTGGGTTTTGTCAGAAGGGACGTGGGGAGAATGGTTCCTTTTGTGGGAGAATCTAGAACCAGGGGATCACCGTATTAGACTACAGGTTTATATATTCAAGGCAGAGATAGTTTCATTTCTGAGTCTGATAGTTATCTTTCTGAGTCTGATAGTTATCTTTTGGAATTTCCTTCCTCAAAGAGTGCCGGAACTTAGCAGAATCTTTGAATATTGGTCAGCAGATGTGAATACAAATGTTGATGGACAATGGGCCATAGGTTTACCAGAGTGGACAGGATTGCAAAGCTGAGGTTACAATCAGATCACCAATAACCTTATTGGAGAGGTGGAGCAGGTTTGAGGAGCCATGTGGCCTATTCCTGCTCTTAATTAGTATGTTGATGACAGGTTCTATGAACTTGAGGCCTTACGTTTTACAGCACATGGGTGGATACTGTACAGACTGATGTATACTGGTGTCCTGGGTAAATTGAGGCAATCCACTCTTTGGGACACAACAGGGGCTTCTGGGCAAATCATGAGAGGGTTTTACCATCATGTCCCAGATAGAACAATGACATTTTTACTTGTAGCAGCACAACAGGATATGCAAACATAATAATCTGCAAACAATATAATAATTGAGAAAAAAAAGTTCAGTGTATACACACACGCATATGTATACATACAAAACAAACACTGCAGACAATCTCAGGAGTAACACAGGCAGTGGGCCAACTACATTTTATTTGTGTGCAGGAAAGAACTGCAGATGCTGTTTTAAATCAAAGATAGATACAAAATGCTGGAGTAACTCAGCGGGACAGGCAGCATCTCTGGAGAGAAGGGTCTCGACCCGAAACGTCACCCATTCCTTCTCTCCAGAGATGCTGCCTGTCCTGCTGAGTTACTCCTGGATTTTGTGACTAAATAAGTCAAAAAACTGAAAGTCAACCTGGGGTTGAATTTGGGGCCAGAGGGTCAGAGCAGGTCAGAATTGGTCCATGGGCTGCCCGTGCCTGGGCCAAGGCTGGTCCTTGGATCTCTCTCCGCTCCCAGTCTCCATATCTCAGTCATCCTTCTCCCCGTCCTGTCCACAATTTCCTCCGGCTTCTGGGGCGGCACAGTGTTGCAGCGGTAGAGTTGCAGGATTACAGAATCACAGACCAGGATTCGATCCTGACCATGGGTGCTGTCTGTACGTTCTCTCTGTGACCGCGTGGGTTTTCTCTGGGTGCTCTGGTTTCCTCCCACATTCCAAAGACCTGCAGGTTTGTAGGTCAATTGGCTTCTGTAAATTGTCCCTTGTGTGTAGGATAGAACCAGGGTACAATTGATCATTGGTCAGCATGGACTCAGTGGGCTGAAGGGCCTGTTTCCACACTGTATTTGTAAAACACAACTAAACTTCTGTCTCACCACCTTCCCTCTCTTCTCCATACCGATCATCTCCCCTCTAAGTCCTGATGCAGGGTTTTAAACCAAAATGTCAACCATTCCTTTCCTTCCACAGATGATGCCTGACATGCTGAGTTCTTCCAGCAGATGGTTTCTGTTCAAGATTCCCCATAAAACCCCCAGAGTAGCTATTGACAACACTCATATAACCCAACCCATACTACCTCCTCCAGCAGCTCGTTCCATATACCTACCTCCCTTTATGTAATAAAGTTGCCCCTCAATTTCTTATTAAATCTTTTCCCCCTCACCTTAAACCTATGTCCTCTGGTTCTCAATTCTCCTATTCTGGGTGCTTTTACCCTATATATGTAATTAAGATGATTTGCCACCAGTGTGTTCCCAGAGGTCGATGGCTGGTTTGAGGGGTGAAGATTAACTCATTCACAGTATCTGGGTATGCTGGGATGCCCATCCGCAGTTGTCGAGCAGATGCTGGTGTGCTGGTACCTTAAACATTTCCAACAGCATAGGTCCAAGACCGAAAGAAATTGCAGCAAATGGTGGACGCAAGTCTCAGACCATCACACAACCCAACCCCCCTTCCATTGACTCCATTTATACCTCACGCTGCCTCGACAAGGCCTGCAGCATAATCAAGGACCAGTCACACCCTGGCCACTCCCTCTTCTCCCCTCTCCCATCGGGCAAAAGGTATAGAAGTGTGAAAACGCACACCTCCAGATTCAGGGACAGTTTCTTCCCAGCTGTTATCAGGCAACTGAACCATCCAACCGCAACCAGAGAGCAGCGCTGAACTACTATTGGACTATCCTTGATTGGACTTTACTGGCTTTACCTTACACTAAATGTTATTCCCTCATCATGTATCTGTACACTGTGAATGGCTCGATTGTAATCATGTATTGTCTTTCCGCTGACTGGTTAGCACGCAACAAAAGCTTTTGCTGTACCTCGGTACAATAGGTGCAGGAGTAGGCCATTCGGCCCTTCAAGCCAGCACCGCCATTCAATGTGATCATGGCTGATCATCCCCAATTAGTACCCAGTTCCTGCCTTCTCCCCATATCCCCTGACTCCGCTACCTTTAAGGGCCCTATCTAGCTCTCTCTTGAAAGTATCCAGAGAACCGGCCTCCACTGAATTGGACTGGACTGAATTGAATTGAACTGAGTTGACAAAACTGAGCAGCTTTTTTGGCCCATTGCAGAAGATAGTTAAGAGTCCCTGCAAGGTTACGAGTCTGGAGTCACTTGTCGCCCTGACTGACAGGGGTTGGTAGGATTCCCTCTACAAACGTCCACCATGTGAAGATTTATCACAACCTAGTGGCTTCATGATAACCAAGGGTTTTCATCCAGATTTTCTCTTCAGACCCTTCCCCAGGTAAGGGACAGGTTGGGTTTTTAGACATCTATAAGACAATTATGTCTGTGGATCGGAAAATGCACAAAACAAAATAATCAAATATGCAACCCATCCATCCACAATATTACAATGAATGTTATATTGGTGTTATAGCAGCACGGTGGCACAGCTTACAGTGCCAGAAACACTGGTTCAATCCTGACTACTGGTGCTGTCCATATGGAGATTGCATGTTCTCCCTGCGGCCGGCTTTTGTCCGGGTGCTCCGGTTTCCTCCCACACTCCAAAGACATACAGGTTTGCATGTTAATTGGCTTCGGTAAAATTGTAAATTGGACAGAGTGTGCAGGATAGTGCTAAAGTACGGGGGGGAATTGCTAGTCTGCCCTGACTCAGTGGGCCGAAGGGCCTGTTTCTTTGTTGTGTCTCTGAAGTCTAAAATCTAAAAGGCTAAGGAATGATATGAAAGAACAATCATTAAAAGTAGAGTGTGTTCTTCCGCTCGTAGGGATGATCATTTGTACACACTACAGACTTTAAAACTTAACTAGACCAAGGGGGACATGTTGGGTGTCATCCCCTCAACGCTTACGCGATGGAAGCTCGTTCATATGTAGGGGTGGCCATAAGTCAGGCGGTCATAACCTTGGGAACGGCCTGGGATGAATCAAATGCCAACGCTGCCCTGTCGGAATTTCAACTCAGGCCCCCTAGAACAGTTACCTCGGCCTCTGTATCCATGGAAAGACAAACAATGTGTGACCATACTCCAAAGAGTCTGCAGATGTTCAGCGGAGGTTCAATTTCTGGAAGATGGAACATGTTATTTTTAATTTGCTGACTGCTGCCAAGGTTTCAGGCTGAGGTTTCACTGGCATTTTAAGAGTGGTGGCACCATCTCCTGCTGCCAAGACGGAAACAGGTTAGAAATAAGATTTTCTGACCTAACTACAGCCAAAGCCTTTTTGAACATTTAACTACTTTTGAAGTATAGTTTCAGAAGTAGTCTGGTTTTGATTGATTGATCGATACAGCATGGAAACAGTCCCTTCGGCCCACTGAGTCCATGCTGACCATTGATCACCAGTTCACACTAGTTCTATGTTATCCCACTCTCTCACCCACTCCTTACACACCAGGGACAATTAACAGAGGCCAATTAACCTACAAACCTACATGTCTTTGGAATCCAAACCTACATGATCACCCAAACGATGTGCAAACTCGACACAGACAGCACCCGAGGTCAGGATCGAACCCGGGTCACTGGAACTGTGACACACAAAAACAAAGGCCTTTGGTAAGAGATACCAAGCTGGGAGGTCTCCCCTGAACCTCCTTCAATGGTCCTGTGAGATCTTCTTATGAGGAGACAGAATCTCAAATTTACCTCCCATCCTAGTGGTGGGACCAGGGACTTCAAGTTATAGAAGCAGAATTAGACCATTCGGCCCATCAAGTCTACTTTCATTCATTCATCACCATTGAAAACATTAGCGACACAGTGGTGTTGGCTTCCGACAGGAACAGTGACGGACGCACCACACATCTCTGTCCTCCAATTCCTGTGGACTTCCGCCACTGGAAGTACAGGATTTTGGTGTGTCATCTTTATCATCGTACCTGCCGTTAGCGCCAAGAGTCGCTAAGTTGCGTCCACGAGTTCCGACAGGGGTTTTACAATGCTATGTGTGACAGTGATCGCAACTTTGACTGAAGTGTGGATGGCCGTTGGCTCGCTAGAAGCTCATCCGCCCTTTGACAGGTCTTGTTTTTGGTCCAGCTGGGGGGTCCACAGCCCCCTCCTCACCTGGCAAACCAGGTGGGGGAGACCGTTTAGTCGCCGACCATCCGACCATGGAGCAGGTAACACGGGATTATTACATGGTACCCGAGGCGGGGGGGAATTCTCCCCAGACCTGACCTGATATCAAGTCTACTCTGCCATTCAATCATGGCTGATCTATCTTTCCCTCTCAACCCCATTCTCCTGCCTTCTCCCCATAACCCCTGACACCCGCACTAATCAAGAATATGTCAACCTCTGCCTTAAAAATATCCATTGACTTCGCCTCCGCAGCCTTCTGTTCCATGAATTCCACAGATTCACCACCCTCTAATTAAAGAAATTCCTCCTCATCCCCTTTCTAAAGGTACGACATTTTACTCTGAGGCTATGGTCTATGGTCCTAGACTTTCCCACCAGTGGAAGCATCCTCTCCACATCCATTTCTCCTGCTGGACCGCCATGAGGTCCCAGTGTGTAGGATTCAAGGGTACATTGTGAGGCTTGAGCAGAGTCAGCAGTGAGATTGTTTCCACTGAGCCAAGCCTGACACGTTGGGAGAATTGTAGGACATTGGTATGATGGTGGACAGAATGCAGACTCCTCCAAACCAATTGTAGAAACTATTCTGGTAAAGCTTGTCCATAATATTTCATTCCTTTCAGCGCAGAGATGAATGTTTCCCAAACAAACTCTCCCAACATTCAGTTCACACCTTCTCATATTTCAACCACACTAATCTGCCGTGGGCACTGATCTGGGTCTTAAAAAGGCTGAAATCCTAGTGTCTGCAGTGACCATAAAACTCCACGTCCTGAATTGGCTTGTTCAGGACCTTAAACAAACTGGAAAAGGGCAAATTAGGAAAACATTATTCAGTTTATTCTTTGTAGGGTCTGGAATAAACAGTTGGGTTTTTGCGGGTGGAATCTTGCTCACATACTCTGGCAAACAAGAGCAGACCTCAGGCAAGCCACAACGTTCTAACCTGACAACTTAACTTCCAGCCCATCCAATGCAGACTTCACTTTCAAGTTGGCACCAGATGCCGTCTCTGAATGGCAGTGAACTGGAGGGAAGTCTTGTCGTTTCTCAACACCATCATCTGCAAACAATTCACTTAGTGATTCCCACAAACCTTAAGGCTATCTAGATCTTGAAGCCAAATTCTTGGCAAGGTCACAGCATTTTCAGTTCCTCAGAATGATTGATGCCAACCTCAGAAGGCGAGCAAAAGGATTTCAAACCATTCCTGCGGGGAACTTGACTCACTCTCAACATTATTTTGATTGGGCACAGTAGTGTGATCCTTCATAGACACAAATTACTGGAGGAACTCAATGGGTCAGGCAGCATCTCTGGAGAAGAGGAATAGGTGACGTTTCGGGTCGGAACCCTTCTTCAGGCTGGAAGACTGAGGTGCGTGTTGGGGGGGGGGGACTGGGGGGTGGGTGGAAACTGGAGGCAAGGAAAGGCCAGAACAAATTAGGGCTGGCAACAGATGACCTCAGGAAGGGTGAAGTCCATAATGGCCCATTGTTGGCTGGGGAAGGTGTGATAACAAAAGGGATAAAAGAATGCAAACGGTGGAACTGGTAGGATGACTAGGGTGGTGAAGAGGTTGGGGGGGGGGGAGGAGGATGGAGTGGGGAGGGGGGAGGGGGGAAGGAGAGGGGAGGGAATCCAGGAGTTACTTGAAATTAAACAATTCTGGTATTTTTTAGTAAGACAAATGGATGTGATCGATGGTTGGCCAAAGAGTCCGTTTCCATGTTGCACCTTTCAATCAATCGATACCATAGACCCTTGTGGAGGTCATTGGATTAAACCAGAAGCTTGGTGACAGATCATAACTACTAAAGCCTGCCATGCTAGAGAACAGTGGACTGTATACCTCCAGTACAATATCTGGCCTAATGCATTCCTAGTTTAACTCTAAGAGTGTAAGGAAAGCTAAGCGCTCTGGGCCATCAATGCAAAGTTACATTTCTCACGCTGATTGATTCTACAGTGCAGTGGTTCTTTATCTATTGACTGTAGGAATACCATTTTCCTGATAACATCTTCAGTCATTAGAGCAATGCTTATCGGAGTCTCTTGGCAAGTGCTGGGAACCACCTCCAGGAAGCCCTCCAGCAATTTAGTTTAGTTTTAGTTTAGTTTAGAAACATGGAGCGGAAACAGGCCCCTCGGCCCACACTGACCATGGATCCCTGCACATTAACACTATCCTACACACACTAGGGACAATTTACATTTATATCAAGCCAATTAGCCTGCAAACCTGCACGACTTTGGGGTGTGGGAGGCAGGGGCGGAAAACCCGGGGGGGCCAGAGGGGACACGTCCCCCCCATGTTTTGAGAGGTGGGGGACATCCCCCCCCAAGTTTTTGTAATCCGTATTTTAAAATCTCCGCTTTGTGGGGTTGGGACTGATGGGGTTGGGACTGATGATCGAGGGCGCGATGATTGGACGAGAGAGACGTCGGCCAGCAGGCAATGGGGGCGGGACATGATAATTCAGCGCGATGATTGGATGAGGGAGGGAGGGTGGGACTGAGGATAGAGCGCGGTGATTGGAGGAGGGAGACATGGCACAGACCTGCGCTTCATCCGCAGGCAGGATCGATCCCGGCCGGCTCTCCGGCGCTGTCCTGTCCCCTCCCGAGTGCCCCCCCCCGTCGGCAGCAAAGAACCTCCGCTATAGGATCTTTGGTCGGTAGTCAAACCGGCGCTGTGCCCCCCAGGCCCACAGCCAGCGCAGAGAAACAGCGCTAAACCAGGTGAACTCTGCCTGTCCCGCCAGGTGAGCCTATAGCCTGCCTGGGCTTGCGGGAAATATGGCCAGCGCGGAGAAGCAGCGCTGGTATCCCGTCAGTCCAGACAGGGCTGTAGTTAACCCGGTGAGTCAGGCAGAGTTGAGCTGCATTTAGCGCTGGATTGAGCCTCCGAAGCAAAGATACTACCTCGCGCGTGTGTGTGCGAGTGTGCGCATGCGCGCGCAGCCGCCAAAAAATTGTGTCCCCCGTCCCCTCCATGTTTTGATAGCGAGTTCCGCTCTTGGTGGGAGGAAACCAAAGATCTCGGAGAAGACCCACGCAGTCAAGAGGAGAACGTACAAACTCCGTACAGACAGCATCCATAGTCAGGGTCGAACCCGGGTCTATGGCGCTGTAAGCCACCCTCATTCACAGGGACTGCAGCAGCCACTTGGCAACTGAAAGACAATGTGGATGTCCCAAAGATGCTCTTGCTTGAAGACTCCCCTCCAAGTCAAGAACAAGACGGCCTAGGTTTAAGGTGAAGGGAAAGATTTAATAGGAACATGTGGGGCAACTTTTTCACACGGAGGGTGGTGGGTATATGGAACGAGCTGCCAGAGGAAAAGGTCATGCAGGGACAATAACAATATTTAATGAACATTTTTACACGTACATGGATAGGAACTGGAGTGATACGAGCCAAATGCATGCAAATAGGACGAGCTTAAATAGGGCGTTTGGGTCAGCATGGACAAGTTGGGCCGAAGGACCTGTGTCTGTACTGTATGGCTATGATTCTATCTCCGCATTCCCTGTGTATCCATGTGTCTATTTAAAAGCCTGTTAAACATCATTAATGTATCTGCAGGAGATCCAGGGAAATGTATCTCTGCAATTATCTTAATGAAAGAAGAAACAAAATGAACTTTAAAAAAATGTCTTTTAAAAAAAAATAAGAGATTGGCATCGTACAAAGTTGTTCCCTGATGACGACACTCATCATTGTGGATTGTTGATTGGCCTGCTCGCTGTGTTTTGGCAACAGCTAGCTCATGAAGAGATTCACTTTACTTGCTCGAAGTATGTCTTTGAATCTTTCGTCCTTTTCAATTTTGTTTAGCCTTATTTACATTAATGAAGAGCAACCTTCACCCAGGAATGTCGAGGTTTGTGTCAATTACTGAAAATATCTTTTTTGGTTAAAGGAAAATGCTAGTTCCTCGATGCCAAGATATTACTCAGGTCAAATAGACGCGAACAAAACAGATTTGCCTGGGATTATTTATGTCCGAAGGAGAAAAATTTGGAAGAAAAGCACATTAATTCTGAAGCTTTTTAATAGTTTGCTGTACCAAGGGGGACCCGTTGGGTCCCATCCCCTCAACTCGCGGTTGCGGGGGGGGTGTGCGGCCTTCGGCGTCACACACACTAACCCCCCCCTGATATTATATTAATTCGCTCCTTTTACCCCATCCCCCGCCCTATCCACTCATGCATAACCCCCAACTGCGCAGGCGCGGCTAGCGGGGGGGGGGGGGGTGTGGAGAGGGAGGGGGGTAGAGATTGAGGGGTGGGTGGGATCACAGGGGGGGCTGGTTCCCGAACGCAATAATCCACCTCTCACCCATAGATCCCAATATTCACCACTCCCTAGAGAGGGGGGGGGGCATAGAGGAAGGGGGGACAGAGAGGGAGGGGGGGGGGCAGAGAGGGGGGGGCAGAGAGGGAGGGGGGGCAGAGAGGGAGGGGGGGCAGTGAGGGAGGGGGGGGCAGAGAGGGAGGGGGGGGCAGAGAGGGAGGGGGGGCAGAGATGGAGGGCCCCCTCTCCTCCCTCTTCCCCCTCTAATCCCCCCCTCTCCATCCCCTCCCTCCCTCTCGCTCTTTCTCTGCCCAGGGAAGGGGGTAGAGAGGGAGGGGGAGGGTGTAGAGGCAGCACCTACCCAGGTCATAGAGCAGAAGCCTCCCCACCGGGTGCCGGGCCCGAGCGAGGCTGCGGTCGGCGTGGACCAGAGCGAGGCCCAGAGCGATCGGAGGACATTATAGCCATAGAGGGAGTGCAGAGAAGGTTCACCAGACTGATTCCTGGGATGTCAGGACTTTCATATGAAGAAAGACTGGATAGACTTGGCTTATACTCGCTAGAATTTAGGGGATTGAGAGGGGATCTTATAGAAACGTACAAAATTCTTATGGGGTTGGACAGGCTAGATGCAGGAAGATTGTTCCCGATGTTGGGGAAGTCCAGGACAAGGGGTCACAGCTTAAGGATAAGGGGGAAATCCTTTAAGACCGAGATGAGGAAAAACTTTTTCACACAGAGAGTGGTGAATCTCTGGAACTCTCTGCCACAGAGGGTAGTTGAGGCCAGTTCATTGGCTATATTTAAGAGGGAGTTAGATGTGGCCCTTGTGGCTAAAGGGATCAGGGGGTATGGAGAGAAGGCAGGTACGGGATACTGAGTTGGATGATCAGCCATGATCATATTGAATGGCGGTGCAGGCTCGAAGGGCCGAATGGCCTACTCCTGCACCTATTTTCTATGTATCTATGTATCTATGTAAATGGGAAGAGTCAATAAATAACCTGAACACTAGTGTAAAAAAAAAACCAAAGTCCTAAGTGCAATAGAGGACTCCATCTTTCAATGCTTTACTTTCAATATTTTAAGAAGTTGGACGGAGGATCAGTAATGGAAGCATTGTTTCTAATCTCAGTGCAAAGTGAAAGGTATGTGTTGACAGATCACCTCATGGCCTCACACTTGGCCCCTTCCCACTGCCTGCTCACATTAGCTTCCCTGATCGGCACGGTGAGGTAATCAGTGCAAGGCAAAGCCATTCCATTCTGCGTCTGCCCATAAATGCAGACAGTAGCCTGGAATCTACCCAGCAACAATTTCTCAAGACCCCAGGGACTGCTCACAGCTGTGGAATGTTTCTGTCTGGATTGTGAATCCGACCAGCAGAGAGAAAGCAACACGTGCCCAATATAAAATGACAAAGCTGGTGTAAACAGTTCCAGTCACAGCTTAATAGGTATAGTGACAGAATCGTAGATCTGTATAGCTTGGCAGCTGGCCCTCCGGCCCAACTAGTCCATGCCGACCAAATGACCTAACAGAGCTATTTCCACTCACCTGCACCTGACCATATCCCAATAGACAATAGGTGCAGGAGTAGGCCATTCGGCCCTTCAAGCCAGCACCGCCATTCACTGTGATCATGGCTGATCATCCACAATCAGTACCCCGTTTCTGCCTTCTCCCCATATCCCTCGACTCCGCTATCCTTAAGGGCCTGTCCCACGATGCGAGTTCACCCAAGAGCTCTCCCGAGTTAAAAAAAAAATAATCAAACTCGTGGTAAGTACGTAGAATGTACGTAGCGGGTACGTCGGAGCTCGTGGATGTCTCGTAGCGGCTCGTAATGCTAACGGCAGGTACTCGGGAAACGCGGAAACTCGTGAAGTTTTTTCAACAGTGTGAAAAATTTCCAAGAGTAAAAAAATACTCGTGATGAGGTACCACGAGTTTGATTTTTTTTGTTTTTACTCGGGAGAGCTCTTGGGTAAACACGCATCGTGGGACAGGCCCTTTAAGAACTCTATCTAACTCTTTCTTCTTCTCCTTGCGTATGGCGTGCACAGCCTAAAGTTGTAGGACAACTTGTTCTATTTGATATTATTTGATCGTGCACGCCGGGTTGATTGCATTCGTCGAAATAGGGCGGACCACGTGATGGTTGCAATCTCCCACCCCTAACTCTCTCATGAAAGCATCCAGAGAATTGGCCTCCACTGCCTGCAGAGAATTCCACAGATCCCTTTCAACCTTTCCCATCCATGTACCAATCCAAGGTTTTTTTTAATGTTGTAATTGTACCCGCCTCTACCAATTCCTCTGGCTGCTTGTTCTATTTACGCACGACTCTCTTGTGTAAACGTTGCCCACCTGCTCCACTTTAGCTCCCCTCTCACCTTAAACTCATACTCTCTTGTTCTAGACTCCCTTCGCTGGGGGCAAAAGTACCTGTTCACCTAATCTATGCCCCTGATGATTTTACATTCCTCCATAAGGTCACCCCTTAACCTTCTATGCTCCAGTGAAAAAAGTCCTAGTCTATCCAGCCTCCCTTTATAACTTAAAACCTCCAGTCCCAGTAATATTCTCATGTATGTTTTTTTTTCCTTCAGTTTAATGACATCCCTCCTTGAGCAGGGTGACCAGAACAGTACACAATACTGTTCAATGTCTTGTACAGCGTAACATAGCATCCCAGTTCTGTATTCAATATCCTGATTGATGAAGGCATGCATGCCAAACACCTCCCCGTCTACCTGGGTCACCACTTTCAATGAGCAATGCACCCACGCCCCTAGCTCTCTCTCTTCTACAACACTTCCTCATGTCCTACCATATACTGTGCAAGTCTTGTACTGGCTGCATTACCAAAACGCAATTTGTCTGACTCCATCTGCCATTGCTCGGCCCATTTACCTACCTGATCAACATCAAAATACTGTCCACTTATTTCACCAATTTCAGTGTCAGCTGCAAATTTGCAAACTATGCCATCTACATTCTCATCCAAATCGTTAATATAAATAAGGGACAACAGTGGGCCCAGCACCAATCCTTGTGGCACGCCACTTGCCACAGGCCTTCAGTCTGAAAAAAACTATCTTCTGGCACAGTCCTCTGACTTCTGCCTTCAAGCCAATGTTGTGTCCAATTGGATAGCTTGTCCTGGATCTCATGTCATCCAACCTTTCAGACCAGTCTACCATGCCGTACCTTATCAAAGGCTTTGCTAAGTCCACGTGGACAATGTGTACCAGGCTGTCCTCATCACTTTTCTTCTTCATCTCAAAAACATCTCAACTATACCTGTGAGGCAAGATTTCCTACACACAAAGCCATGCTAACCACCAGTCATTGCCAATGTTGCTTTGTTGCTGCTTGGCATACTGATTGACAAAATCTTCACATACATACTTAACAGATTCCATCCCAGTTAATAACCTTCCAACACAGAGCCAATCCCCCAGGCCAAGGCTGTATGTGAATCCCAGGAGAACTTAGATAGCATTAAAACATGGGGTTTAAAATATTCTGTTCAGGTTACTTACCTCCAGTAATTTTGGACTTGGTCAGGAGAGTGGAGTTACTTCCTGTTTGTTACTTCCTGTCTAATATCATCCAATTGGTGTACCACCTGTGTTTTTTGTCACTGGGTGTGTACCACTTTAAGGAATTGAGCATGTGACCAGATTATTTCTGTGTTGCTGAAGCATTTTTTAGTGTGGAAGGGTCTAGACCCAGATTGCCAGTGTGGGAGGAGGTATACCATGAAATGGTGCTTGCCTCTCTACAAATTCCTTTGTTTAATGGAGCAACGTTCACTTAATTTCTTGGCTATTCTGCTATACAATGTGAGTGAATATGAGAAACTGACTGAGCATGCTGAGGCAATCAGGACATGAAGGTCCTCTTTGTTTTTCCATCTAGTCATGAAAGGTGAGGTGATGTGAAAACGGACTTATTGGGCAGAGTGCAGAGCTGGGATTAGTTGGCAAGAGATCGCATCACAGTATTGCCACAAGTCTTTGCAATCAAATCTGGCAACTGTGCCTTATCACGGTGAGGACACTTCAGTGGGTGTGAAGGGGTGGAAGATTGCAACCTTCACATGGTCCGCCCTGTTTCGACTAATGCAATCAACTCGACGTGCACAAACGGAAGATCAAATAGAACAAGTTGTCCAGCAACTTTAGGCTGTGCACGCCACATGAAAGACGAAGAAGTGGGTGTGAAGCATGAAAGGGTATGGGGGGTGACTGTATCGAGGGGCGAAACTTTCAAAAAGAGCAATTAAAAGTCTTTCTACTGAATTGAAGCGACCGTCTCCACACTTCTATACTCATGCTCACCCCCCACAGCGAATGGTTGAGATCACCATTCAATGATGACCATAGAAAGGAGAGAGCAAGGCAGAGGGGATGATAGAGGGAGAGAGAGAGAGTTGAATTGTCATATGCACCAGGACCAGAATGATGACATGCTTACTGCAGCTTTAAATGCAACAACGCAACAAATAAATATACAATAAATGATAACATGCATCACCCCCTAAATCTGACTTCAATTAGTTGCATTACATTAAAATCCTCACCTTCCCAATTCATTTCCCCTCATGTTCTTATAACATTCCCACTTGGGCAGGCTAGTTTCTCCTCTGCCTGCATTTAGAGCAATTGATGTATCTCAGCCATTGCTGATATGGAAGGGGCGATTAATTCATGCTGCACGCCTCGATTCAAGGCCCAGAGAAATTGACCGAAGTACCTTTCCCCTAATCAAACCGTACCAGAACACAAATGGGCTCTCAGGATAGGCTGTGGACTGGTTAAAAGATGGCTAAAAGTTGCACTTAATCAACAATCTATTGGCCTTCGCCAGGAATGCTCAGAGCCCCCATTAGTGCTGAAACATAAAAGCAAGGAACGTCAGATGCCGGTTTACAAAAAAAGACACAAGGTGCTGGAATAACTCAGCAGGTCAGGTCGTGTCCCAGTTAGTGCTGTTCCCTGTTTCTTCAGGAACAAAGAGTGTGGACCTGTCTTACCCAGGGCTGTCTGTCCATATTTCATTCAAAGGCATTTCATTTTAAAATTTCCCATGGGCTACTTGGATTTCCTCCTAAACAGGAGGTAGTGTCTAAATTTAACCTCAGCTGACTGCAGAGAATCAGGGAACTTGGGGTTACACTGCATGAGAGTGGGGTTGGATTGGGCATTGGATGGTTCTTTAAACTTTAGACTTGAGATACAGTGTGGAAACAGGCCCTTCAGCCCAGCGAGTCCACGCTGACCAGCGGTCACCCGTACACTAACGGCAGTCACGGTGACGCAGCGGTAGAGTTGCTGCCTTACAGTGAATGCAGCGCCGGAGACCCGGGTTCGATCCCAATTACGGGTGCTTTCTGTACAGTGTTTGTATGTTCTACCCGTGACCTGCGTGGGTTTTCTCCGAGATCTTCGATATCCTCCCACATTCCAAAGACGTACAGGTTTGTAGGTTAATTGGCTTGGTAAATGTAAAAATTGTCCCAAGTGGGTGTAGGATAGTGTTAATGTGTGGGGATCGCTGGTCGGCGCGGACCCGGTGGGCCGAAGGGCCTGTTTCCGTGCTGTATCTCTGAAACTAAAACTTAAAACTAAAAAATTAAAACTAACGCTATCCTACACACTGGAGATAATTTACACATTTTACCGAAGCCAATTTACCTACAAACCTGTACGTCTTTGGAGTGTGGGAGGAAACCAGAGCACCCGGAGAAAACCCACGCGGTCACAGGGAGAACGTACAAAGTCCGTACAGACAGCACCCGTAGTCAGGATCGAACTCAGGTCTGGCGCTGTGAGGCAGCAACTCTACCACCGCGCCACCGTGCCGCCCCTTTCTTTAGAGGGGAGGGGGTTCTGGTAGATGCAGCCTGCTGGCATAATGGGAGCTGACTGTCAGAGGGATACTGAATCGGCTCCTGACCAAAGCAAATCTCACACCCTTGGGAACATTAGGGACTTTATGGACAACATTTGGTCCATATTATCTCCTGGACTAGGCGCTGGGAGTTTGATTTCACTTTTTGACACTGTGCATGCTACTGATTGAAGGACAGCATATTTACTAATGAGCACCAGAGCTACAGTGAGGAGACCATTTCCCGGTGTTAGTGAAACTAATGTGTAAACAAACCAGTGTTTCATTTTGATAAAGCACTCATTCATGAAATGATGCTTCTGCAGCAACAGGCCCGACAATGATGGATTAACATCTACCGCTACTTAATTATGTAAGCTTAGAGCAAGTTGCCAGTATTTATTACAGAGAGCACTGGAAACATTCAAGGAAAATATTACGTCTTGACTCAGGGTTATGCTTTCAAGTGCTACATCTGGATTCAAAATGATGTGTCAGTCAATGGAAAATGATTTGGCCTGTTGGAATTCAGTTCTCAGATTACAATCCCCTCTCATATTAAGTCAAGAGTACTTGCAAATACTTTAGCAATTGGATAGATCATTTTCTCAAATCACCTGTTAGAAAGCTCTTCCTCTATGAATATGCAATCATTTATTTTATTAGCAATGCGATAGGATTAGGGTTGATAAATCCTCAGGTCTCAATAAGGATTTGTTACAAATTCAGAATCATCGTAGATGCCTTCTCCATTTGTCAGACCAATTGCATCCTTATGTCGTCTTTCTTATGTGTACTTCTTATGAAAGATGATTCCTGTTTGCATATCTACTTGTGTGGGACAGGAGATGACAGTAGGATTCTCCTCTGATGTGCTCATGGTAAAATAGGCCGAAGTCAGCATGGTTTTGTGAAGGGAAGATCTTGCCTGATGAATCTGCTAGAGTTCTTTGAGGAAGTTACTAGCAACACAAACAGATGTTGTTTCTCTAGATTTTCAGTAGGCCTTCGATAAGGTGCCGCACACTTCAGCCTGCTGGGAAGATGAGAGCCCATTGTATTAAAGGGAAGATACCAGCATGGATAGCGGGCTGGCTGGATGGCAGAAGGCAAAGAGTTGCACTAAAAGGCGCCTTTTCAGGTTGGCTGCCAGTGACTGGTGGAGTTCCGCAAGGATCGGTATTGGGGCCGCTTCTCTTCGCGTTGTATATTAATGATTTGGATAAGGGAATTGAAGGCTTCGTGGCCAGGTTTGCAGATGATGCTAAGGTAGGTGGAGGGGCAGGGTGTGTAGTGGAAGCAAGGGCTCTGCAGAAGGACTTGGACAGGTTAGGAGAGTGGGCTGAGAAGTGGCAGATGAAATTCAGTATAGCAAAGTGCGGAGTCAGGCATTTTGGTGATAAGAATAAAGGCGTAGATTATTTTCTAAATGGAGAGAGAATCCAGAAATCCGAGGTGCAAAGGGACTTGGGAGTGCTGGTGCAGGACTTCTATAAAGCTAATTTGCAAGTCGAATCGGCAGTAAGGAAAGCAAATTCAATGCTAGCATTTATATCAAGAGGACTGGAATACAAAAACAGAGATGTAATGCTGAGGCTCTATAAGGCACAGGTCAGGCCACATTTGGAGTACTGTGAGCAAATCAGGGCCCCATATCGGAGGAAGGACGTGCTGGCTCTGGAGAGGGTCCAGAGGAGGTTTGCAAGAATGATTCCAGGAATGAGTGGGTTAGCGTAATAATGAGTGTTTGACAGCACTGGGCCTGTACTCGCTGGAGTTTAGAAGGTTGAGGGGGGACCTCATTGACACATACAGAATAACAGAAGGCATGGATCGAATGGATGTGGAAAGGGTGGGAGAGTCTAGGACCAGAGGTCATAGCCTGATATTTAAAGGGCACTCTTATAGAAAGGTGAGGAGGAACTTTAGTCAGAGGGTAGTTAGTCTATGGAACACATTGCCACAGAGGGCTGTGGAGGCCAAGTCAGTGGATATTTTTAAGGCAGAGATAGACAAATTCTTGATTAGAAAGGCAGGAAAAATGGGATTAAGAGGCAGAGATCACTCATGATTGAATGATGGAGTAGACTCGATGGGCCGAATGGCCTAATTCTACTCCTGTAACTTGTGGTCCTGACAGTGGGTGTAAATAAGCCTGGTGATTATATTTTGTGTTCAGACCCTTCTTCAGACAGAGAGTCCAGGGGGAAGGGAAACTACACATTTAGATGGCGATACAGAGAGATATAGAACAAAGAAATGAGAGATATGCAAAAAAGTAACAATGATCAAGGAAACTGCCCATTGTTAGCTGTGGCTAGGTGAAAACAAGTTATACAGACAATGAAAGTCACCAGGACACGTGTGAAACTAGTACAACAACTAGGGTGGGGAGGGATGGAGAGAGACCCTTGTCATTGGGCAACCCCTCTCTCTCCGTCCCTTTCCCCTCTCACCTTAAAGCTATGCTCGCTCACATTTAACATTTCCACCCGAGGAGAAAGGTTCTGAATATCTACTCTATATATGCCGCTCCTAATTTTATATATTTCGATTAGGTCATCTCTCAGCCTCCGACGCTCCAGAGACAACAGTTCAAGTTTGTACAAACTCACCTTATAGCTAATACTTTATAATCCAAAGAGTACCCTCTCCAATGCCTCCATATCCCTCCTGTTCTCAGGGGTATCGGGAAGAGGGAAGAGATGGCAATGGAAGAAATCCAACTAAAGGTTAAGTATAACTTTGAAGCAGGTCTTTCAACCTCCGTGTAGATGTGACAAGTTTCTTTGACTATTTTTTTTCCCACAGTTGCAGCCTGAACTGCTAATTATTCTAGAATTTGCAGCATTTGCAGTCCTTTTGATCTCCATGTATGTAGTCTTAGATGGCTTGGGGTGAAGCAAAGCTTGGATCAGATGGGGAGCCATTTTGTTCCACACTAAGACATGCTGAGCCACAAGAGTGCTGAAGGCTGCTCTGAACAATTGGGGCAATCTTTGGCCACACTTGTTTACTGATGTAAAGAGCAACTTATTGACAGTTTGTTCCACCGATTATCACGGCAGGGTTTCCTTGTGCTTGAGCTTGAACAATAGTTGCAGTCAAGCCAAATTTACCAATAAAATGCCGAAAAAATGCTGGAGGCACTCAGCAAATCAGGCAGCACTGGCACAGAGAAAGAGAATTAAAGGACCTGTCCCACTTGGGCGTCATTTGCGTGTCATTCACGCGTCACGACGCACCACACGCGCGTCGTGATGCGAGCATCGCGCATGGTGAGGCGTGGTGACGTCGGCAATGACGCGCAGTCGCGCGCGATGCCCCAGGATTTTGGGATTCACAAAATCTTCGCGCGCCACCTGCGTGACGCGCAACTGACGCCCAAGTGGGACAGGCCCTTAACTTTTCAACCCGGCAACATTGTGCAGTAAAAGGAAGATGACAGGCATTTTGAGAGGTTCAGGCAAGTACAAAGTTGGTAGTTAATTGGAGAAAATGAAAGAGCAGGGAAGAGGTTTGCAATGCAGTTGATTACAGAAGAATTGCTGATGCAGCAAAAGGGTGATAATGCAAGAAAAGTGTACTGCAGAAGTGGGGCCAGGCTATTCCATCAGCACTTTCCAAATTGGCAACTTCTGCTGCCTTGAGAAATAAGCCCAATGGGCACAGGGGATCACCTGCAGAAAGACACAAAATGCTGGAGTAACTCAGCGGGTCAAGGCCCTGTCCCACGATGCGAGTTCATTCAAGAGCTCTCCCGAGTTTAAAAAAAACTCGTGGTAATCACGGAGAATGAACGTAGCGGGTACGTCGGAGCTCGGGGACGTCTCTTAGCGGCTCGTAACGCTAACGGCAGGTACTCGGGAAAACTCGCTAACGGCAGGTAAGCTCGGGAAAGACTCGTGAAGATTTTTCAACATGTTGAAAAATGTCCACGAGAGCCCCGAGTACCGACGAGCGGCCATTACCGTAAATCTCCAAGTTCGAATCAGGGCAAACTCAGGAGAACTCTTTGAATTAACTCGTACAGTGGGACAAGGCTTTTAGTGGGACAGCATCTCAGGAGAGAAGGAATAGATGACGTTTTGGGTCGAGACCCTTCTGCAGTCTGAGAGTCAGGGGAAAGGGAAACGAGAGATATAAACGGCGATATAGAGAGATATAGAACAAATGAATTGGAGATACATAGGCAAAAAGTAATGATGATCAAGGAAAAGTGGAGCCCACAATGGTCCATTGTTGGCTGTGGGGTAGGTGATAATGAGTTATACAGACAGTGAAACTCAACAGGACGACAGTGAAATTAGTACGATGACTCGGCTGGCTGAAGGACGGAGAGAGAGGGAATGCAAGGGTTACTTGAAGTTAGAAAAATCAAAATCATACCGCTGGGTTGTAAGCTGCCCAGGCGACATATGAGGTGCTGTTCCTCCAATTTGCATTTGGCCTCACTCTGACAGTGGAGGAGGCCCAGGTAGTGTGGGAATGGGAAGGGGAGTTAAAGTGTTTGGCAACCGGGAGGGCCACAGTCTAAGGTCCTTCCACTGCTGGACATGGGGGGCACGGTATGGTGGAGACGCCCCTCAAAATAAGGGAAGGTATCCCACGGCAGGGGGCCACATGAGTGGCACGGGTGGGGGACGGATCTGTGGAATTTGAAAAAATGTATTAACTGCATTGAACAATTTGTATAGCCTCCGAAAATGTCGGATGACATTTTTCACACGGTTCACGTATTGTATATATTTATTACTTGAATAAAGTCTATTTTGAAATTTAAAAAAAAAAGGGTTCCTCTCAAAGTCATACACCATCCAGACTTGGAGATGCATCCATTCCCTCCACCATCTCTGGGTCTAAATCATGGGATTCCTACTCATTGTTGGTATGCCTTCACTGCACTGGTGGACGCAGAGGTAAATGCCACCTGGGATATGCGCCCTTGCTCTCTGTCTACAAATCCAAACACATTCCCAGACCCCAGCTCCTGCCCGCACACCTAACCTTTAGGATGGTGTTGAGAACTTGTATCAGGAGCACACAAAAGTCTTGAGTTAAACTTCTCACTCACCCATCCCACCGCCCACGCCCCCAGCCAACCTGTAGAAGGGTCTGTGCTTCCCATATGGACCTCATCAGCCACCTTGGGACCGACAGACGCAGGGAGGAAGCAAGATACTGTCAATCCAGAGGGAATGCTCACGAAGATGAAGGAGGCTCACAAAGATGGCTCACTATCATCTTCTCAAGGACAATTAGCGGCAGGCAGTAGATGTTGCCCTGCCGGTGATGTCCACATCCTGCGGTGCATAATGGCCAACATGCAAAGAGGTGAGACTTGAGGCACAATGTATCCACAGTCTCCAGTTTGGGTGAAGGGTCAGCAGCCTGTAACATTAGCTCTCGTTTCTCTCTCTCTGCTGATGTTGCCTGTTGAATAGATGTCCCTTCCCCAACTCTCTCCCTGGATAGGAATTCACCACTTTTGCAGCCTCCTGTCGCTCCACTCGTGGATTGCATCTGCGTTTATTACAACCTCTATCTCAGCCCCTCTGGAGATCAGAAACAGTTTCTGATCTTCAGAGGGGTGATGGGTGATGGGTGATGGGTGATGGGTGATGGGTGATGGGTGATGGGTGATGGGTGATGGGTGAGGGGTGATGGGTGAGGGGTGAGGGGTGATGGGTGAGGGGTGAGGGGTGATGGGTGAGGGGTGAGGGGTGATGGGTGAGGGGTGATGGGTGAGGGGTGATGGGTGAGGGGTGATGGGTGAGGGGTGAGGGGTGATGGGTGATAGGTGATAGGTGATGGGTGAGGGGTGATGGGTGAGGGGTGATGGGTGAGGGGTGAGGGGTGATGGGTGAGGGGTGATGGGTGAGGAGTGAGGGGTGATGGGTGATGGGTGAGGGGTGAGGGGTGATAGGTGATGGGTGAGGGGTGATGGGTGAGGGGTGATGGGTGAGGGGTGATGGGTGATGGGTGATGGGTGATGGGTGAGGGGTGATGGGTGATAGGTGATAGGTGATGGGTGAGGGGTGATGGGTGAGGGGTGATGGGTGAGGGGTGAGGGGTGATGGGTGAGGGGTGATGGGTGAGGGGTGATGGGTGAGGGGTGATGGGTGAGGGGTGATGGGTGAGGGGTGATGGGTGAGGGGTGATGGGTGAGGGGTGATGGGTGAGGGGTGATGGGTGAGGGGTGAGGGGTGAGGGGTGAGGGGTGATGGGTGAGGGGTGATGGGTGAGGGGTGATGGGTGAGGGGTGATGGGTGATGGGTGATGGGTGAGGGGTGATGGGTGAGGGGTGATGGGTGATGGGTGATAGGTGAGGGGTGATGGGTGAGGGGTGATGGGTGATAGGTGGGTGATGGGTGAGGGGTGATGGGTGATAGGTGATGGGTGATGGGTGATGGGTGATGGGTGATGGGTGATGGGTGAGGGGTGATGGGTGAGGGGTGATGGGTGAGGTGATAGATGAGGGGTGATGGGTGAGGGGTGATGGGTGAGGGGTGAGGGGTGATGGGTGAGGGGTGATGGGTGAGGGGTGATGGGTGAGGAGTGATGGGTGATGGGTGAGGGGTGATGGGTGAGGGGTGATGGGTGAGGGGTGATGGGTGAGGGGTGATGGGTGAGGGGTGATGGGTGAGGGGTGAGGGGTGAGGGGTGATGGGTGAGGGGTGGGAGAGAGCTCCAATGTTGGAGCTCACCATGATGTTGACCTCACCATGATGTTGAGCTCTTCTACTGTCACCTCCGCCTTGGGGTCTATTTCTCTGGCAAGGAGCCCTCACTCACTCACTCGTGGGAAACCCTTCTCCCGTCTCCATCATTTCTCCTCCTTATCTCCAGCTGTATAAATAAAATCTATTATTATTATTATTACCCTCTCTGGATCTTCTTACTTCAAACTGCTGACGTGATTACAAACGTCTCAACTTCTCCACCCCTCTTCCCCAGTACCACTATCAGTGTGAAGAAGGATCGCAAACCCGACAAATCATCCGTCCATTTCCTCCGCGGATGCTGCCTGACCCGCTGAGTTCCTCCAGCCCTTTGTGTTTTGCTCAAGGTCCCAACATCTGCACTTCCCTGTGTCTTTATTCTCTGTAGATCAAGTCAACATCAGCAGAGTTTGGGATGGGAGTTGCATGAAAGTAGGTGCGAATAAATAGCAGTTGAACAATGGTTTCCTATTTGAATGAGTACACGGCGTGCTGCTGCGGTAAGCTGTTCTTGCACAACTCCTCACTGAACCTCTATCCCCATGGTCTGATTCTAAGTCGACTTTTAGCAAAACAAGTGGTGGTTGCCGCTACAATTGGCTGCCCCCCTCTTGGGTAAACAGAGATTAAATTAGCCGCATCTGATTATCATCCAGGGACCTCCACGGAATCGATGGATGAGAGAGGATTGACTCCGAATCCCCCTATTGACAAACAGCCAGCTGACACATACCATCCATGCTTGTATTTGGACACGCTGCCCACACACATGGCACCATAAACTAGCAGAGCTATCAACTCAGAAATAAAAGCTACAAAATGCTAAATTGGTTACGGTCTGTGAAATGTCTTTAAATTGTCATCGCCGTTTTCAGCCACTCTGAAGCAAGTGCTCATAAAACTGATGAAGGGCCTGTCCCACTGTGCGAGGTAATTCAAGAGTTCTCCCGAGTTTTCCCCTGATTCGAACTCGGAGAATGTCCGTAGCGGGTCCGTAGGAGTTCGTGGATGTCTCGTAACGGCTCGTACGAGTAACGGTAGGTACTCGGGAAATCCGGTAAACACGTGACATTTTTTCAACACTGTGAAAAATGCCCACGAGTAAAAAAATACTCGTGATGAAAAAGATTGTTACTTTTTACTCGTACGAGCCGCTACGGGACATCCACGAACTCCTACGGACCCGCTATGGACATTCTCCGAGTTCGAATCAGGGGAAAACTCGGGAGAACTCGTGAATTCCTCGTACAGTGGGACAGGCCCTTAATTGTACATGAAGCTCATCGCAGCTCGTACCTGGTCAAAGGGAAGGGTATCTCAGCGAGATCTCTTCTTGCTCCTCATCCCTCTGACCTGATCCCAGCGGGGACAATGTGATTGGAGGCTGGTCATCATCTGGTATGAGGGGACCTTGTAGAAGGGTCCCGACCCATAACGTCACCTATCCACGTTCTCCAGCAATGCTGCCCCACCCGCTGAGTTACTCCAGCATGCTGTGTCTTTTTTTTTTTTGTAAAACCCGCCTACGGAGTTCCTCGTGTCTACATCTTTCGTGTCAGGGCTTGGGTCAAATGGAGGTCACCTTCAACGAGTAAACCCTGGAGTTGTCCCTGCCTGCGCGGTGTCAAAGTTGTTTTCAGGCGTTTGCTACTGTAACTGGCAAGCAGGAAGCAGG
The DNA here is from genome assembly GCA_038087875.1 of Malacoraja senta. Lineage (NCBI taxonomy): Eukaryota > Metazoa > Chordata > Chondrichthyes > Rajiformes > Rajidae > Malacoraja > Malacoraja senta. Next base: position 9,005,910 of record CM075989.1, on the reverse strand, counting down.
ACGTAGCCTGCCAAAGGCAGCTCCAGAGTTATTTTGTTTGCCACTGCCGACGTTGACGGCTCTCACAGCAGATTAGCCAACACCTCGGCCCGCTGCCGAAGCACAGAAACAGGCTGCCCTCGTCTCCCAGAGATGCTGCTCGACCCACTGAGTCACTCCAGCACTTTTGAATCGAGTTATCCTGAAATAGACGCTGCTAATTGTCCTTCCCTGACCTGCTCACAACTCTGGCATCTCCCAGATAAACACCATCGAAGTTTTAACAATCTCTCTTTGACCGCCTTCTGTTCTCCAAGGAAAATAATCGAGCCTGCCCAGAGTTTCTCTGCAGTGATCTCTCAGCTGTTAACAATCTAATTTTTTGCACCTTCCACATCCATTCTGTACTTGTGGGGGGGGGGGGGGGGGGGGAGGTGGAATGTCCAGGCCCACAATCCTTCTGTTCAGCAAGGAAACTGCTCAAAGTCACTCAGAACCCAACAGAGTACATGGGTCAACCGTAGATGGGTCGACAAACAGGGAGCAAAGGTTCGAGTGTTAGAAGCTGTGAGCAAGGCAGGCCAGACTTGTAGACAAGGCTGCTGGATCTCACACCAACCTCTGCGATCAGGTTTCATCTTAAGGCCTGAACCAGATGTCCCTCTAAACCCTTCGTACCCGTATACCGTCGGGGGTCGGAGGCTCGCGGGTCGGAGCCCGTGGCCGATGAAGTCGACGGAGCCCGTGGCTGGGGCCGGGGTCGGCGATAGTGGAGAGGTCGGTGCGGCGGTCGATGATGGCGCCAACCGACAGGCGAGGACAGACCACGTGGAAGTGAGGACGCCGCTGCCGGGGGGAGCAACAATGGGGACCCTGCGTGGGGGGGACAGCCGAGAGGATGGGGGGAAGTACAATGGGGACCGACGCGAGGGGGGGTTGCCTATTTGCATGCCTTGGGGATGCAAGTAAAGAATTTCACTGTGACGTGTCACACATGACAATCAAGTATTCAGTATTCACGAACCTTCTCCCTGAAGGAAAATATAACCCATGTCCAGAGATTCTAAGATCTTGATAGAGTAAGGGCAGCATGGTGGTGCAGCGGTAGAGTTGCTGCCTTACAACGCCAGTGACCTGGGTTCCATCCTGACTATGGCTCCTGTCCGTACAGAGTTTTCACGTTCTCCCTGTGACCATGTGGGATTTCCCCATGTGCTCCGGTTTCCTCCCTCACATCAAAGACGTATTGGTTTGTAGGTTAATTGGCTTCAGTAAGAATTGTAAATTGTCCCTAGTGTGTGGGATAGTATTAGTGTATCTGGTGATCGCAGCTCGGCGTGGACTCAGTGGGCTGAAGGGCCTGTTTCCGCACTGTATCACTAAATGAAACTAAACTAAAAGTAAAGGGGGGAGGGATTAGTCTGACCTTGGCCGAGGTGCAAGTCAGATATTAGGCATTGTGTACAATGGGAAACACCATCCTCTCTGGGAACCCATCCTGTCAACAGCTTGAGATACCGTCAAACTATCTGTAATCAGACTTTGCTGGACTTTATCTTGCAGTAAACATAATTTCCTTTATCATGTACCTGTACGTGTGGACAGCTCGATTGTCATCATGTAGTCTTTTCGCTGACTGGTTAGCTCGCAACGACAAGCTTTTCACTGTACTTCGGTACACGTGACATTAAGCTAAACCAAACTAACCACTCTTATGCTCTGTAGGAATCCATGCTGAGCAATGCAAGTTTGCTGAATGTCAATGACGATATTTTAGTATGGTCCAGATGTGAAGCCTGGTCCAATGACTATATGTCGGGCATTGATGTGATACTGGGCTTGTGGTGTGATAGACATAAAAAGCTGGAGTAACTCAGCGGGAAAGGCAACGTCTCTGGCGAGAAGGAATGGGTGACGTGTAACTCATGTGGAGGTGACCCTCTGGTAAGGGAGTGCACTTGGCTGTTTCAGTGCTGAACCATAACTTTCACTTTGGGTCTCCATGCGGACAGCATCCATAGTCAGGATCGAACCCGGGTCTCCGGTGCTGTGAGGCAGCAACTCTACCACTGCGCCACTGTGCTGCCCCAGCTTGGAGGTCAGTTTCGTAAAGGGCCTGTCCCACTTACGTGTCTTTGGCACGCAAATTACGCGACCTCGTGGTCGCGTTGAGCCGGTGAAGCATGGTCCGGTGAAGGTCGGGCGCGATTACATGCGTACGCACAGCCGTCTGGAGCGCGTGACGTCATTTGAAGATTGACACAAAGCTGGAGTAACTCAGCGGGACAGGCAGTATCTCTGGAGAGAAGGAATGGGTGACGTTTCGTGTCGAGACTCTTCTTCGGTCTGAAAAGAAGGGTCTTGACCCGAAACGTCACCCATTCCTTCTCTCCAGAGATGCTGCCGGTCCCGCTGAGTTACTCCTGCATTTTGTGTCTATCTTCAATTTTCTTGGCCCCGCTCTGGGAGTAGAAATGGGGACGGATCCGGACCGCAACGGCCGTGAGCCCCAGGCCGAGCTCGGCGATCGTTTGCCTGCTTCTGCTGCTGTTGAAGGTGAGACGTTGCGTCGAGCCAGGGTCCTGGGCCTGTCCCACTTTGGCCGTCAGTTCCGCGACAGGCCGTTGGCGCGCGAAGATTTCGTTCACTACAAACATTTCGGAGCCCCGCGGTCGCGCACAACTACATACCCCTCCGCGCTTCTAAGTGGGACCGGCCCCGCGCGGCCACACGATGCCCGTACGCCTCAACGCGACCACGAGGTTGGGTAATTTACCTGCCAAGGACACGTAAGTGGGACAGGCCCTTTAAGGCATGGAGTGAAGTGTTGAGAACATTTTTGCCACCGGGGGAGAGGCGATGCTGAAACACAATGCCTGGCACAAATCCTCAATGCATTTACAATTTGCAATTGTATGTGGATGTGCACTGGCGGGCTGTAGCCAGAGAACTGAAGAGTTAAGAATAATCGACTCAGCTGTTTGTGGACCGACGTGCAGACAACAGGCGGACTGGTCACCCAATGTGACATCCGTTTCCATGGTTCCGAAGAAGGGTCTTGACACAAAACGTCACCCCTTCCTTCTCTCCAGTGTTGCTGTCTGTCCCGCTGAGTTACTCCAGCTATGTGTCAATCTATGGTTCTTACTGCCACTGTACAAGTCACGTGTACTGAGGTACAGTGAAAAGATTTTGTTGCATGCTATCCAGTTAGCTGAAAAACAATACAAGATTAGAATCGAGCCATTCACAGTGTACAGATAATAAAGGGAATAACAGTGCAAGATAAAGCCAGTAAAGTCTGATCAAAAATAGTCCGAGTGTCCAGTGGATGGTAGTTCAGGACTGCCCTCTGGTTGTGGTAGAATGGTTCAGGCATCCAATGGCTTCATCAGATTTCAAGGGAGCACCAGTAATAATTACTGCATACATAAAGAGGCATAAAGGGGCAGTGAACACCTGCATCCAGTTCCACCACAATGGTGTCTCTTGTCACGGAGGGGTATTCAGATAATGAGCCTTCAGCTTTCCCTACTTACAGTTTTTACTTACTCCAGGTTCACTTTGTGCCGTGCACTTTCTGTTTTAGTTTTTGTCCCGTTCTATCATACCACCACTTTCATTCTCCGCCTCACCAACCTGGGCCACCGTTCGTTTAATTCCTTTTGATTTATTAACCTTCAGCCTCCTGTGTTAATCTCAAGAATTAATCTGAAGAGTCTGAAAAAGAGGTCCCGACCCGAAACGTCACCTTATCCATTTTCTCCAGAGGTGCTGCGTGACCCGCTGAGTTACTCCAGCAGTTTGTGTCTATCGTGTGTTATAATGTGTATGCTGTCCAAGGTGCGATGGGTTGCTGGCAGTCCTGATAGGAAAATATTTAGTATTGAAGAGCGTGCATGACATGGGGAAATGGGAGCAAGAATACTTAGGGAAGTGGACAGAGCAAAGATCAGAGCAAAGATTTGGCAAAGAATGTGGGATAGTGGAGACAGTATCACAAGGCTAATGATAGAGGTGGGACAAGAAAGTAAAGGGCCTGTCCCACTTACGCGATTTTTCCAGCGACTGCGTCATAGTCGCAGCAGGTCGCCGAATATTTTCAACGTGAAACACGACCATACAGGCGTCACTGATGTCTGTATGGTCGTGAGTAGTCACCCAAAGAGTCGTACCTTTTTCTGGTCACCGTTGGATTTTCAACGTGTTGAACATTTTCGGCAACTTGACGGGTGCCGGCAAGTTGCCGAAAAAATCGCGTAAGTGGGACAGGCCCTTAAGGAAGTAATATTCTTACATTGATAAGTCTCGAGGGACCATTAGCTTTCTTTCTGCTTGGCAGGTTTATCCGGATAGTTAAGCACATGGCATTAGCTTCCTTTACTATTTCTTCTCGTTGATGATGACAAAATTAGCCAGAAGAAATTTCTCTCACTTTCTCCCCCAACTCCCTCCCCACCCCCCGCCCCCCCTGGACCCCACCTCAACGTCTCTCCAGCATAAAAACCCATCCATATATTTCCACATCCTAGCAACCCCTGATGCAGTTGTCCTTCCTCGCCAACACCAGCTCCCTGACAAAACGGAAGAGGTGAAACCATCACCCTCTTTGTTGTGGAAAAACTTGACGGAATCTTCTGGAATCATCTGAATGGATAGTGAGTCCAACAACCCTGACAGTGCCAGGGTGTCGGGTGAAGGACTTGCGCCAACTTGGAACCTAGAACATGGAACATTGAACAGTACAGCACAGGAACAGGCCCTTCGGCCCACAATATCTGTGCCGAACATGATGCTACAAACTAACTTGTAGTTTAGTTTAGTTTAGACCCCAATGGGCGGGAGTGACTGCGCTGCCGGAGAGCCGCTAAGAGTGGATGGGGGGGGGGGGGGGGGTTGAGGGGGGATGGAGTGAGTGTGTGGCGGGGGGGAAGGGCAAGAGGCGGTGTAGGTGGGGGGGGGGTGAGGGGAGGAGAGGGGAGGAGAGGGGGATCAGGGGCAACACAACGGGAACCTGCGCAGTTAGGGGCTATGGGTGCGTGGTGGAATATTGCGTTGGGGGAACGGGTTGCGTTGTGGGACCAGGCCTCCCATGTGACTGGGACACAACGGGTCCCACTGAGTCTAGTAATCAATGAAGGCAAGCATACCCAATGGCTTCTTTACCACTCTATCTACCTGTGTTGCCACTTTCAGAGAGTTATGGACTTGGACCCCAAGATCCGTCTGTTCATCAATGGAGGGAACTTGGGGA
>CM075989.1:8979600-8995477 GCA_038087875.1 Malacoraja senta | reverse complement strand
CAGGCAGCATCTCTGGAGAGAAGGATTGGGTGACGTTTTGGGTCGATACCCTTCTTCAGACCCCTGAGCTCTGCTCCTGATTCGGAACTGGAATAGTGAATAGCCTGGATAGAGTGGATGTGGAGAGGTTGTCTCCACTAGTGGGAGAGTCTAGGACCAGCCTCAGAATTAAAGGACCTTCCTTTAAGAAGACGATGAGGAGGAATCTCTTTAGTCAGAGGGTGGTGTGTCTTGTTGAATTCTTTATCACAGAAGGCTGTGGAGGCAGTCAATGGATATTTTTAAGATAGAGATAAATGGATTCTTGAATAGTACGAGTGTCAGGGGTTATGGGGATAAGGCAGAAAAATGGGGTTAGGAGGGAGAGATAGATCAGCCATGATTGAATGGCGGAGTAGACTTGGTGGGCCGAATGGCCTAATTCTGCTCCTATCACTTATGACCATATGAATCTCCTACTGCGAGGGGGGTCAGTCTTCCAGAATCGGAGTTAAGCTACAGCAGAACTCTAAAGGCTCTGTCTTACCTGTTTGCGGTCATCGGCGGTGAAGCGCGGCATCGCCGGTAGCGGGGACCGCACGGCAACGGCGAGAGCGCCGAGCCTATCCACTGGAGCGCCGCACGGATGCTGCGCGGGGGCCGAGTAATTCAAACACGGCGGGTCCCACGTGCTTGCGGTAAGTTTAAAAAAGGGCGGGCCGACTGCGATGACGTCGGCCCGCCGCACGTGACTCACTAGCGGCGGCTGTGGTGGCGGCCGTCCTGATCGCGGCGCTGTAGCGGTGGCTGTGCCTGCGGCCGTGCCGCACACGTGCCTCACTGGCGGAGGCTGTGGCAGTGGAGGTTTGACGCACGGCGCTCGAGCCACACTGGCGGCGGCCCGTGCGGGCGGCCGTGCCGCACTCGTGCATCACTGGTGGAGGTTGTGCGGTAAGATTATAGTTTTCAACATTGTCGGTTTTATTTTAGCACCGTGCGGTGTTGGAAACACCGCCGCACGGCCCCGGAATTGTACGTTCTCACGAGTGCGCGGTCTATGGCGGCAGATTCTTCCCGTTTCGCCGCCAATGACCGCAGACTCGTGAGACAGGCCTTTAAGAATTCACCGTCTGATTGAGAATTCCGGTGGTTCGGTATCTGCCATCCCAAGGCCCCATTCCCCACCCTCCCTTTAAACGTGGCAGGACCCTGTTTCCTGGGCTCCCATTGAACACTGAAAAATGTCTTATACTATGGTATAACACCCCAACTAAAAACGAAGTCAAAGGTTACAGACACAAGGAACTACAGATTCTGGATGACAAAAAAAGACACAATATTCTGGAGTAACTCAGCAGGCAGTTTCTCTAGAGAACATGGATAGATGACGTTTCGGGGGCAGGACTCTTCTTCAGAATCAATAGGTGGCGGTTTGGGTTGGGACCCTTCTTCAGACGTAAAACATCGGGGATGTTATTAAGGGAAATATCCATCAGTCTGGAAAATCTGCCAGTTCAGAAGCCACTAGATTCCCAAGGATGCCGGATTTTTGGAATGTCACTGTGTCAGGGTAATAATAATAATAATAATAGATTATATTTAAGGGCGCCTATACAAAAGTCTCAAGGACACCTTACAAAATTTAACAAAGAAACATATAATCGGAGTAAAATAAGTTATAAAGAACATCACCAATACACAAATTAAAGACAGAAATTCGATCCAAAAAAGACAACAACAAAATTCAGAAACACAATGTGAAGGGAGAGCAGTGGCAGCCAAACCGCGCCAGCGTCCACTCTCCCTTCCGACCTGGGGCTGAGTGAATGCTTGCTCTGTACCTGCAGAGTCTACATGATATTTCTCTCCCCTTCTTTACTCAGCAGCTGCCTGGTGTCTGGAATCAGAGTCAGGGGTGGTGGTGGAAACAGGTTCCACCATCGTGTTCGGAAGGAAAGAGCCTGCGGTGCCAATGGGAGTGGGCAAATGGACGACACCAGCCGCATCCTTCCCACGTGGGATCGGAATGGAGTCGGTGGGCCGAATGGCCTTCCGTGCAGTAAACATTCTGCGGTTCTGCATTAGGCAACATGGAGGCAAGGTGTTTACATCCACTCCGCTCATCTGCAAGGCAACAACAACTAGGAGAGTGGTCGCCTTCCTGGAGCGGCCGAACCATGGAAACCCTGGTGACACAAGACTGGGGCCCAGCCATGCAAGGTTCAAAGCCCCCTTTAAGATAAAGGTTCTGACCAAGGCTGGAGGAAGGAACTGCAGATGCTGGTTTACATCGAAGATAGACACCAAAATGCTGGAGTAACTCAGCGGGACAGGCAGCATCCCTGGAGAGAAGGAATGGGTGAAGTTTCGGGTTGAGACCCTTCTTCAGTTGGGTCTTGACCCGAAGCATCACCCATTCCTTCTCTCCAGAGATGCAGCCCATCCCGCTGAGTTACTCCAGCATTTTGTGTCTATCTTCAATTTTCTTGGACCCGCTCTGGGAGTAGAAGTGGGGGCGGATCCGGACCGCAACGGCCGTGAGCCCCAGGCGGAGCTCGGCAATCGTTTGCCTGCTTCTGCTGCTGTTGGAGGTGAGACGTTGCGTCGAGCCAGGGTCTTGGGCCTGTCCCACTTTGGCCGTCCGTTACGCGACAGGCCGTTGGCGCGCGAAGATTTTGTACGGGTCAAAATTTCTGAGCCCCGCGCGATACCGCGCACAACTCCATACCCCTCCGCGCTTCTCAATGGGACCAGCCCCGCGCGGCCATAAGATGCCCGTGCGCCTCAACGCGACGACGAGGTCGCGTAATTTGCATGCCAAGGACACGTAAGTGGGACAGGGCCTTAACTCCAGCATTTTGTGTCTGTCTTCTGACAAAGGCTCTTGGACCTGAATCGTTCACCCCTTTCCTCTTTCCGCTGATAGCTGAGCTGCTGAGAGTTTCCAACATTATATTTTACTTGGCCCTCTTTAAGAGCAAACATCTGCCGGCGTAACGTGTTTCTGCAGCTCTTCCTTTGAAAGTGTGTTCCGTTTTCCGCTTGCTTGGGGTGGTCTGGCCTGGGAGTGTGACGGGGAGCATCCTGTACCTCACAGGATGGGTCGGACACACGGGCTCACGGCCACAGATGCCAACATCTGCATGGCCTGGCCGCCGGACAGCTGTGGCGGGGCGGAGGGGCCACGCAGGAACCGCTGCTGTTGACGGGAACCCTGCTGGGAGTTATGGGGAAGCACGGATCAACAGGGAAGGTCAGAGCACAAACAGGTGACTCCCTCCACTGGCTGATCTACAGCCCAGCTTCAACAATAGTGTATTGGAGGAGGTGAGGCTCCTGGTGTGGACCCATTCAAAGCAAGTTGGACATACACAAGAGGAACAGAGGAAGGTCATAAGCTCACAAGCAGTAGGAGCAGAATTAGGCCATTCAGCCCATCGTCTACCCTGCAATTCAATCATGACTGATCTATCTTTCCCTCTTAACCCCATTCTCCTGCCTTCTCCCCATAACCCCTGACACCTGTATTGATCAAGAATATATCTCTCTCCGCCTAAAAAATATCCATCATTAAATTACACAGATTCACCACCCTCTGACTAAAGAAAGTCTGGATGCTTTCAAGAGAAAGCTAGATAGGGCTCTTAAAAATAGCGGAGTTAGGAGATATGGGGAGAAGACAGGAACAGGGTACTGATTGGGGATGATCAGCCATGATCACATTGAATGGCGGTGCTGGCTCGATGGGCCGAATGGCCTCCTCCTGCACCTATTGTCTATTGTCTATTGTCCTCCACACCTCCTTCGTAAAGGAACATCCTTTAATTCTGAAGCTATGACCCCTGGTCCTAGACTCTCTCACTAGTGGAAACATCCTCTCCACATCCACTGGACGATAAATGGAGTGGTGAAGGGAACCCAGCAAAGCATAGGAAGGTGGCCCAATGGCCTGTTTCACTCTAACGTGATTAACCATTGATGGATCGAGCCATCTTGCCTCCGTGATCCCTAAAGCAATCACAGAATGGTTACCACATGGACGGCCATTCAGCCCATTGACCCTATTCCAACTCTAGAGTTGAGTTTGGTTTATTGTCACGTGTACCAAGCTTTTGTCGCGTGCTAACCAGTCAGCGGAACGACAATCCATGATTACAACCGAGCCGTCCACAGTGTGCACATACACGATAGAGGGAATAGCGTGATTAACATTTGGTGCAAGATAAAATCAGTAAAGTCCGATCAAAAATAGTCCGAGGGTCTCCAGTAATGTAGATAGCAGTTCAGGACTGCTCTCTAGTTGTTGGTAGGATGGTTCAGTTACCTGATAACAGCTGGGATCACATAAGAATGTCAAGGATGCCTGTCAGCCTGGCCATTCCTGATTCTCTCTTCTATCTTCTGGGAGAAGATAACAGAAGCTTGAAAGCCTGGATGTCCAGACTTAAGAACAGTTCTTCCACACTGCTGTCAGACTCCTGAACCAATCAACTCTTTCACACCCCTTTCCCGCAGTTGCTGGCACAGACTCTTACCTCCACCTTTCTTGGTTATCCCGTTATTGCACTTTAGTCTTTGTTTCACATTACTTCAGATCGCACTACAATCTTTGCACCATTCTGCCATTTTGCATTAATGTTATTTTTTGTCGCTGCATCGATCATTATCATTATACTGTTTACTCAGTTCAGTTTAGTTTATTGTCACCTGTACCGAGGTACAATGAAAAGCTTTTGTTGCGTGCTAACCAGTCAGCGGAATGGCAATAATACATGATTACAATCCAGCCATTTACAGTGTACAGATAAATGATAAGGGAATAACGTTTAGTGCAAGGTAAAGTCAAGGTGAATAAACCAGCAAAGTCCGATCAAGGATAGTCCGAGGGTCACCAATGAGGTAGATAGTAGTTCAGGACTGCCCTCTGGTTGTGGTAGAGCAATTCAGTTGCCTGTTCACAGCTGGGAAGAACTGTCCCAGTCTCTCTATAAGCCACACTCTATAAGCTTCATGCAAACAAGGAATTTCATTGCATCCTGTTTTTTGACAATCAACTAAACTGACTCATTCCAGATATTAAGCACTTGTTATGTAAAAAAAAAATTATCTTCAAAGCCCCTTTTAAATTTCTTCCTCTCACCTTCAACCTTGCTTTTGATAATCCTAACAAAGGGAAAAGATTCCGATCATCTACCCTATCATAACAATAATCACTTTATCAAGTTATCTGGATGCTAACATGTAAACTAGGAGCAGGAGTAGGCCATTCTGCCCCTCAAGCCTGGTCCGCCACTTAATTGAGGCTAATCTGACCTCAGCCTCAATTCTACATTCCCATCTTTCTACCCCATGGATTGTGGTGTATCTATCTACCTCTGCCTTAAACATATTCAATATCCACCGCGCTTTGAGGAAGAGGGTTCCAGTCACACAACCCTCTTGAACAAAAGATCATTAAGTTGCTGTCCCACTTGGGCGACCTAATTGGCGAGTTTAGAAGGGTTTGGGAGAGTTTGAAAAAAATGACATGTTGAAGACCTCCTTCGACTATGTTGATGACTAGCTTCGACTAGCTACGACTAACTTCGGGAAAATTGGACACCAAATAGTGGAGAGTGAAGACAACGTCCTTCGATCTCCTTCGACCTCCTTCGACCTCCCTTCGACTATGATGAAGACAATCTGCGACTACCTTCGACTACCCTCGATTACCTACGAATAACATGCCGACCTACTACGACTAAACCTATGAGTAAAAAAGGTATCGATTTTTTCCATGACGACCTTTTTTTACTCGCGGGCATTTTTTATAGCCTCCGAGTACTCGGAGACCACTCTCGAGCATGAAGGGGAGTTACAAGGACCTCCTACCACCCCGTGTTGACCATGCTGCGTGTTTGAGTTGAGGGCAAACTCGCCAGAACTCGCGGATTAGGTCGCCCATGTGGGACAGCCCCTTTAGAGTTCCATGAGAAGTTTGTTTTCCCTTTCAAGGCTGCATATTGCCACAGCCGCAATTATAGGCATTGGCAGCAGAGGGCACTGCAGCACCAGGAAAATGGGACGGTTGGTGTACTCCACTGTAAATGGATTTATACACAAGAATGGTTTAGAATCATTGAATTTCACACTGTTTTCAATTTTCAGTTCCCTTTTTGCAGTGCAGTTCCCAAGCATTCAGGCAGGGCAGGTTGGGAAACCGATTATTGAAGCATGTTTTAGTTTACTTTAAAGATTCAGCGTGGAAACAGGCCCTTTGGCCAACTGAGTTGACGCATACAAGAGCTTTACCCTACACACTAGAATTTACAGAAGCCAGTTAACCTACAAACCTGCACGTCTTGGGAATGCGGGAGGAAACCGAGCACCCGGAGCAAACCCACACGGTCACAGGGAGAACATACAAACTCCATTCAAACAGCACCCGTAGTCAGGATCAAACCTGGGTCTCTGGCGCTGTAAGGCAGCAACTCTACCGCTGCGCCACCGTGCTGCTGTGGGATTGGCTTTAAAGCAAGGTCAGGGAGGCTATATTTATCTTGTATAAATCGCTGGTGGAATATTGCGTACAGTTGGGTCATTGCGCTTTAGGAAGGTTGTGAATGCCCAGGATTTGGTGGAAAAGTTCCACGAAAGAACATCATTTATAGTATTTGACCAGAGAGTCTGGTTTGGTCTTCTCGAAATGAAGGGTTCGACAGGAGAAGCGACAGAGGTCATCTGGTCTAGAGATGGGAGGGCGAAGGATGTTTGCTCCATTAACAGAGGCATCAGAGCGGTGGAAGGAAGGGGAGAGAATGGAGTTAACGTGATTGGCAACAGATTCAAGGGGATGGGAGCACATCCAAGTAGTGGCTGAAAGTGTGATTTTTGCAAATATAATTGTGACCATCAAATGGGAATTGAATGAATATCTACAACCGGTCTGTTGGGGAGGTCAGGTGTGGGATCAATTGGATTTATCAACATCTAGCACAGGCCCAGTAGGCTGAATGGCCTCATTCTGTGCTGGACTGAATCCAGGATTTTGTGGAAATGTTTGCAGGGCTGCAGAGAAAGAGCAAGGTGGTGGGAACTAATTGGTGACTTTTCCCACGGGAATGTGAGGCCAAATGAGCTCCTCTGCCTCATATCATTGTATGTTCAATGATGGTACACGAGCTCTTATGAGGGGGTGTTTCTTAGAGTTGAACACTTCCCACTTGTAACCACTGAGTCCCCGTTAAGGGTTATAGGGAGAAGGCAGGAGAATGGGGATAGTAGGGAGAGATAGATCGGCCATGATTGAATGGCGGAGTAGACTTGATGGCTCGAATGGCCTAATTCTGCTTCTATCACCTATGATCTTATGAGAAGAGTACTTAAACACGATGGCTGTTGTATAGGACGGTAGGGTCAGTGAATCAGGGATTGTGAAGTTAGCGGGAGGAAGTGACACAGACTGGGAAGATGGAAGAAAAAGGGGGAAATGGAGAGAACAGGAACAAAGAAATCAATACAATGAGTGGAAAGTTGAGGGAGATAGGCAGAGAGAGTGAGAAAGAGGAGAGGGTGAGGGAAGGGAAAATGAGGGAGAGGGAAGAAAGTGCAAGAGAGTGAGAGAAGGAGGGATAAAGACAGAGGGGGGGAAAGCTGGAGCCAGTGACGTGCAGAACGCATATATGTATGTATGAGGGAGTGAGTGAGAGCGAGAGATGGGGCAGGGGAGAGATGGGGAGAGAGAGAGAGAGAGAGAGAGAGAGAGAGAGAGAGAGAGAATGAATGATGTTTAGAACAGATGTTTAGATTAAAGAGATAGTGAGGGAGAGGGAGAGGGAGAGGGAGAGAGAGAAGCAGACAGCGTGTAAGAGAGGGAAGAGAGTTAGAGAGTAACAGAGCTGTGAGTGTGACAGCGATCCTTCATGCCGCACAGCACAAGATCTGCGTTTCCAGATTGTGATTGGGAACAAGAAGCCAGTGTTTATTATATTCTTCTCATTTTATGCGTGATTGATGTCAGGGACATTGGTATGTAAAGTTGATTAGATTATAACCAATCCCTTGGCCCCCGACCCAGATATGGCACAAAGCAACATGGAACCATCAAACACATTCATTTCAATGCCTTATCATTGAATTTTCTGTCCGGTGAATCACAGATTCCATAGCAATGATTTCTATGACAACTCACCCTGCTGCTGTGAATTGTCTATTCAAAAACGGAGAGCTCTCAGTATTAAGGTTTTGTGCTGAGGTGATTTTATACCAATACTATGTACAGTAGGATTTTTACTGAACTGTATTAAAAATAGGAATCTCATTGTACCTTGGTACATGATAATAAAGCACGTAGGAAGGAACTGCAGATGCTGGTTTAAATCAAAGATAGACAAAAAATGCTGGAGTAACTCAGCGGGACAGGCAGCTTCTCTGGAGAAAAGGAATGGATGACGTTTCGGGTCAAAACATCGCCCATTCCTTCTCTCCAGAGATGCTGCCTGTCCCGCTGAGTTACTCCAGCATTTTGTGACAATAATTCATTGAGTGAAGACTTAATAAAGCCCCTTAAGGGGTCTTGAAACAGGTGGAGATACTTGAACAACTGTGGAAAGAGATATACTGCAGGTAATTTCCACCATAAAGCACCTTCTTTAAGTAATTGTGCTTCACATTGAAGTAGTACACTTTGTTTAAGGTACCATATGAATGCAAGCTATTGTTAACCACACCACCTCCATCTCTGGAAGTGCAGATCAACCTGGACCCTTGGTCATTCCCTAGCTCGATGTCAATGCAATACATCTTTCATGCCTCACCTTGTCCTGGGTCCTGTGGGGGGTTTAAGCTCCAAGAACCTCTCCTATAACTTGCCTGGGGTGCAGATGGAACTGCCATTGACATGTCCTAGTGCCCTTGGGATCTGTAGAATCTCAGCTTGATTGTTTGAAAGGTACAGGTTGGAAACAGGCCCTTTGGCCCAGCGAGCCCAAGACGACCATCGATCATCCGTTACTAGTTCTCTGTTATCGCACCTTAGCATCCGCTCTCTGCGCACGAGGGGGAAAACAACTTACAAGCATGTTCAAGAAGGAACTGCAGATGCTGGAAAATCGAAGGTGGACAAAAGTGCTGGAGGAACTCAGCGGGTGAGGCAGCATCTATGGAGCGAAGGAAATAGGCAACGTTTCGGGCCGAAACCCATCTTCAGACTGAAGAAACCCTTGCCTATTTCCTTCGCTCCATAGAGGCTGCCTCGCCCGCTGAGTTTCTCCAGCACTTTTGTCCAACTTACAAGCATGCACCAGTTTGGAGTGTGGGAGGAAACCAGAGCACCCAGTTGAAACCCACGTGGTCACAGGGAGAACGTGCAAACTCCACGCAGGCAGCACCTGCGGTCAGGATCGAACCGAGGTCTCTGGTGCTGTGAAGCCTTGCGAACAATAACAAATGGGTTAATTTCACTAAAATGGAGAGACTGTGCGACCAATCTAGAAAAAAAGTGTAAACCGTATCAAATAATGAATTGAGATTTGTAAATATGAAGGTTTTTATTCTAAAATACGCGCTGTTACAGGGATGCTTAGCAAAGAAGAAGATGATGATGCGGTTGTTCTGAGTTAGATTGGTCTCATTCTGGAAAGCAATCCGTTAATATGATTATAATATATGCTTATTTAATAATTGGACCAAGGGTAAAGTGATTCTATTTTCACTGTGTGTGTTTCCAATTTGTGTTAGCTGTTGCAGAGCAGTGAAGGTTGCGTCTCGGGCTAGGTGAAGCATGGAAGGAATTAGTGCTGTTCATTTGGTTTGCTGCCACTGCTTACAGTGGAGTTTATTTGACATTTACAGTCAGGCCTGATGTGGTTGACCTAACATTATAGTGAAATGTTGCTTCCGTTCATCTGCCACTGAATCCCGCTCTGAATTGAAAGAGAGAGAGGCAGGAGAACGTGCAACACAAAAATGTTCTCAAGGTGCGGCAGTGACTTAGCCGGTCAGGCAGCAACTCTGGGGAAGATGGAGAGGTGACGTTTCACGTCAGGGCCCTGCTTCACCTCGCCATGTCCGCCAGAGATGCTGCTTGACACAATTTCACTGTGCCTTGTCACATGTGACAATAAAGTATTCCATCCCATTCCATCATTCGACCCACTTTTGGGTCCTTTTGTGTAAACCAGCATCTGCAGTTGATAGACACAAAATGCTGGGGAAACTCAGTGGGTCAGGAGGCATCTCTGGATAGAAGGAATAGGTGACATTTCGGATCGAGACCCTTCTTCAGACTCGGGTCTTGACCCGAAACGTCACCCATTCCTTCTTTCCAGAGATGCTGCCTGACCCGCTGAGTTACTCCAGCATTTTGTGTCTATCTTCAGTGTAAACCAGCATCTGCAGTTCCTTCCTATAGCATCTGCAGTTCCTTATTTTCTACACAGAAATGTTCTATTCTTTGTTTCAGGAGCGCAACATTCTTCCCTCCATCCGCACAGGACACATTTATGGAATGTTCCGCTCCCATTGAATCCCTCGAACATGTCCCTACATTTGGTTAAACTGACGCCTACCTGGATATTTATTCCAAATAGGGACTTTATAAACTGAGAGCAGGAGTAGGCCACCCATCCTGCATGCTGTCTCATTACTTAACATGACCTGCCCCAAGCCTTTGGCAGCAGGTGTCTCAATCTGCTGGAGTTATCAACATTGTTTCACGCCAAGCCACAGAAGATGGTAGAACAGGTGACGGCAAGATTAGAGAGATGGGAGATTTAAAGATCGATGGATTGGAAGGAGAGAGGTGGAGAGGCTTAAGGATTCCAGGGCTTGGGTCCCGGCCGCTGAGGGCCCTGTTTTAGATTTAGGTTAAGGTTTATTATTGTCACGTGTACTGAGGGACAGTGGAAAGTGTTTGGCATGATATCCAATCAGAACAGAAACAATCGTCAAACTCAAGTACAATAGATGGAGCAAAGGAGCAGAGTGAAGAATATCTATATAGATGTATAAAAGTATATATATATATATAAATTAAAATATCCATTGACGTGTATATATATATATATATACACATGTGTCAGGGGTCAAGGGTTATGGGGACAAGACAGGAGAATGAGGTTAAGGGCCTGTCCCACTTGGGCGACCTAATCCGTTAGTTCTAGCGTGTTTGCCCTCATACTCGCAGCATGGTCGACACGAGGTCGTAGGAGGTCTTTGTAACTCTCCTTCATGCTCAGGAGTAGTCCCCGCGTACTCGAGGCCTCAGCTAGGTCGCGGCGTATTTTTCAATATGTTGAAAAATGCCCGCGAGTAAAAAAAAGGTCGCCATGGAAAAAATCGATACTTTTTTTACTCGTAGGTTTAGGTCGTAGTAGGTGGTAGTAGGTCGGCACGTTAGTCGTAGGTAATCGAGGGTAGTCGAAGATAGTTGTAGATAGTCTTCATCATAGTCGAAGGGAGGTTGAAGGGAGGTCGAAGGAGATCGAAGGAGGTCGTCTTTACTCTCCACTATTCAGTGTCCAATTTCCCCGAAGCTAGTCAAAGCTAGTCTTGAACATGGCATTTTTTCAAACTCTCCTAAACTCACCAATTAGGTCGCCCAAGTGGGACAGCCCCTGTTGGAGGGAGAGAGGGAATCAGCCACGATTGAATGGCAGAGTAGACTTGATGGGCCAAATGGCCTAATACTGCTCCTATCACTTATGACCTTATGACCTTATAATTCTGACGACCCGCTGACTGCCACGTCTTGCAAGGACACCTCCCTCACTCTAAGTCTCTCTGTCTCTGCCACATCTGCTCCCAGTATGAGGCTTTCCACTGCGAGATCTCAGATGTCCTCTTACTTCACTGAATGGGGTTTCACCCCCTCTCTAGTTGTGGATGAAGCCGTCACCTGTATCTCCTCCCTTCCTCGTTGCTCTGTTCTCACCCCTGCCCCCCCCCCCCCCCCCACTCCACAGCTCATCCAAGGCAGAACAGGGACAGGGCGCGCTGGACCTCACCGTTCACTCCATCCACTTCACATCCAACACATCATTCCCTCACATTTATGGTACCACGCCACCAATCTGCAGTAGTGTCCCGACCAGAAACATCAACTGTCCTTTCCCCTCCACAGATGCCGCCTGGCCCACCTGGCCCACCGAGTTCCTCCAGCACTTGGTGTTTTGCTCATCTGCAGACAAGATTTAAAGGGGACTTGAGGAACAACTTCTCCACACAGAGAGCTGCGGGTGTTTGGAACGAGCTGCCAGAGGAAGTGGTAGAGGCGGGTACAATTACAACATTTAAAAGATATTTGCACAAGTACATGGATAGGACATGCTTAGAGGAATACCAGTTAAATGCAGGTAAATGGGACTAGCTCAGGTGGGCAAATTGGTCAGTGTGGATAAGTTGGGCCAAAGGGTTTGTCCCCTTGCTGTATGACACAGTGACTCTCTTTATTCTCCAATTAATTGCTGCTCACTAATGCATTCATAATGCGAGGATTAACAATCGCAAAGAGCATTAAATAATCATTGTTGTACCAAAGGGCAAAACAAATTAGCGGCACTGGGAATAAGCAAGAATCCTTGTCAATGGTGTAGGAAGGAACTGCAGATGCTGGTTTAAATTGAAGATAGACACAAAATGCTGGAGGACAACCAGCATCTCTGGAGAGAAGGAATGGGTGATGTTTTGGGTCGAGATTTCTGAGTCTCTCTCTCTCTCTCCCTCCCATTCTCCCTGCCATCCCCCCCTCTCTCTCTCTCTCTCTCTCTCTGACGTTTCTGGTCGAGACCCTTCTTCAGAGTATGAAGAAGGGTCATGACCCGAAATGTCACCCATTCCTTCTCTCCAGAGATGGTGCCTGTCCCGCTGAGTTACTCCAGCATTTTGTGTGTATCCTTGATAATGGGTTGCGTTCTTTGTTTTGAGGTTAGAGAGGATACAGTCAAACTCCCACTGTCTCAGTAACAACACGACACACGGGAGAGGCCTCGTTCATGTTTACTGTGCCTTGCTCCCTTTGCCTTGCCTTAAATTAACCACGGCTGTCAGGAAAAATATTGCAGCTGGCAGGAACCAGTCACACGAGTTGGCAGGGTCTTCCTTTAACAAAATGTTCTGAAACTGAGGTCAATTCCTACTTAATCAGGAGTGTAGCTACTAATTTGCAATAATTGTTGAACATTTTATACAATGTTCTGTGGCACAAGCTGTACGTAAAGCATTGGGAGTGAGTGAGGGAGAGGGAGAGGGAGGGAGGGAGGGGAGGGAGGGAGGGACGGACAGACAGACAGAGAGTGAGTGAGTCAGCGAGGGAGAGACAGAGACAGAGACGGAGACAGAAACAGACAGAAACAGAGACAGAAACAGACACAGAGAGAAATGCAGAGAGTAGGTGAAACATACTGTAAACGAAAGAGTCAGAGCAAGTGTGCAGTGGGTAAACAGTGACAAAACGACCAAGCACAAAGAGGAGTGGTAGATTGGGAGAGTGGAGAGAGAGAGAGAGAGAGAGAGAGAGGGAGAGAACCATGGGGAGAGAGAATGACAAAAGCCAATGAGAGTGAGAAACATATTCTGAAGGAGATGATGAGAAACAAAAACAATGAGTATGTTCGGTTCAGCTCTGTTAAGCACATTAGCAACAGGCAAATTAACCGATTCATTGCTTTATACTGCACGATGAAATATCCTTCTGTAACCTTCAGTTCTCTGGGGCAGAGAGGTCTGAGGTACAGTTCTGTGGGTGAAGCAGAAATCCATTCACCGGTGAATCCAGGCACTAATGTAGTTGTCCAGATGCCACAGGAGACGGATGTTGCACTGGCTTACTCTGGGCAACACTGGACTGGCACCGATCACAGCCCTTGCTGCAGGCAGCAGATTAACCACGAGTGGCTTCACGCATCACGTGTACCACAGTAAACAAAAGCGTGCAATGTGAGGCACAAAAGGCTGGAGTAATTCAGCGGGTCTCTGGAGAAAAGGAATAGGTGACGTCTCGGGTCGAGACCCGTCTGAAGAAGGGTCTCAACCCAAAACATCACCTATACTTGTCCTCCAGAGATGCTGCCTGATCCGCTGAGTTACTCCAGCGCTTTCTGTTCCACACAATATATGGCGAATGAGCAAGTCACCTGCTTCCCTTTTAAAGCTGCAGGTTTCCCAGCACTGCGACCAAGGAATGCAGATGGATTGTTATTTGAACTGAGCTCCGGATAAAGGGAATGACCTGGTCAGTGGCGCGATTTGTGAATCAACTGGGGTCACCCACGTGAGGAAGGAAATGGAGGAGGAAATGGAGAAGCCAGTTTTGGCTGTTCATTAATTCAACAATCAAGGGCTGGTGTGTCAGTAGGTGGGATCACACAGCGATTTAAATGGCCTAAAGCACGCTGCTTCCTGCAGCCCATCTCCTTGCTTCTCACGGGCAAGGGTGATGTGTGACTCGGACCAGTTTGAGACAGATAGGCCCCATCTAAGAGGGTCCAGAACCAAAGGGCATAGCCTCGAAATAAAAAGGATGTACCTATAGAATGAAGATGAGGAGGAATGTCTTTAGCTACAATGTGGTGAATCTGCGGAATTGATTAAAGTGGAGATTGATAGGTTCTCGATTAGTCAGGGTGTCAGAGATTACCATGAGAAGGCACGGGATTGGGGTTGAGAGGGAGAGGTTGGTCAGCCATGATCGAATGGTAGAGTGGACTCAATGGGCAGAATGGCCTCATTCTAGTGATATGGGGAGAAGGCAGGCACGGGCTATTGATTGGGGACGATCAGCCATGATCACAATGAATGGTGGTGCTGGATCGAAGGGCCGAATGGCCTCCTCCTGCACCTATTTTCTATGTTTCTATGTAATCTTATCTAATGCCCTTCTCAATCTCAGCCCCTCCTGACAGCCAAAGAAGACCATTTCTAAAGTTGTAGTAATGGAAGATTCCACAATGGGCCGGCACTACTGACCCTAGATCATGGTGACGTTGGCAGTGGAGTAAATATCGGACAGCCCACTGTTCTTCTTCCAAACAAGGCTCTTGGCAAAGAAGGAAACAAGGTCATCACTATTCCATTTGTGTAGAGGCATCATCTCTGGAGTTTCATGCCCTTGAGGGGATTCTCAGGGGAGCAGTGAAAATATAGAATCAAGGAACTGCAGATGCTGGTTTGCACAATAGGACTATTCTCCGTCTAGGACCTGAGGCCATAGCCACAGAATAAAAGGACGTACCTTTAGATGGGAGGTGAGGAGTAGTTTCTTTAGTGACAAGGTGGTGAATCTGTGGAGTTCTTTGCCACGGACAGCTGTGGAGGCCAAGTCAATGGATACTTTTAAGGGGAAAATAATTGTTGACTAGTATAAGGTTGTCAGGGGTTATGGGGAAAAGGCAGGAGAATGGGGTTGAGAGGGCAGGATAGATCAGCCATGATTGAATAGGGGAATAGACTTGATGGTCCTAATCTTACTCCTAGAAATTATGAACTTATTATGACACCAAGTGCTGGAGCAACTCAGCGGGTCAGGCAGCATCAGTTCAATTCCTCCACTTCAGCAAATCATCATCTGCAGTTCTTTATTTCTCCATTGGTGTACAATGGGCTGCAGCGAGTCCCGTCGCTGTGACCACACTTGGTAGAGGATTTCATTCGCTGCAAAACACCACGGAGGGCCCAGAGGCTGCATCCGGCGCCACTGGAATATAGTTTCTCTCCCCCCCCCCCCCCCCCCACCCACATTTGTTCATTTCCCCAATGAGCCGTGGGTAGATTGTTAATCCACTTCCCTCATCAAGTGCTGCTGCAACGGGGCGAATATAGCGCTGCTGCCTGACACCTCCAGTGACCCGGGTTCGATCCTGACCGGCGGGTCCCTGTGGGATTTCCTGCACATATCCCCTGGGGCTGGGTGCCCACTGTAGAC
>CM075989.1:8932100-8974600 GCA_038087875.1 Malacoraja senta | reverse complement strand
CACAAAAAGCTGGAGTAACTCAACGGGACAGGCAGCATCTCTGGAGAGAAGGAATTGGTGACAAATCTACGTGCTCTTGGTCACCATTCCAATTCCCTGATCCTTTTGCTCAGACTATTCTGCTGTTGCCTGGACCCAAGACTGTACCATATACCCTGTTGTAAAATATCCACCCATTCGCTCTCCAAAAGCAGTTACATCTTGGGCTTAATTTAATAATGGCACGTTGGCCTTCATAACGAGAGGATTTGAGTATAGGAGTAAAGAGGTCCTTCTGCAGTTGTACAGGACCCTGGTGAGACCACATCTGGAGTATTGTGTTCAGTTTTGGTCTCCTGATTTGAGGAAGGACATCCTTGCTATTGAGGCAGTGCAGCGTAGGTTCACAAGGTTAATCCCCGGGATGACAGGACTGTCATATGAGGAAAGATGGGAAAGACTGGGCTTATATTCACTGGAAGTTAGAAGGATGAGAAGGGATCTTATAGAAATGTCTAAAATTATAAAAGGACTGGACAAGCTAGATGCAGGAAAAATGTTCCCAATGTTGGGGGAGTCCAGAACCAGGGGCCACAGTCTAAGAATAATGGGGAGGCCATTTAAAACTGAGATGAGAAAAAACATTTTCACCCAGAGAGTTGTGAATTTGTGGAATTCTCTGCCACAGAAGGCAGTGAAGGCCAATTCACTAGATGAATTTAAAAGAGAGTTAGATAGAGCTCTGGGGGCTAGCGGAATCAAGGGCTATGGGAAGAAGGCAGGCACGGGTTACTGATTGTGGATGATCAGCCATAATCACAATGAATGGCGGTGCTGGCTCGAAGGGCCAAATGGCCCCCTCCTGCACCTATTTTCTATGTTTCTACATTTCTAACATTTCCCAGATACCGCGCTTTAGCCAAATGTCCAGATGGGAAATCACAAACTCTTACCACACACACAGAGCCTTGTATTTGTTTCTGGGCTCGGACTGTCCTCACTGGATCAGGGATCGCAGAAGTATTTGACTCACTTCCCCCCTTGCAAGTTAAATCATAACTTACTCCTGACTCTTGTGCTCAGGTCAAGTTAATCAGGTCGGTTTCACGGGCAGAGATTTTCACGACCATCCATAAACCATTCTTGAAGCAAAAGTTTACGGCATCGAAGAGCTGGCAAAAAAAATTGAAGTCTTGTAAATATTTTGGATGGCTCTTTGGAATTCTTGTGTTCCTCCAACTATTTGTCATGAGTGCTATCTTGAGGATTGAAGGCTGTTGTTCAATTACCCATTCATCTTTCAGTTGAGACATCTAGTGGGGACTTGCCTCCCCTCTCCCGTAAAGGGTCACTTGGCAATACTTTGAGATGAGCGGGGCAGGGGGGGGGTCTTCCTCAGTGTTCACCTTAACTAGGACCATTACAACAACATCCGGCTCAACTTTTAGTGGTATCGGACTGTTTTCAATTAGAATGATGTGACTGAAGATGGGGTTTTTCCCCTGGGTTGACACACGATAAAATGTCCAATCTGAGCCTCTCCTTGCCCTTCGGAAGTTCAGTTGGGCACTTCTGAGTTTGTCACGATGTAATCGATTGAGAGATACTGCACGGAAACAGGCCCTTTGGCCCATCGAGTCCATGCCGTCCATCGATCACCGTTCACACTAGTCCTATGTTATTCCACTTCCTCATCCACTCCCCACACTCCGGGAGGGCACTTTACAGAGGGCCATTCAACCTACAAACCTGCACGTCAATGGCACGTAGGAGGAAACCAGGGCACCCAGAGGAAACCCACACGGTCACAGGGAGAATGCAAAAACTCCACACAGACAGCACCCAAGGTCAGGATCGAGCCTGGATCTGTGGCATTGTTAGGCTGTAGCTCTACCAGCTGTGCCTCCCTGCCTCTGTCAATTGCACTAGGAATGCATGTGATAAAACAGCGTGGAAACAGGCCCTTCGGCCCAACTTGCCCATGCCGACCAACATGTCCCATCTACACTAATAGATCCTCTCTCTACTCTGATCCTCTAGCCCTGACTCTCAACATTCCAATGGAACACTCTATTTATACCTCCAGCCACTCTTACCATTGGCGCAACCCGTCTGTGCCCCATGCAGAGTCCTGCCCCCACCCCCCCCATCCCTACTGACCTCCCCACCCACCACCACTTCCTAAATCTGCGTGGGTGGGGAAAATGTGAAAATGTACTGAGTCTCTTCAAGACTTTGGCTGCAACTGAAGATTAAACATGTTAATAACTGTGCAATAACTAGATTGCTGGAATGCCCATCTCGTTCGTTCATCTGCTTCAGGGGAGGAAATCTGACAACCTTACTTGTTCTAGCTTGTGATGCCAGACTCATAATAAATGTCAAAGATAGACGCCAAGTGCTGGAGTAATTCTGCAGGTCAGGCAGCAACTCATTTTCATAAGTTATAGGAGTGGAATTAGGCCATTCGGCCCGTCATGTCTACTCTGCCATTCAATCATGGCTGATCTATCTTTCCCTCTCAACCCCTTTCTCTTACCTACTCACCATAACCCTTACTAACCAAGAATCTGTCAATCTCCGCCTTAAATATATCCATTGAATGGCCTCCACAGCCGTCTGAGGCAATGAATTCCACAGATTCACCACCCTCCTCATCTCCTTCCTAAAGGTTCTAAAGGTATCTCTGGAGAAAAAGGATGGGTGACATTTCAGCTTGGGCGCTTCCTCTGATGAAGGGTCCCGACCCGAAACGTCACCCATACTTTTCTCCAGAGATGCTGCCTGACTCGCTGAGTTACTCCAGCACTTTGTGTCTATCATTGGTATAAACCAGCATCTGCAGTTCTTTATTTATTCATAGTAAATGTCCTGGGAAATAGAATAGGAAGCCATTTAGTTTGGGGGGCTGTAATTATGGGGATGAATGTGATCTTGCAGTGACCTCCAGGTCCTGTGAAAGCTCCAGTTTTTGCGAGCTGGTTGAGGTTATTGCTGTCGATTTTTTGGGGAGGTGGAGGGGGAGATGTGTGGGCTGGTTTTCCGATGGGCAGCTACAAAATAAGAAGCAGCTTAAGACGGCTTCAACTGCGTAGTATGGGCTTCCATCCGAGTCTGGTGATGGGCGCCGCTGGCTAATACTGAACAGTATGGTAGAGATTGGACCTGGAGAAATCTGCCAGGATCAGCGTCTCGATGACCGGAGATTGTGCTGGAGAAGATTGGATTGAATCTTCCAGGCAGTGGAGCGACCAAAAGTGGGAGAACATTTAAACGAGCCAAAATTGTGCTTCATAATATTGCACCGAGTGTAAACATTGTACGTGGGGACAGAGCAGTGAGAATAGATTCACCAGAGGGAACAGACACCGCAGAAACAGGCCCTTCAGTCCATCGGCACCACGATGGCCCTCAAGCCCCCATTCACACTAATCCCTTTATTTTAAAAACTCCCCTCGATCTCCCAGCCCCACCCGTTCCCACAACCCGTCCCAGATTTCACCATTCTCCGACACACTGGATGAGTGGTTTAATTTACAGCGGCCAGTTTAATCTACCGACTGACACACACCTTTCGGATGTGGGAGGAAACTCCATTCGGACTAAGGCCCGAAGTCGGGATTGAATCCAGGTAGCTGGAGTTGTGTGGCAGCTGCTGTACTAATGCCGCCCACATTTAGGGATGGTATTGGTGCAGGTTCATCACTGCCGCTCGTATCGAGATGCAGTGAAAAGGCTCTGGTGCGTCGGCTTAGATTCTGGTGCTCGGATGTCCAAGTGGGATTTGGACCCAGAACTCTTTGAAACAAGGAGGTGGGAGAAGGTCCCAACAGCGAACGCACTGTAATTCCGTGTCCTTCCCAAAATATGCTTTGATTCTCCGGAGTATTTGAAATTCAGTATTGTTTCTCCTCACGGTGTCTCCAGTTTCATCGCCAATCGCCTCAAATCTGTGTTGTTGGATTATCCACTTATCAGCAAATTGTATCAACCACTTTCTTTTATCAATGATCAGATTTCCTTTTTAACTTTAACTGTATGAAGAACAACCCCAGATTCCCCGTCGTAATTATAGTCATGCTGTAATCCATTTGAAGCCTGGAACTGGTCCAGTAAACCTCTTCCATAGCCTGGACAAAGCCTTCGCTTTTTAAAAAAAGAGTAGTGATCAGAATAGGACACAAGGCTCCTCCAGCTGCTGTTTACTGAAGGTTTTTTGCAAAGCTTCCTCGTACTCGAAATGCCTGCTTATGCGCTCCAGCCTTCATTAACCACTCCAGTCCCTGTGATGGTTGGCACACGTGCACCTCGACGTCTCTTTGTGGTCTACCCTGCGGTGCTGGCAGACGCCAGCTGGCAGGCAGATGGGTGCATGGCAGAAGGTTATCTGGGAAGGTGGAAGGAAAGGCAGAAAGTGTGGAAGAAGGGAAGGGGGTCCTCCGTGTAATGGGTTTAGACAGACTTCGTTGAGTACCAGGTGGGTAGAGATCTCCGCACAAAACTGGCGCTAATTTGCAAAACATTGCTGATGGCTGATCCCACTTTCTTCTGGTGGCACAATCAAACGATGATGTCGAGGAGTACAAACAGTAATAGAACAGCCTCACGAAGAAAGAATGAGAGGATCCAGTGTAAACAAAATGCTTCAGTTTTAAAGGAGATACAGTTTTAACACTGACCATTTGGCCCATCGAGTTTGTGCTGATCACGGCCACCCATTGACACTAATCCTGTTTTATTCTCCCCACATTTCCATCAACTGCCCCGTTCTGCCACTCGCTTACACACTTGGGCAATGTAGAGAGAGGTGTCAGCGGTTAAGGAGGGAAGGCAGGAGAATGGGGTTGAGAGGGAAAGATAGATCAGCCATGATTGAATGGCAGAGTAGACTTGATGGGCCGAATGGCCTAATTCTGCTCCTAGAACTTTTGAACCATTCGACCGTGCTGGGTGCTCCGGTTTCCTCCCAAACACCAAAGATATACAGATTTGTGGGCTTGGGTAAAAATTGTAAATTGTCCCTAGTGGGTAGGATAGTTTCAGTGTGCGGGGATCACGGGTCGGTGTGGACTTGGTGGGCGGAAGGGCCTGTTTCCACACTGAATCTCCAAAGTCCTAAAGAGAGGACATGCAAACAGCACTTAGACAGCCTCGGAGGTTAGGATTGAAACCGGGTTCCCAGAACTGTGAGACAGGGGCTCCACCAGCTGTGTCACTCGAGGGCTGGTGTTAAGGGGCTGTCCCACTTGGGTGACCTAATCCGCTAGTTCTGGCGAGTTTGCCCTCAACTCATACTCGCAGCATGGTCGACACAAGGTTGTAGGAGGTCTTTCTAACTCTCCTTCATGCTCGAGAGCAGTCCCCGTGTACTCGAGGCCTCAGCTCGGTCGCGGCGTTATTTTCAACGTGTTGAAAAATGCCCGCGAGTAAAAAAAGGTCGCCATGGAAAAAATCGATACTTTTTTTACTCGTAGGTTTAGTCGTAGTAGGTCGTAGTAGGTCGGCATGTTAGTCGTAGGTAATCGAGGGTAGTCGAAGGTAGTCGTAGATAGTCTTCATCATAGTCGAAGGGAGGTCGAAGGAGATCGAAGGAGGTCGTCTTCACTCTCCACCATTCGGTGTCCAATTTTCCCGAAGTTAGTCGTAGCTAGTCGAAGCTGGTCTTCAACATAGTTGAAGGAGGTCTTCAACCTGACATTTTTCCAAACTCTCCTAAACTCTTCTAAACTCGCCAATTAGGTCGCCCAAGTGGGACAGCCCCTTTACTCAAGTCTTTTCAACTTGGCGAATGACTTGGGTAGACTGTTAAAGCACACAAACTCCTGATCCTGTCACCGAGGAAGGGGCAAAGTAACAGTGACTCTTTACATCACTGGCATATTGTGTATAATCCCAGATTCCAACTTTTATAAGGATGAGATTTCCTGACAGTGAAGGGCAGAGATTTTTTTACTGGATTCAGGATGGGGGAAGCTTTGAGTTGCGGTTAGGTGGAGCGATAACGACGCCCATTGCAGTAGAATTTCAGTAGCGCATCACGTTTATTTATTCGTGTGAAAAGGAACTGCAGATGCTGGTTTAAATCGAAGGTGGACACAAAATGCTGGAGTAACTCAGCGGGTGAGGCAGCATCTCTGGAGAAAAGGAATGGGTGACGTTTCGGGTCGAGACCCTTCAAGGGTCTCGACCCGAAACGTCACCCATTCCTTTAAACCAAAGTGCCTATCTTCGGTTTAAACATTGATTGTTTCACCTGATTCTGTTGTAATCAGTTTCCATTGTAATTTGTCTCTAGTCCAACCTACCTCCAGTTTTAACTCCTTTCAGTTGAACTGTCCGATTCTGGTAAACCTCTTTACAAATTCACCCTCAATATTCGGAAAGGTCTTATTTTTGAGAACTCTGCACTTCATTCCTCCTTGTTTCCAGTTTAATCTGTTTCCAGACTAATCATCTTCCAATCTAATCTGTTTTTAGATTAACCCATATCCAATTAAAATTGCTTCCTGATTAATCTCCTTTCAGCCAGTGC
The DNA here is from genome assembly GCA_038087875.1 of Malacoraja senta. Taxonomy (NCBI): domain Eukaryota; kingdom Metazoa; phylum Chordata; class Chondrichthyes; order Rajiformes; family Rajidae; genus Malacoraja; species Malacoraja senta. The sequence goes on along the minus strand of CM075989.1, from coordinate 8,968,089 downwards.
TTCACTTGCTTTGTGGCCACCGAAGTGAAAAAATACTCCAGCTCCCCCACTAAAGGAAGGAGCCCTGCACTCAACAACACAACCCGAACAATGAGCACATGGTTTGCATTCTTCGGGCCATTGTTTTTTTCACAGTGAAAGGGTTAATATTCAGTGCACGTTGCTGGGATTCTTCCAGAGCTCACAAACTAAGATAAAATGCTGAGCCACTCACGCTGCAAACAATTCTGTTTCTCTGCCGTTGGATCAAACCCACCATCTGCATCCATGCACAAAGAATGTGCGGGTAACAGAAGCATGTGGTGACGGGTGTTGTACGATGTTATAGATTCATACGGACCCTTCAGAGACCCGGGTTCGATCCTGACTACGGGTGCTGTCTGTACGGAGTTTGTACGTTCTCCCCGCGACCTCCGTGGGCTTTCCCCCTAACATTCCAAAGATGCGCAAGTTTGTAGGTTAATTAGCTTAGGTAAAATTGTAAATTGTCCCGAGTGTGTAGGATATGCTAGTGTACAGGGGTCGGCCCAGACTCAGTGGGCCAAAGGGCCTGTTTCCGTGCTGTATCTCCAAAAAGTAATTCTGCCGCCAGTGTTGAAACAGTAGCTCCCTTGTGGCCTGGGTCAGTGTTGAGTCAGATAGTGTTGATGGCTTTGTCCGCAGTGCCTTGTGCTACTCTGGGAAAACAGAATTAATGGTGACCCTGCTTCTCATGACTTTCCTATGATTACCTTTAGAAAACATTGGGCTGGGACAGGATCTGGAACCATGTTGATGCCTTGTTTGGTCAAATAACAGATAGGGCTGCACACGATGTCAGACCTTGGGGAAAGTATTGGATGGCAAGAAGTATTGGATGGCACCTGTACCAGACAAGTGGCGAGCCTTTGTCAAAGAAGATAGCAGGAATGCGATGGACTGAATGGCCTCCTCGTTGTAAGCTTTCTTTGATTCCAAGACAGTCAAACCTTGAAAGAAGTTAAGAGGGCTCGTGGTTTGTGAAAGCAGTACATGTTCATTTGCTAACATCTCTCCAGCTTATTTCAGTTCACAACCCACTGCATATCCCATTATCGAGCAGCAGTGAGTCTGTTCACTTCATCATCGCTCTCAGTGGGTGTAACATGCTGTAGCAGATCAAACACCACAGCCAGAGCAACTGTGTAACAGAGTGGCGCAGCTGGTAGAGTGGTGCCTGGCAGCGCCAGAGGCCCGGGTTCGATCCTGACCTTGGGTGCTGACTGTGTGGAGTTTGCACCTTCTATCTGTGATTGCGTGGTTTCCTCCGACTGCTCCGGTTTCCTTCCTCATCCCAAAGGCCTCTGTCAATAGGGTGTAATGAGGGGAGGAGAGAAAGTGGGATAACATGGAACCAGTGTGAAAGGGTGAGCATGGACTCGGTGGGCCGAAGGGCCTGTTTCCATGCTGTATCTCTAAACTAAACTGGCACACTTCATTGACATTTTAATTATTAAATTTAAATTAACCCTTGAGCATAATGAATATTATTTGGAACAGATACATTTATTGAATTTGAGAAATTATTTTTCATTATTACCAGCCATGTTTTGAACTCTGTCTGCATGTGTACACATCCCTCAGTCTCTCTGTGTGGGCTCTCACTCATTGCCTGTCTGCTTCTCGTCTCTAACTGTATGCCTGCCCTTCTACCCACTCCTAGTAGACCTGGTATCTGTGTGTGTCTCTCTGTGGTTCTGCCTCCCTTTCGTTCTCTGTGGATGAGGAGGGTCAGACTCTCCTGTTCCAGCAGGTGACTGGAGGCAGTCTTTTTTTTAAATTTCAAAATAGTCTTTATTCAAGTAATAATTATATACAATACATGAACCGTTCAAAAAATTAATCCGACATTTTCGGAGGCTATACAAACATTCAATACTGTTTATATATATTGCTCAAATTTCACAAGTTTCTCCCCCACCCCTGCCACTCATGTGGCCCACTGGCATGGAACCCCTTCCCCTATTTTGAGGGGAGTCTCCACCACACCCTGCCCCCCCCCCCCTCCCATGTCCAGCAGCGGAAAGACTCTGGACTGTGGTCCTGCCCCACAGAGTCTTGGCGTTGGCTGCACGGAGCTTCAGTGCGTCCCTCAGCACGTACTCCGGCGATCTGCAGCGGGCCAGTCGGCAACATTCCCCGACGGACATCCCGCTCCGCTGGGAGGTCAACAACACTCAGGCAGACCAAAGAGCAATCAGGCCCTTCCTGCAGAATCACCAGGAATCTGTTAGTCTACCTTTTAATTCCCTGGACACTAACAACTCCAGGAAAATCCCTCCCCCATTACCAACACATTGAGAAGTTTTCTCCAATGTGATGTTGCTTCTTTTGCTGAGCTTGCGAAGCGTGAGTTGTTCATGCAGCAGTGACAACGTCACTGTTACATACAACGTCCTCTGTGAGCTGGATGTCCTTGGACGCAGCATGGATTAAATGTCAAGGTTTATCATTTACGATTCATTTTCCTTATTCTGCAGCTTTCTTGCCTCCTCTCTTGAACCTGATGCCTGGCACACAGGATTTGACTTTACTGGTACAAAATGTAACAAGAAACATTTCACAGGGGCGCAGGAGCAGCATGGTGGCGCAGCGGTAGAGTTGCTGCCTTACAGCGCCATTGACTCGGTTTCAATCCTGACTACGGGTGCTGTCTGTACAGAGTTTGTACGTTCTCCCCGTGACCGCGTGGGTTTTCTCTGGGTGCACTGGTTTCCTCCCACATTCCAAAGACGTACAGGTTTGTAGGCTAATCAGCTTTGGTAAAGATTCTCAGTTTCTGTGTTGTATCTCTAAACCTACCTAAACTAAACTAAACTAAATTTGGACTGTATCAGTCGTATAATGCATTGGTTAGGCCACAGCTGGAGTATTTAGTGCATTCCTGGTTACCGCGCTACAGGAGGGTGTGAATACATTGAGAGGGGACAGAGGAGGATCATGAGTTATTGTCTGGAATAAGCAGGGAAGATTGAATGGGGCAGATAAAATGATGAGGATGGATAGGACAGAGAGTAGGAAATGTTTGCACATCAAGGGGGGAGATATAATCGGAGGCCATAGATTTAAGGTGAGCTACCGGAGATTTGAAGTGGACTTGAGGAAGAATTTCATTCACCCATCTGGATGGAATATGAGATGCTGTTTTTCCAGTCGGCGTGGAACCTCACTCGAGCAGTGGAGGCAGCCGGGAACAGCCAGGTCGGTGAGGGAAAGGGAATGCAAGGGTCTGGCATCCAGGCTCTCCACTATCCCTCTCACTGGGTGTACAGGTCACTCTTCGCCTTCCTTTCCTATCAGTTTGCCCCACCTGCCGACCCTTCTCTTCTTCACTTTCCCCTCCAGCCTTTGCGGTGATCTCCACCCTTCCCTTCCCCGCCTGACTCTTCTGCTAATCAACCCCCTCCTTACCTACACCCACCTGACAATGGCCAGCTTTTATTCCATCCCTTCCCTCACCTCTTTCTGCTAGCTATCTCCCCTCCATGTCAATCCAATTACAGCTACCAGCCTTGGAGGGCATCTACTACACACAGTGCCTCAGGAAGCCGTCAGCATCCACAAAAGACTCCTCACACCCTTGTAATAGTCTGTTCGAACTCCTACCTTCCGGCAGACGTTACAAGGCCTTCTACGCCCGCACCTCCAGACTCAGGAACAGCTTCATCCCCAGAGCTATAGCTGCTCTGAACCGGCCCTGCTGAGTGCCCCCCCCCCCCCCCCCCCCCCCCCATGAACAGTCTCCCTCAGATGGTCACGTTGCACATCGACCCGGCACAGACACATTTGCACTTTACACTGTTTTACTGTTTTACTGTTTTTTAATAAATCATGTTTGTCGGGGTATCTAAAATCTAAATGTTATTAGTTGTTTAAGTTATGATATCGGATAGAAGCTGCGTACCAAATCTCGTTGTACTTATGTGCAATGACAATAAAATATATTATTATTATTATTATTATTATCCTGACCCCGAAACGTTGATTGTCCACTTCCTCCATAGATGCTGCCTGACCCACTGAGTTCCTGCAGCTGAGTTCATCCAGCAGTTTGTCTAAGGTTTGCTACGTAATGGCTGGCATGCACATGTTTCTGAGCTGAATGCCACTGTTTCTCGATCTCAACTGGCTTGGCCTTCCTGCATTAAGGAATGCTGAGACTACAAAAGCATTTAATTGATTCAAAAGCTTTCTGGTACTTTCGGAAAGAAAGCAAGCGGAACCACATTGGCGAGATGTATGCTGAATCAGCGTGTGATTTAGAAGTTGCCACAAAGTGCTGGAGAAACTCAGCGGGTCCGGCAGCATCTCTGGAGAAAAGGGATGGACGACGTTTCGGGTCGGGACCCTTCTTCAAATTGCCCAACCTCAAGGGTCGCGACCCAAAATGTTACCCATCCTTATTCTCCAGAGATGCCGCTGACCCGCTGAGTTGCTCCAGCACTTTGTGTCTATCTTTTGTATCGCCAGTTCTTTGTTTCTATATTCTGTGATTCAAAAATTCTGGACTTCAATACCGAACACTTTGACAAGTCAAAATGAAACATCTCTGCATTTTCAGAGGATTGTATCCCCAATATCCTCCCCTGGTGCCCAAATTCCGAGCTGCACCTTTTGTATTCCCTACTAAGCCGAACACTTGTCTATTATAGAGACGTGGCCATCACAATTTCCATGCTCTAGTTGCAAAGGGCCAGAACCAATCATCGTTTTTCTTTTCTCACCTGAAACACGAATCCAGAACAATTGAATGAAAATTTGGCCAAATCATTTCTCATAGAAGCAACCCTCCCTTAACCCTGCCAGCTGTGCAGTAACAATAGAAAATCTCATTTAAAAATACACAACAGGATATCCTATTATAGAGCATTGTAGGCAAGGACTCAGGGTTTAAATAGCACCGTAGCTGGGAGTCAGATTGCAGCTGGATCTTCACAGCAAGGTATTGCCCATAATTTACTCTCCATTCTGTCTTCCACTGGACAGTTCTTTGTGCATCTAGCCTGTTATCAGGCAACTGAATCATCCCACCACAACCACAGAGCAGTTTTGAAGTACTATCTGTTAAAGAAGGAACTGCAGATGCTGGAAAATCGAAGGTACACAAAAATGCTGGAGAAACTCAGCGGGTGCAGCAGCATCTATGGAGCGAAGGAAACAGGCAACGTTTCGGGCGGAAACCCTTCTTCAGACTTCAATGAAGTACTATCGAGGGTCACCAATGAAGTACTATCTACCTCATTGGTGACCCTCGGACTTCCTTTGATCGGACTTTACTTGCTTTACCTGGTACTAAACGCTGTTCCCTTATCATGTATCTATACACTGTCAATGGCTCCAATCTAATATTGTCTTTCCACTGACTGGTTAGCACGCACCAAAATCTTTTCACTGTACCTCATTACACGTGACAATAAACTAAACTAAACTGTACTAAGCATTGGATGTGAATGTGGATGTGGATAGTCTGTACACTTTAGGAAGTGGGAAAGGAAGGCTGATTTATTAGTGAGGCAGCTTCCCAACTCCTAAAGGGCCTGTCCCACTTGCCGATTTTTTTCGGCGAATGCCGGCATCATTGACTGACGTATCAGGTCACTGAAAAAGTCGCGGCGTGATGTGGCGTGACGCGGCATGATGACGTATTGACGCACGGTGTTTCCTCAAGTGTCGCAACATTTTTTTTGTCGCCGCTGGATTTTGAAATGTTCAAAATCTTTCGGCGACCGTGATACGTCAGTCAATGATGCTGGCAGTCGCCGAAAAAAATCGCCAAGTGGGACAGGCCCTTAGGATGAGGGGGAGATCTCATTAAAACCCACTGAATAATGAAAGGCGTAGATAGAGTGGATATTCACAAGTCATGGGAGCAGCAGCAGGCCATTTGGCCCATCGAGTCTACTCCGCCTTTCGATCATGGCTGAACTATCTTTCCTCTGAACCCCATTCTGCTGCCTTTTCCCCATAACCCTTGACACCCTTACTAATCAAGGAACTGCAGATGCTGGTTTAAACCGAAGATAGACACAAAAAGCTGGAGTAACTCAACGGGTCAGACAGCATCAATGGAGAAAAGGACTAGGTGACGTTTCGGGTCTGAAGAAGGGTCTTGACCCGAAACGTCACCAAATCCTTTTCTCCAGAGATGCTGTCTGACCCCCTGAGTTACTCCAGTTTGATTGTGTCTACATTCACCCTTACTAAACATGTGGAGAGGATGTTTCCAGTAGTTGGAGAGTATAGGTCCAGAGGGCACAGCCTCAGGATAAAAGGTATCAAGAACTGCAGGGCATAGGTTTAAAATGAGAGAGAGAAGATTTAATAAGCATCTGAAGGATAACTTTTTCCACAAAGAGGATGGTACGTATGCCAGAGGAAGTGGTTGAGGCAGGTACGATAACAACATTAAAAAAACACTTGCAGATACATAAAACAAGTTTAGAGAGATATTTAGGGTCAAATGCGGGAAATTGGGACTAGCTTAGATAGGTTCCTCGGTCAGCATGGATGAGTTGGGCTGAACGGCCTGTTTCCATGTTGTATTTCACAAAGGTTTACGGATCTTGTTCTCCTCTCTGCTCTATTTGCCCACCTGCTCCTTTATTGCAGACTGAGCAAACTATCTCTGCATTCACAGAGCTGTGTGACATTTGCCCAGTTTGTTCATTTGGTGTTGCTGAGGGGAACAATTTCCAACAAGACTGTCGGCCTCCAGACCAACCCCCCCCCCCCCCCCTCTCTTCCACCACCACTCCTGTTGAATCCCATAACATCATAACCTTCTCAATGTGCCACCAGCTGGAATCTGTGTCCAGCTGTGATATACATCTGGAAGTATTCCTAGCCACAGCCAGAGTCTCACACGTACTGAATTTCCCATGTAAACTAAGGCAGGCCGGTGCTGCCTGACTTCACCATCGGCCAACCAGAGAGTGGGACACAGAGCAGCAGTAACAGCAGCTCTGGGAAAGGCACTCGGCAATCTCGCGGAAATGATATTCTTCTGAAGAAGAGACCATTCTTGTTAGATGAGCGAGATATAAGAGGAACCTCAGAGGGTTCCCTCAAAGGGTGAACGAGCTGCCAGAGGAAGCTATAAAAGCAGATACAAGTGTGACTTACAAAAGACATTGGACAGATATATGGATTGGAAGGGTTAAGTGGGACATTGGCCACAGCTGGTAGAGCTGCTGCCCCATTGTGTTGGAGACCTTGGTTTCTGACGCTGCTGGTGCTAACCTCGGTACATGTGACAATAGACTAAACTGAACTGAACTGGGAGCTGTCTGTGTGGAGTCCGCACGTTCTCCCTGTGACCTCGTCAGTTTGCTCCGGGTGCTCCAATTACGCCAGCACTTTGTGTCTGTCCATTTTCTTTTGCTCAGTTTGCCACTTGCTGCCCTCCAGAGAAACGATCCAAACATTGGCACCTCCCCCGATGACGTGAGGCAAGACGGGGATGGCACGGTGCCGCAGCCGCCCTGCCAGAGACCCAGGTTCGAACCGGACCTCGGGAGATATCTGTGTGGAGTTTGCACGTTCTCTCTGTGACCTCGTGAGTTTCCTTCCAGTTTCCTTCCCCATCACAAAGACGTGGAGGTTTGTAGGTTATTGGCCTCTGTAAATTGCCGCTAGTGTGTGGGGAATACGATAAGCTAGGGTGATCAATGTCGGCGTGGACTTAGTGGGTTGAGGATGGGCCTGTTTCCATACTGTATCTCAAAGAAACATAGAAACATAGAAAAATAGGCGCAGGAGTAGGCCATTCGGCCCTTCGAGCCAGCACTGCCATTCAATATGATCATGGCTGATCATTTAAACTCAGTACCCGGTTCCTGCTTTACCCCATATACCTTCATTCCTTTAGCTCTAATAGCCCTGTCCCACGGTGCGAGTTCATTCCAAGAGCTCTGCCGAGTTTAAAAAAAATCAAACTCGTGGTAAGCACGGAGAATGAACATAGCGGGTACGTCGGAGCTCGGGGACGTCTCTTAGCGCTAACGGCAGGTACTCGGGAAGACTCGCTAACGGCAGGTAAGCACGGGAAGACTCGTGAAGATTGTTCAACATGATGAAAAATGTCCACGAGAGCCCCGAGTACCGACGAGCGGCCATTACCGTAAATCTCCGAGTTTGAATCAGGGCAAACTCGGGAGAACTCTTGGAATGAACTCGTACCGTGGGACAGGGGTTTAAGAGGTAAATCTCTCCCTTGAAAACACCCAGTGAATTTGCCTCCACTGCCCTCTGCAGCAGAGAATTCCACAGATTCACAACTCTCTGGGTGAAGACGTTTTTCCACATCTCTTAAACTGTGACCCCCCTTGGTTCTGGACTTCCCCCCAACATCGGGAACATTTTTCCTGCATCTAGCCTGTCCAATCCTTTAAGAATTTTATATGTTTTCTATCTCCAAACTAAACCTTTGGGCTTCACAATATTCCGCCTTCAACATTGACTGGAACGTGGCGGAAGGACAATCTTTGTGGCAATATTTAACGAGCAATAGAAAACCAAAGGAGAGTTGTGGAGCAATGATGTCGCCATGGCAACGCCAAGGCCTTCCTCAAAAAGGTCACGATTTGAATACAAATCAATCGCAGCTTGTCGAGGCTGATTTAACTTGCAGATGTAAATGTTGTTGTCCATGTGTTATCGGAATTTAACTGGTGAATTTTGAGTACCAGTATTCTAAATCATCACAGTGTGAAGTGTGGATCTTTGGCAAACTCATCAAACTCCCGGAGAGAGATTGAAGGAGATTCCCATTGGACATTGATTCAAACTCCTTCCATCCCAGTTTTCCTGATTGGATTTATTCTCATTGTTCTTGGGGACTTTTCCTTCTTTATCCGGGTGTCTCATTCTATCTCCCCTTGCCCCTTCCTAACAACTCCCCATTGAAATAACTTGCCATCCATACATTTACCGATTCTCACAAGTCTTTTCGCAAACTCTGCACGTGCTTTAGTTGCCTCCACTATCACTTGCAGCCACGTTCCTGAGCTACAGGCTGCTTGAGTGAGTAAATCATTAATACATTCTTTTTCCAAATTATCTGCCTTCAAGCCTCGTGTCTTAACTCTGTCTCCCATGAAATCTTTAGTTCTTTAAAAGTGACTCGCATGTTTGCCGGGACTGATTGGGTGGGATCCTCAACTCTCTGTGTAGTTAGTTAAAGTCTCACTCCCTCCTGCAGAGGTCAGGGCTTCAGTGCAGCACTGGGGGAATGCTGCACTGCTGAATACACAAGGTGCTGGAGTAACTCAGCAGGTCAGGCAGCATCTCTGGAGAACATGGATAGGTGACGTTTCGGGTTGAGATGCTTCATCAGACTGAGGAAGGTTCCCAACTTGAAACGTTACCTTTCCATGTTCTCCAGGGATGATGACAGACCCGCTGAGTTACTCCAGCACTTTGTCACTTTTTTTTTGTAAACAAGCATCTGTAGTTCCTTGTTTCTACTGTTGAATGCATGCATACTTTGCTTGCAAGTTAATGGAATAACGCAGCAATCCGTTCGTTCATCAATGAGCATAAATGCCTTTAGTCTGCTCATGAATGCCGATCGATCCTTCATCTATCTCACTGCACAACACTGGACAAGATGCCTATTGACACGGCATCCCACGGATAGGCACATAGGACCGTTGACATGTTAAAGATGCCAGGCGAACTGATTTGGAATCTGCAGAGGTGGTTAGACTGCGCTTGGTTTTGTGGCTCGATCTGATCACCCACACTGATGTGACTGCAGCTTCAGTGGTGCAGCTGGTAGAGTCACTGGCTCACAGTTCCGGCAACCCGGGATCAATCCTGACTCTGCATGGAGTCCTCACCTTCTTTCGTTGACCGTGTGGGTTTTCTCCGAGTGCCCTGGTTTCCTCCCACATCCCAAAGAGCTGCTGGTTGGCAGATCGAGGGGCCACGGTAACTTTCCGCTAACGTGCAGGTGAGCGGTAACCAGGAGAGGTGGCTCACTTGTAGGGAGTGGATGGGATTGTTGGGGAGAATAAAGTAGAATCAGTGTGGGAGGAATGTACATGGGCGTGTGATGGATTATTTCATGCCATGACCCAGTCTGATGCAAAGCAGTTTGTCCCCGTCTCCAGAGGGCCTTGTCTCCATGCGTGGCTGCTCTATCAGCAGTGTGGTAACCAGGAGAGGTGGCTAATGTTTGCGGAGGCCAAACCATGAGGAAGATGCGGAGAGAGGGGGGATCCAGCTTATACTCTCCCTCAGATGGAAGAAGGGTCCCGACCCGCATCGGCACCCATCCATGTCCTCCAGAGATGCTGCCTGACCTGCTGACTTGCTGCAGGGCTTTGTGTCTTCTGGCCCAGAGTGGACCTGCTCAACTGTTGATGTCAGCACCTATGCTGCAGCGTTGCTGTGTTTGTCCGGCAAGACTCCATGCTGGCGCTGCATGGGTGCAAATCCTGACCTCTGCTGCAGAGGTGCATAACTGAACGGTGGCGCAGCGGTAGAGTTGCTGCCTTGCAGCGCCAGAGACCCGGGCTTCGATCCTGACCTCGGGTGCTGTCTGTGTGGAGTTTGTACGCTCTCCCTGTGACCTTGTGGGTTTTCCCCTCTGTTCTCTCTCATGTGGATCTAACTTCCCTGAGGTGCACCAGTGTTCTTTGCTTCAGTCAGAAGAAGGGTCCCGACCCGAAATGTCGCCCATTCCTTCCCACCAGAGACGCTGCCTCACCCGCTGAGTTACTCCAGCATTTTGTGTCTGTCTTGGCTTCAGTGTTCTGCTGTGCTCCTGAATTGCTGCTTTCTCACTGCTTTCTCGTTAACGTCTCCTGAACAAACTGCAACAGGGCGAGACATGGGATCTCCAGCCTTGCATAAAGGTAAGAATGGAGCCGGGGTAAATACTGACAGGGTCTCCAGGGAGACGCTCAAACGGATACAACTCTCGCTCCGCGTATCACGCTGGTAACTTCAGGTTAAGGACCTTGTCCAATGTTGTACATTACAATCTATGTCTGTGAAACTCATAGCCTGATATATGGTGTCATTTGAGCAGAGTTCAGCGCAAACATTGCCAGGCTGCGCATTTAACTGTGTACAATAGAGGATGGATTTCCACAGCACTTTCTCCATGTCTTTCAAATCCTTCATGAAAAGACACAGCTGACACGTCTGGTTTCTCTCCCTTTGAGAGGGAGGGAGGGAGGGAGGGAGGGAGAGAGAGGGAGGGAGGGAGAGGGAGAGAGGGAGGGAGGGAGAGAGGGAGGGAGAAGGTGGAAGTGAGTGAGAGAGGAAGGGAGGGGGCGAGTGTGGGAGAGAGAGAGGGTTGAAGTGGGGGGGGGTGAGAGAGAGGGGGAAAGAGAGACAAGGGGAGAAAGAGAGAGGGAGAGAGTGAAAGAGAGCGCCAGCCCTTTGTCTGCAGAGTGGGGTGCCACAGATGTTCCAGTGTGGGCTGTGACCATAGAGACGGTCTCCTGCCTTGCTGCAGGGCTGGGGAACTGCTGCTAATTGGCCATCACCATCAATGAGCTGTATTAGATTGGGAGCCATGAACAAGTCTGATGCAAAGCAGGTTGTCCCTGTCTCCAGGGGATGCAATGAATCTCCACGGCCTCATTAAAAGCAGCCATGGAGAAACAAACAAACACCTCCTACCTTCCCCGTCCTTATCTATTTCTCTGCTTCTCTCACAGTTAATCTCACTGCTACATTCCCCAGCTGCACCTTGATTAACAAGGGTGTCAAAGGTTACGGGGAGAAGGCAGGAGAATAGATGGCATAGATTGGCTATGATTGAATAGCAAAGTAGACTTGATGGGCTGAATGGCCTTATTTTGATCCTACGTCTTATGGTCTTATGGTCTTGGTTCAATGGTGGAGTAAATCAGTGGGTCTGCCTGACCTACTAAGTCAGGGGTCGGCAACCTACGGCCCCCGGGCCAAATGCGGCCCATAACCCAAAATCATCCGGCCCACAGGCGGATATTTTCCCCTGTAATCATCCAGCCCGCCCCGAGCGCGGCCAAGCTCTGGCTGTGCCACATCCTGCGCAAAGCCGCCGGCACGGCCGACCGCGCACCTTCTGTGAACACGTTTAAGAAAGAACTGAAAGATGCTGGAAAAATCGAAGGTAGACAAAAGTGCTGGAGAAACTCAGCGGGTGAGACATGCGAGGATTGCATGAGGCTGCCTCACCCGCTGAGTTGCTCCAGCATTTTTGTCTACCTTCTGTGAACACGTGATTTGATGCCTGCAGGATGGGGGCGGGATCCATGTGTACATGTGATAGATGTGGCCCGCCATCCGCTCACAGACGTGTGTCCTGGCCCCTATGCAGAACAAGGTTGCCCACCCCTGCACTGAGTTATTCCAGCATGTTGTGTCTTTTCTAGCTTTTCAGTGGTTCTTCAATGGTTCTTTATTGCCATGTATGCACAGCACATCGAAATTCTTTTGCACGACCCACAAATGAACAGTTGCCATATTTCAGCCCCGTTTACTACAGGGGGTCGCTGAACTATTGCCCACAGGGACGTTGCTTCACAGGCAGACTCTGACCATCAGTCTGGCAGTAACGGAGTGGTTGGGAAAGGTGGTGGATGGTGATGAGTTGAATATTTGAGTATAGGAGCAGGGAGGTTCTACTGCAGTTGTACAGGGTCTTGGAGAGACCACACCTGGAGTATTGCGTACAGTTTTGGCCTCCAAAACTGAGGAAGGACATTATAGCCATAGAGGGAGTGCAGAGAATGTTCACCAGACTGATTCCTGGGATGTCAGGACTTTCATATGAAGAAAGACTGGATAGACTTAGCTTATACTCGCTAGAATTTAGGAGATTGAGAGGGGATCTTATAGAAACGTACAAAATTCTTATGGGGTTAGACAGGCTAGATGCAGGAAGATTGTTCCCGATGTTGGGGAAGTCCAGGACAAGGGGGTCACAGCTTAAGGATAAGGGGGAAATCCTTTAAGACCGAGATGAGGAAAAACTTTTTCACACAGAGAGTGGTGAATCTCTGGAACTCTCTGCCACAGAGGGTAGTTGAGGCCAGTTCATTGGCTATATTTAAGAGGGAGTTAGATGTGGCCCTTGTGGCTAAGGGGATCAGGGGGTATGGAGAGAAGGCAGGTACGGGATACTGAGTTGGATGATCAGCCATGATCATATTGAATGGCGGTGCAGGCTCGAAGGGCCGAATGGCCTACTCCTGCACCTATTTTCTATGTATCTATGTATCTATATTCTGGTGCATCAGGCATCGGTGACCATAGTCCAGTTTGTCTGCCCCATTCTCCCCACATTCCTCAAGTTCTCAGACCTTTTCAGGGCGCCACGGTGGCGCAGCGGCAGAGTACGCTGCCTTACAGCGCCAGAGACCCAGGTTTGATCCTGACTGTGGGTGCTGTTTGGAAGGAGTTCGTACATTCTCGTCAGAAGCACAGGTTCGATGCTGACCTCAAATGCTGTCTGTGCGGAGTTTCCACATTCTCCCTGTGACCACGTGGGTTTCTTCCCACATCCCAAAGACGTGCAGACAGTAGGCTAATTGGCTTCTGAGAATTGCCACAAGTTTGTAGGGAATTGCTGCAAATGTAGGATAACGGGTGATCGATGGTCAGCGGGGACTCGGTGGGCCGAATGGTCCATTTCCATGTTGTATCTCTAAACAAACTGAATGTTGAAGCCATTTTTATCCCCGGACACAAATGCACTATCAGCTATTACAAATTATCATGATTAACAAAATCAAATATTATTTTTCCACAATGCTCTGAAATCCAGTCTTAACTAATTGAAGTTGATTTAGCAGGTCAGCGGGGTGTAAGAGATGGGGAAGAAGAGGCAGGCTAATATTCCCCAGCCCTGGGCCACACAGCATTCCCACAGCAATCCAGCTGGATTTGGATAGCCTGAGGCGCAGTCCAACCTCGGCAGAGGAGCTAACCTTGAACGAGCTTGTCCTAACAACTATTAGCTAATCATGGCGAAGGTTTACAATGCAGGGGCCTTTGGCCATCAGGAACTGAATTTTCACCTCTAAGACAAGAGGCGATGTGTTCAACAATGAGAACAAAATGCTGGGGGAGCTCAATGGGTCAGGCAGCATCTGTGGAGTGAATGGACAGATGGTATTTCAGGTCAGGATCTTATTCATTCCCTAAATGTAAGCACAAAGGCCGGCTGACACTCCCGGTGCAGTATCGAGGGAGTGCCGCACTGTCCATGTTGCTGACTCTCGCATATAACCCTGTAACCAGGGCCACTAGCAAGAGAAGATGCTGCCAGGGGTAGTGATGGGGACAGGGACTATATTGGCCTTTAAGAGGCTTTGAGATTGGCACATGCATATGTAGGGAATGGAGGGGTATGGATCATGTGCAGGAGATATGATTAGTTTGGCTTGGCGTCATACGCGACACAAGCATTGTGGGCTGATGGGCCTGTTCCCGTGCTGCACTTTTCAATGTTTCTATGTGGCCAAATGGCTCCGGGCATTTTATTTAGATTAAAAGTACTGGATGTTGATGGTTGTGTTACCTCTGGTATTTAAGACATTCATTATTATCTAATAATGGCGAGGGTTTTCTATGCAGGGCCTTTGGCCATCAGAAACTGAATTTTCACCTCGAAGTCAAAAGGTGATATGTTCAACAACAAAAAAAGTGGGTCAGTCAGCATCTGGAGAGTGAATGGACAGACAGCGTTTCGGGTCAGGACTAGACAGCTACATGGATAGGACAAGTTTGGAGGGATATGGACCAAACGCAGACAGGTGGAACTAGTGTAGCTGGGACATGTTGACCGGTGTGGGCAAGTTGGGCCAAAGGGCCTGTTTCCACACTGTATCACTCTTTGACTCTATGATTCTATTCATAGGGTTTTTTTAATTTGCATATCTCATGGTTAGAATAATAATAATAATACATTTATTTTATATAGCGCTTTTCAGGACTCAAAGTCGCTTAATAGACACTAATCCTTCTGGTCCACTTCATTGCTTCCAAATGCTTGAATTGACCTCTCTCTCTCTCTCTCTCTCTCTCTCTCTCTCTCTCTCTCTCTCTCTCTCTCTCTCTCTCTCTCTCTCTCGAGGTGACAGAGGGCTCAGGCCCCTGTAGGACTACAGGGTAGAAGAAACCTTAAACGACGACAGCCTTTGATTGTTTGGGAATATTGCTGAGAGGAAATAGGAAGCAGGACTGTGCAGCTGAAGCCTAAAGTTTCACAGTGAATTGTCAGCTGCGTTCTTCTCTTGTGCCTCCAGCAACGAGATAAGAAACCGTCAAAGGCCCATTATAACCTCAGCACGTTGGCAGGAAAAGGCAATTTGTTGCTCTCCCTTATTTTGGAGCTCTTTGTTGTGTCTTTCTTCAGAGTTAATAATTGCAAATGTAATTGAAGCCGGTCCCCACAGACACAATTCAGTTATTATGTCATCCAACCCAATTAACTGCCTGCAGAGATAGGAGGAAGAAGGAGGCCACTCGGCCCATCTAACCTGTTCCAACACTTAATGAAGATAGACACAAAGTGTTGGAGTAACTCAGCGGGTCAGGCAGATTCTCTGGAGAAAAGGAATAGGTCTTGTTTCGGGTTAGAACCGTCCTTCAGTAACTCCGTAGGTCAGGCAAATTCTCTGGAGAAAAGTAATAGGTGACGTTTTGGGTCGGAACCTTTCTTCTGAAGAAAAGGGTCAAAGACACAAAGGTTCAAAGGTCTGTTTATTGTCACGTGTACCAAATAAGGTACAGTGAAACTCGACTTACCATACAGCCAAAAGCAACAAGACACACCACTACATAAAAGTTAACATAAACATCCACCACAGCGGATTCCACATTCCTCACTGTGATGGAAGACAATAAAGTATAATCTTCATCCTCTTTAATCTACCGTGGTCGGGGCAGTCGAACCATCCGCAGTCGGGGTGATCGAAGCTCCCGCAGCCAGCGGTCGAATCTCCCACGTCGGGGCGGTCGAAGCTCCTGCGGCTTGCAGCTCTTGAAGTTGGTCCCTAACCAGGGATCGCCAGCTCCATGATGTTAAAATCCACAGGCTCCCGCAGTTGGAGCTTCCAAGGTCGATCCCGACAGGAACCGCCAGCTCCACAATGTTAAGTTCTGCAGGCTCCCGCGGTTGAAACTCCCAAAGTCGATCACCAGCAAGAGGCCGCCTACTCCACGATGTTAGGCCGCAGTGCGGACAGAGATACGATATGGAAAGAAATCGCATCTCCGTCGAGGCAAGAGATTAAAAAAAGTTTCTTCCAACCCACCCCCCACATAAAACAAGCTAAAGAACATTAAAACATACATTTGACACATATTCTCAAACAACAAAGGAGGAAGGGACGAGACAGACCGTTAGCGAGGCAGCCATTACGACCTGAAACATCATCTATCCTTTTTCTCCAGAGATGCTGCCTGACCCGCTGAGTTACTCCAGCACTTTGTGTCCACCTTCGGTATAAACCAGCATCTGCAGTTCCTTCCAACACTCAATGAGATAAGGCTGACCTGTGACCCATCACCATTGTGATGTTTGTCCCTACATCTCTTAATAATTTGTTTAACAAGAATCTGCCAATCTCAGATTTGAAGTTGACCACCGACCTGGAATCATTATTATTTACAAAAGAAGAAAGCTCATTCCTCCCATTGCAAGGCACAATAAAATCCTTACTTTGTTCTTGAAAGGCCTGACTCTAAGCTTGGGACTGTTTTTATTTTCATCTTCGACAACAGTGAAAATAATTTCCCTTCATCTATAGAATCAGTTTACCTCAATAATCTTGAAAACCTAAGGTAGACAAAAAGCTGGAGAAACTCAACGGGTTTCTGAGGCAGCCGAGTTTCTCCAGCATTTTTGTCTACCTTTGATTTTTCCAGCATCTGCAGTTCTTCCTTAAACATCTTGAAAACCTAAATCAAATCACTCCTTATCACTCCTTATCCTTCCAGATTACGGAGTCTACGGCCTTATCTTGTGTAACCTTTCCCCATCATTTAACTCTTGGTGGAAAGTAGTGTGTTTCAAACGGCTCATGTGTGTCTCCCTTAGATGTACCGGAACCCTCGTCCCTTTGGCCCTCCACAGACTCTATCTCTTCACCGTCTATGTATTTTATGTCCCTCATCATTTGCCAATCGTTTTGAGCAGTTTTGGCCATTTGTGCAATCTGTTACCAACGCTGCAATTTAATGGCTCTGTCCATATTCCCCACATACCTGTGCTTCTGTGAGACCCTCTCTCACTGCTCCCCCCCTGCTCCCCCCTGCTCCCCCCTGCTCTCCAACCATACTCTGACCTGGAATCCATGTTCTCCAGAGATGCTGCTTGTCAAGTTCACAAGTTATAGGAGTAGAATTGGGCCATTCGGCCCATCGAGTCTACTCCGCCATTCAATCAGGCTGATCTCTGCCTCCTAATCCCATTTTCCTGCCTTCTCCCCAAGACCCCTGACACCCGTTATGAGTCACTCCAGCACTTTGCGTCTTTTTTTGTAGACCGGCATCTGTAGTTCCTTGTATCGACATTGCCAACATAACCTGCCTTTATCGCGTCTCCCAAGGTTCTGAATCTTTCTTGCGTTCCTCTCTGCTCTTTCTCGGTCTATTGGATGGAATACCCTTTGTTTGGGGTTGTATAAAAGGAGGAAATGCAGGTGCTGGTTTACATACAAAGTGCCGGAGTGACTCAAGGGGTCAGACAGCATCTCCGGAGAACATGGATAGGTGATGTCGCTGGTCAGGGCCCTTCTTCTGTATGTGGCTGTGTGGACAGTGCTGAATGTTCAGAATCTAGTTTCAATAGCGATTAAACTCTTCAGATGTGTTTGAACTTCAGGTTCCCTGTTAGACGACTGTATAGACGGACATTGGAGCAATGCACTATCGCCACATGAGCTCTGAAACCTTGAGCAAGGCTTCAGGAGTGGAAGGTGTAAATGAATTTCTTCTCCCAAGCTGCCCGGTTGCAGTAAGGTGGAGGGGGATGTGGGAAGGAGGTTAAGAAGGGTCAGATTCACTACACTGTACGGGGAAGGGAAGTGCAGTTTAATTTAGTATAGTTTAGAATACAGCGTAGAAACAGGCCCTTCGGCCCACTGAGTCTGCTCTGACCCGTACACTAGTTCTATCCTACATACTAGGGACACTTTACAGCGACCAATTAACCTACAAACCTGTACGTCTTTGGAAGGTGGGAGCTGCTGGAGAAAACCCACGCGGTCCCAGGGAGAAGGTACAAACTCTGTACAGCCAGCACCCGTAGCCAGGATCGAACCTGGGTCTCTGGCGCTGTAAGGAAGCAACTTGATCGCTGCACCACCGTGGATGGGACATTGGGACACACATTGTTTTAGCGCTGACGAGGCGATGGCTGTAGTATTTTCTAACTTGCGCTTGCTGCCGCACTCTGTTTACAGGATGTGGGTCGTAATACTCCTGGGGACAGGTGAAAAGGAAGGAACACTAACTAAAATATCCCAGATTCACCATACTGCAGTATTGCAATGCTCCTGCATAATACGTGGAGCGTAAAATACAGAGCAGGATGACATAGTCAGCAGATCAGGCTGGATATGTCCACACTCCCAGAGGAAGAAAAAGGGAAGGCAAAAAAAATAAAATCTGAGCTAATATCACAGATGGATGACCATTAGACAGAGTATTCAAGTTACCAGAAGCTGTCGAGTTCAGTCACATAGTGCTGGGGTAACTCAGCGGGTCAGGCAGCATCCCTGGAGAACATGGATAGGTGACGTTTCAGGTCGGGACCCTTCAAGGACTCCAACGCGAAAGGTCACCTATGCATGTTCTCTAAGGATGCAACTTGACCCGCCGAGTTACTCCTGCACTTTGTGTCTTTTGTAAACCAGCATCTGCAGTTCCTCGTTTCTACTTGTCGAATTTTAGTATCAAGTGAAGAAGTCTTCAACGTGCCCAGGCAGAGATGAGGTGTTGTTTCTCTAGCTTGCTTTGGGGTTCATTGTGGAAGAGCAGGAAGCCACAGAGCAATAGGCCAGAGTGGGAGGGAGGTGGAATCAAAGTGGTGGCAATGGGAGGCTGAGAGTTCCCCTCTGTGGACCGAGTGCTGATGCTCCACAAACTGATCGCCCAGTCTGTGTTTGGTTTCCTCCAGTGCAGAGGAGACCACATTGTGAACACTGAATGCAGTACACCATTCGGCCCAACCACTTTCTGCCTGCTGTTGCCCAGGTATCACCTTTCCTTCAAACCTTCTGAACCTTCGGAATTTTGTAGTCGGCAGGGCAGTACTCTGCATATCGCCAACTTGGACAATTTGACATGTTTATCAAGCCAATTAATCAAGCCAATTAACCTACAAACCTGTACGTCTTTGGAATGTGGGAGGAAACCGAAGATCTGGGAGAAAACTCACGGGGAGAACGTACAAACTCCATACAGACAGCACCCGTAGTCGGGATCGAACCCGGGTCTCTGGCGCTGCATTTTGCTGTAAGGCAACAACTCCACCGCTGTGCCACCGTGACCACCCATCAAATGAACATCTAACTTAATCTCAGTATTAACACAAAGACTTAAGGACGACACAGTGGCGCAGCTGGTGGAACCAAAGACTCGAGTTTGATCCTGACCTCGGGTGCTGTCTGTATGGAGTTTGCACGTTCTTCCTGTGACTGCATGGGTTTCCTCCGGGTGCTCCAGATTCCTCCCACCTTCCAAAGACCTGCGGATCTGTAGTTTAATTGGCCTCTGCAAATTGTCCATGGTGTGTAGAGAGTGGATGAGAAAGTGGGATTACATAGAACTAGTGTGAACTGGTGATGGATGGTCGGCCTTGACTCAGTGGGCCGATGGGACTGGTTCCATGCTGTATCTATCAAAGAAAATCAAGCAGACAAACTATGTCTGTAACTGTAGTTCAAAAGTCCTGAACTGTTCAAAAATGCTTTGGATGAACTTTGGCACGTCAGAAAATCTTTGTGCTATCTTTGGAGTGTTATATGAATCCAGATTCCTGGCAATGCAATCAACTCGTCTTCAGCCTTGGGACCAACAAACCACTCAGTGTAAGGGCACTTGGAGGTGAGCACTGAACGCTTACAATGGCTGCATCTTGTGAATGAATACAATAGAATTTACAATGGACCTTCACGTAATTGTTAAGTCGGGCAGTACTTTGGCAGTGGGTTACACGTTCGACTCTAGAGATACAGCGTGGAAACAGGCCCTTCAGTCCACCGAGTCCACTCCAACCAGCAATCACCCCTGCACTAGTTCTATCCTACACACTAGGGACAATTTACTAGAAGCCAATTAGCCTACAAACCTGCACGTCTTTGGAATGTGGGAGGAAACCGGAGCACCCAGCAAAAAGTCGACATGGTCACAGGGAGAATGTACAAACTCCATACAGACCGCACTCAGAGTCAGAATCGAACCCAGGTCTCTGGCGCTGTGAGGCAGTAACTCTACCGCTGCGCCACTGTGCCGGTTCTGCGTGGCTTGTGAGGCCAATGTGGGAACTGTAGACAGGGACAGACGGTATGTGACGGGGTGGGTAGATGGTAATTCATGAGGTGATGCACCCCTTCTGTTGTTTACATGGGGTTAACAGTGCATGGACTTGAGGTTCTCGATGCCCAGCACAAACGCAATGCAACTCAGCAACATGTTGGCGCTATGGCTCAGTTTAATCATTCCACATTAGTCCTGTGGTTTATCACAAGTTTTACTTGTAGAATGGGGAGGCGAATCTGTCAATTTAAGTGAAGCCTTGCCTTTAGACATTGGAGAGCGAAATCAGCAGTGTCCAGATAAAGCATGTTTGCAGTGAACCTTCGCAATACTAAGAGAGATGTTTCAAGCGAGAGTTTCTAATAAAAGACAGGGGATGAACATTCCTTTCACTAGTCCAGCTTTGAAAAGGAGGTCAAGCAACATCACAAGATAAATAGCAAGATGCAGAGATATTCACTCGAGGCTGGGAGAAGGGCAGGCATGTGATCAATGCCTTCAAAGTGCATTGGAGTGGAAGGTTTACAGAGCTGGAAAGCACTGGGGCTGGATGAATAACGCAAGACAGCACTCTTTGCCGCTTGCCAGGGAACACGATGAGGGAAGCCATTAGCGCTGAGGTGCTTCATTGAACCAGCGCAGCAATTTCTATCAATAGGAAACCACTTCAAAACGAGCGCCCGTCTGAAAAGTTAATGGTGAAGGTGGAAAAGCTCCAGCCATTAAGTAGACAAAACAGGCAAATGGAGCAAGCGATGGGCATTGTTGGATACAAAGCATTGGCCTTTTCTGGAGTCTAGACTATTGTTTTGGTGATAGGATTAAACATTGAAAAGGAAAACAAGTTAATTGAATTGATCTCCTTAGGGAAGAGACAGGAAGATCTAACCAGAGCGTTAGATTAAAATACCTCATAGAGTCATACAGCATGGAGATAGGTGGCTTTGTCTCTACCTTTTCCATGCCAACCAATATACCCCATCTATGCTTGTCCGTAGGGTTTCCTAACTGTCCCGTATTAGCCGGGACATCCCGTATATTGGTTTGTCCCATACGGGACCACCCTTGTCCTGTATTTGACTGCTACCACTCTGGTCGAGCGGACAGTCGGGTCGGAGCGCCGCGTCCGGCCCTGCCTCACCCATCCCGACGTAGTGCAGCCCATGGAGTGCAGCAGCAGCACCTCGCCCGTGGCCCCGTCGGTCGGTCGGCAGCCCGGCCAGCTGTCCGACCTTCGGACCTTCACTTACCGCCGACAGCACCACCACATGGCCGATCATCGGTTCATGAGTTGGATGGGGTTCCGGACTTTGCGCGCGGCGTCGCGCGGCCCGGGCCAAAACTCCTCAGCTGGCCCGTCTGCTGGGCTTTGTGTACGGTCCAGCACCCGGGCCAACTCATCATTCACCCAGCCACGGCCGAGTCGGTCAACGAATTGCCGTCGGGAATTTGTCCCTTATTTTGTCCTTTTGTCCCTTATTTGCGAGTGAGAAAGTTGGCGACCCTACTTGTCCCACCAGCCTGTATTGGGCCCAACTTTCCATAAACCTTTCCTATCCATGTACTAAATGTCTTTATTTTTTGCCATCTCCTTGCAAATTTATTACTTACAATGGAGGGCTTCATCCCACCACATCCACATGTCTCGCAACCGATGAACCAGTCACTGTTCACTTTTGCAGAGTGAGCATCACGTTTTGAAATATAAAAAAAGAGAAACAATAAATCCCGTCACACTTGAGAAGAATGAATGTAATTAGAGGGTATTGTTACATGTTACTTCCAATGTAACCCAGAGCGAGCACCTCACACATTCTGTTGCATTCACAAACACCAGCAGAGATTAGATTCTAACACAGAAGCAAAATGCTGCAGGTGCTGGAAATCTGTCCAACAAAAGTCGCTGCAGCTGAGAGACAAACCCGTGATGGGAAAGAGAGTCATTTTCCAGCAATGGTCTTTCATCAGAATTTAAAACGGCAATCAACCGCTCACTGTAATTAAACTCCACTGATTTTGGGCACGGTCACTTCCATCAATTAGGCAAGGAGTCTTTTCAATTTAAAAGCTAAACCACACACTACTCAGCACATTACATAAATGTCGTCTCAAATTAAAATAATGCATCAACTGCTTGACTATCAGAATGACCACATAAGATTGAAGCCAAAACAAAGCAAATACTAAAGATCGGCACAAAGTGCTGGAGTAACTCAGCGAGTCTGGCAGCATCTCTGGGGGAAAGGAATAGGTGCGTTTTGGTTATGAACCCTCTTCAGACTGACTCCACTTTCCGCCTGAAGACAGGTTCCAGCCCGAAACGCCACCTATTCCTTTTCTCCAGAGATGCTGCCTGACCCGCTGAGTTACTCCAGCACTTTGTGTCTATCTTTGGTATAAATCAGCATCTGCTGGTTCCTTCCTACACAATACAAAAACACTGGTGCTCTTCACATTTAAAAATCGACGTATATATTTTCAGCGTTCCCTAATGCTTGCTGTAAATTACTTTTTTTTCCCCATGGAACCAAGGAATGTGTAGAATGTAGACATTAGTCGTTCTGGGATAGACAGTACATCCTAGTAGTAGGCCCTCCCCCGGTAATGACTGACCATGGGTGATGCATCCTGGTCGGATGCAAGCCTGGGCGATGTCATATGGAGGAAAGGTGGTTGCCCATGCAGCACGACCCCCCTCTCCACGTCGCTGATCGATCCAAAGGAACATCAGGGCCGTTACAGTTTAGCACCAGTGCCGTTCACATCCTAGAGCAAATTGAATCTTGATGCCAAATGAGATTAGGATGGATTTGGAAAGGTGGTTATTGCTACTGTTGCAGTGGGCAAAGGGAATGGAAATGAATGTGTTAGTCACTGGGAATAGTGGTTGTGACCGCACTGTGAAATAGCATTTAATAAAATGGTCAGAGACATGTTTTATTTGTGGAAGGAGATTAATAGAAGTGAGCAGTTACACATGAGAATGAACCATTCAGCCCAGTATCCCTCTGCCATTTAGTCTAGTTGGTCCCAAGCAACAAACCCTTGCCGGTATGTTATCGAGGAGTCATTGCCCAGTTGAGCAACACATTCGCATCTTTGCAGGCAAATGAAAAGAACATGACCAGAAATTTAGAGTCATTTACAGAATGACAAGTTACAGAGCAGGTCTATTAATCCACCACATGCATATACAAGGCAGGGCAATACACAGTAAATGGTAGTGTATGGTAAAGAATAGAGGAAGTGTAGAGAGTGTGTTCGCAGATCCTCGGATAGGATGGAACGTATTCCCCTGGGCAGGAAGTCAATGACAAGTGGCAGTGTCTTGAAATAACTGGGAAAGGGAGATGAGGAGAAATGTCTCGGTGGAGGCAGGAACCCACACTGCATTTCAGAAGTCTCACACCCTGAAGATGTGCAGGTTAATTGGCCACAATACATGGCCCTGGTGTGTAGGTAAGCGATAGAAGTTCAGGAGGAGTTGAAAGGTTTATGGGACATGTAAAGTGGGATCAGAGTAGGATTAATATAGATGGATTCTTGATGGCTGGTGTGGACAGAGCCTGTTTCTGTGCTGTATGATTCCAGACTTAAGCTGCACGGCTCTTTGACTCTAAAGACCCTGTCCCACTTACGTGTCCCTGGCACTCAAATTATGCGACCTCGTCGTCGCATTGAGGCGCACGGGCATCGTGTGGCCGCGCGGGGCCGGTCCCACTGAGAAGCGTGGAGGGGTATGGAGCTGTTCGCGGTATCGCGCGGCGCTCCGACATTTTGTAGCGAACGAAATCTTCACGCGCCACCGGCCTGTCGCGTAACTGACGGCCAAAGTGGGACAGGCCCAAGACCCTGGCGCGACGCAACATCTCACCTCCAACAGCAGCAGAAGCAGGCAAACGATCGCCGAGCTCGGCCTGGGGCTCACGGCCGTTGCGGTCCGGATCCGCCCCCACTTCTACTCCCAGAGCGGGGCCAAGAAAATTGAAGATAGACACAAAATGCAGGAGTAACTCAGCGGGACCGGCAGCATTTCTGGAGAGAAGGAATGGATGACGTTTCGGGTCAAGACCCTTCTTTCAGACTGAAGAAGTGTCTCGACCCGAAACATCACCCATTGCTTCTCTCCAGAGATGCTGCCGGTCCGCTGAGTTACTCCTGCATTTTGTGTCCCTCTTCAAATGACGTCACGCGCTCCAGACGGCTGTGCAGACGCATGAAGTCACGCGCGACCCTCGCGGGACCGTCGCGCCTCAATTAGCGTGCGAAGGACACGTAAGTGGAACAGGGGCTTAAGTGCTTGGATATACACCATAATAAGCGCAGTCTTTATAGTTGGATTAGACTAGATAGCTCTTCCTTGGCCTGCAAGAACAAAGTGGACACTTTCTGTGCTGTAAATGTCTTCAACTACAATTATATGTGTGCCTAAAACAATGTACCTGAGTGACGCAATCAGTGCGTTGTGAAATGCATTTACTAAACTTGAGCAAAGATGTACAGGATACACAACTAGAGAGCTGGAGTCTGAGCAGAGATAATGGGGGAATGTTTTCACAAGAGAAAGAGCAAAGGGGATGGATGGTCAATATTGGATATTGGATAACATGAAGTTAGGGTGTAATATAATCCTGCGTTAATGGAGTGTTTCAGGCTATGTAGTAATCCCTTAGTGATTTTATAAATGATACCAGCATAGAGCACAGATGGTGGACTTTGCGTCTCGAGATGATGGACTGACGATTTAATATGGTTGCTACTCCAATTTTCGTGGCTTTCAGTTTGTTTTTATGAGGGCTGCTGTAAATGCAATGCTGATTGATGACATGGTTCATAGTGGAATACAGCCATCATAGTCATAGAGTCATACAGGCCCTTCGGCCCAACTATTCCACGCCGACCAAGATGTCCCATTCTCACTCGTCCCACCTACTGCCGTTTGGCCCATATACCTCGAAACCTTCCCTATCCATGTACCTGTCTAAATGTCTTTTAAATGTTGTTATTGTACCTGTCCAAACCACCTCCTCCGGCAACATATACCCACCACTCTCTGTACGAAGAATGTGCCCCTCAGGTTCCTATTAACTCTTTCCCCTCTCACAGAGGTTTGTAGGTTCATTGTAGTTAAAGCCAGGGTCAAGGAAAGAGCGTTCACGTCGCGGCCCTTCACGTTTCCACCAATCCTTCCACCACCACCACGCACAAGAAGCGACAAGACAGACCCCATTGTATGCAGGTGCCGAGATGTGTGTTCAACTCTGGCGGAACAACTTCTAATCGTGTGTGTGTACTCGATAAGAAGAAGAAGTTAAACACCATGTTATTACTTACTGTTCGCCCTTGCAACAGAAGGTCTAGGGCTCAAGTCCATCACCAGGAGATTGAGCGCAGAATCCACGCCGACAGTCCAGTGCAGCGCTGAGAGGGTGCGGCATTGTCATCCCCACCGTCTCTGGGATGAGATATTAAACCAAGACCCCCTCAAGCGGATGCTAAAGGTCCCATGGCAGTGTTTGAAGAAGACCATGAGAGTTCTCGTTGCTATTGTGCCATGATGTTTGGGTGAGGCAGAACTGCTGAAACTGATTGTAGAAACCAGGAACTGCAGGTGCTGGTTTATAAAAGAAGGACACAAAGTGCTGGAGTGACTGCTGGGCAAGACCATCAGTTTCGGGTCAATGGTGCTTTGTCGGGATCGTTCTTCAGTCTGAGAACGGGTGCTGACCTGAAACGTCACCTATCCATGTTCTCCGGAGATGCTGTCTGACCTGCTGAGTTACTCCAGCACTTTGTGTACTTTTCCACCGAAACTGATGGTCTTGCCCACATTGCATTGTTGTCGAAAGAGCTGATTTTGTGCCATAATTGGCAGCCATGTCACCACCATAACACTTCAAATAAGAGTACTTAATTGGCTGTTAAATGCTTTGTGATGTCCTGAGGTGGTTTCCAGAAAGCCGGGAAGTTTGCCAGCACTGTTTAGATATATTCCTGGAGGTTTCATCGCACACTACCAAAAGGCAAGCACAGTCAACAATCCCTTTCCTCCATGAATCACAAATGTTTTTTATAATCTGGTGACTTCACTCAATGCAATGATATCGGTCAGGGATGGGGAACCTTCCCACGTTGGAATGCCGCATTAAGTCAGCTGTAATCTAATAAGGCCGCATCCAAGAAACTTCAATTAGATGTAGGATTATTTTGTTGAATCTTCTTTAATCTTTGGTATTTTAAATGCGTTCATGTTAAGATTAAAATAAAAATAATAAAAGACGAACAAAAACATATTAATAAAAATAAAAGGATTTGTTCTACAAAATTTGGATTCATTCAAAAGGCGGCACTTGATGGCCTAGAAGGCCGCAGGTTCCCCACCCCTGATATAGGTCCTAGTTGCACTGCAGCGTGTGGGAGCATACCATGCACAACATGCAACACTGGCAGCGCATTAAACCAGGACACTCAATGGTTGTAAGGACCTCTGCGATATAATGCGACTGGGATATGTATTTGCGTTCTTCCCATATGGAAGGAGACGTTGAGTACAGCTAGTTGGACAGATGAGCACAGAGCAGCTCAGTGTCTGTGTCATGATGGACTGACAATTTAATATGGTTGCTACTCTAATATTCTGTCAGTTCAGGCAATGAGCTGTTAGGAAGCAAGATAGGCCCAGCAGTTCTGTGTGTGCATGTGAATGTTGAAGTGGAGGAGAATCCAACTGTCATCAGTATTACTTGCCACGGGGCTATTGGGATCAACAAACACAATGTAAGATGCCATGTTTGCAGAGGATGTAGGTTTAAGGTGAGGGGGGGGGGGGGAGGGGGAGGTTTAATAGTAAGCAAGTAAGTAAGTAAGTTTATTGGCCAAGTATTCACATACAAGGAATTTGCCTGGTGCTCCGCCCACAAGTAACAACATGACATACAGTGACAGTTACGAAGGACTCAGAACCTGAGTAGGAACTTGAATAGGAACCTGAGAGGTAACTTTTTCACACATAAGGGTGGTGGGGTGTATGGAACGAGCTGCAGGGGGAAGTAGTTGAGGTAAGTGCTATCCCAATGTTTAAGAAACAGTTAGACAGGTACATGGATAGGACAGGTTTGGAGGGATATGGGCCAAATGCAGGCAGGTGGGACTAGTGTAGATGGGACATGTTGGCCGGTGTGGGCAAGTTAGGCTGTAGCCACGCTGTAAAGGCTCTGTCTTACCTGTTTGCGGTCATCGGCGGTGAAGCGCGGCGTCGCCGGTAGCGGGGACCGCACGGCAACGGGCGAGAGCGTCGAGCCTATCCACCGGAGCGCCGCATGGATGCTGCGCGGGGGCCGAGTAATTCAAATACGGTGGGGTCCCACGTGCTTGCGGTAAGTTAGAAAAAGGGCGGGCCGACTGCGATGACGTCAGCCTGCCGCACGTGACTCACGAGCGGCGGCTGTGGCGGTGGCCGTCCTGATCGCGGCGCTATAGCGGTGGCTGTGCCTGCGGCCGTGCCGCACACGTGCCTCACTGGTGGAGGTTGTGCAGTGAGTATATAGTTTTCAACATTGTCGGTTTTATTTTAGCACCGTGCGGTGTTGGGAACACGACGCACGGCCCCGGAATTGTACGTTCTCACGAGTGCGCGGTCTATGGCGGCAGATTCTTCCCGTTTCGCCGCAATGACCGCAGACTCGTGAGACAGGCCTTTAAGACTCTACGACCCAATCTCAGCAGAGACCAGAGTGTGGTGGGAATGACCCCATTGATCTCCAACCAGCACCTGCGGTACATTGGGAACGAACCCAGTTACAAACATGTCCAAAGCTCAGGTTCAGGGAAATCGAACAACCACCCATCACCGAGTGACAATAAATGTCTTTCAAGCACTTTATCCAGTCGGATGTGCTTCCGACTGAACACTCTGCCTCCTCTTGACACAAAGACTTCAGTGTTTCAAGCTTGTTGCTAGGTTGGTGGGGCTGGGGTGCAAGGGAGTCCATTTACTGCTCTGGATGCGATGCGAGTGAGGACCTTGGTGTGTGGGCGTATTATCTCAAGCGGATAACATTCATTTACTGTGGCGTGCCAGGAATGAATGACTGGAAACCAAGCACTGGCCGGCACTGGTGAAATACATCGCACGGGCGGATCACACTTCTGCAGTTGATCACGTTTATCAGAGCAGGAGTCACAGCAGGAATGTGGATTCTTTTTTTATAATTGCTTGCGCCATCAATTTAACTCTGAATCATTGTCGACGCATTGGTATTTGCTTTCTGCAAATGCTTTCTGCAGAACATACTCTCATCAGGCCTGGGGGTAGACAAAAATGCTGGAGGAACTCAGCGGGTGAGGCAGCATCTATGGAGAGAAGAAATGGACGACGTTTCGGGTCGAGACCCTTCTTCAGGCTGATGTCGGGGGGGGGGGGCGGGCGGAGAAAAAGAAAGGGAGGAGGCGGAGACAGTAGGCTTGTGGGAGAGCTGGGAAGGGAAGGGGAAGAGGGAGACCTGGGCTCACTTCACTTGATGTGGGGCTTCTTGGAGGTGCATCTTCGAAACATAGAAACAGAAATTAGGTGCAAGAGTAGGCCACTCGGCCTTTCAAACCCTTCAATATGATCATGGCTGATCATCCAAAATCAGTACCCAGTTCCTGCTTTCCACCCATATCCCTTGATTCCATTAGCCCGAAGAGCTGTATTTAACTCTCTCTGGAATACATCTTGTGCATTCAGTTCAAAATAAATCCCACCCTCCCCTCAGAATTTCCACCAGTAGCTGTGTGACTGAACCTTTCAAGTTATTGAGAGTGCAGCGCAGTTTTGCTTCTCCAGCGACCCCGGTTCGATCTGTCCTCGGGTGCTCTCTGTTTAGTTTTCGGCACATATGACAATTAAACACGCTTTTGACTCTCGTGCCTCTTGACTCTTTGTGTGGAGTTTGCACGTTCTCCCTGTGACCCCCATGGTCCAGTTTCCATTAGGTCCCAGCATCCTAAAGATGTGGGCGGGAGGGAGGGGTTGGTGGGCTAACTGACGATGAATTACTCCAAGTGTGCAGATGAGTGGTAGGATTTGGCGGGGTGAGTGGTGAGGGGTGGGATCAAACAGTTGGGGAAATAAAATGGGTTGGAGTAGATTAGTGCCACAATAAGTGTTGATAGTTGGTGCAGGCTCAGTGAACTGAAGGACCTGTTTCTGTGCTGAGTCTCACAGTTCCTGTGAGTAGGTGGAATGGCAATAATGAACCAGGGAATCTTGGAAATGCTCAGCACAGAAGGAAGCCATTCGGTCCCTTGAACTCCTACTGGTCGAGTAAACCATTCGTTCTAATTCCATGTAGCATCCTACTCTCTAACAATCTACAGTATGTCTTGAATCTACTCAGCAACTGATCCTTCACTTCCCTTAGACATTAGAGATACAGCGTGGAAACTGCTGAAACTGATTAGTACGGGTGCCAGGGATTATGGGGAGAAGGCAGGAGAATGGGGTTAGGAAGGAGAGATAGATCAGCCATGATTGAATGGCGGAGTAGACGATGGCCGAATGGCCTAATTTTTCTCCTATCACTTATGAACTTATGACACAGGCCCTTTGGCCCACCGTACCCGCGCAGACCAACAATCACCCACGTACACTAACACGATCCTACACACTGGGGACAATTTACTATTTCTTACCATAGCCAATTAAACCTACAAACCTGTACGCCTTTGGAATGTGGGAGGAAACCCACGCAGGTCACAGGGAGGACGTACAAACTCCGTACAGACAGCACCCGTTCAGGATCGAACCCGGGTCTCTGGTGCTGTAAGGCAGCAACTCTACCGCTGCGCCACAGTGCGTCTTGGGGAGGAGATTCTAAAGATTACCATCCACTGGATGAAGAGTTTCCCAGCCACCCTTGTCCTGAGTGGCGGATCCCTTACTATGAGGCCTGTGACCCGGCTCTGAGCAGCTCAGCCCAGGGTTACATTAGCTCTCCAAATGCTCTGAAAAGCCCCATGAGATTTCTATATGTTCCAATGAAATAACCTCTCATTCAACTCTGGACGTGTGAACCCAATCCACCACACCCACATACTCTGGAATCACCCCGATGAAGTTATGTGGCACTCCCACCATCTCAGAGTCAGGGAGTTATGGAGTGGTACAGCACAACAACAGGCCCTTCGGCCCACCATATCCATGCTGAGCTTTGTGCCATCTGCCATTTACCTGCATTAGGACCATAGTTCTCCACCCCTTGCTTATTGAAGTGCCTGTTTAAATGTCCCTTAAACGTGGTAATTGTATCATCTTCCCAACCAGTGGCTTAGTTGGTGTAAGACTGGTCACGATCCTATCGAGTTCCTTCATTATCCCCCATAAAATGGGGCATGAATCATCTGATGAAAGGGACATCCAGTCCCTTGCTGTCGAAAGAGTTGCATTTTTGTAGCACCTGTCACATCCTACACTGCTCTACACCCCCCTGAAGGCAGTCACTGTTGCAAAGACAGCCGCCAGTGGACGTGGACGTGGACGTGGACGTGGACGTGTAAGCTCTCACAAAGAGCAGTGTAATAGGTCATTTGTTTGGCATGTTTGTTGAGAGATGAGTATTTCATGGTCCATTGGGGAGAATGGTCTACGGATTAGTGCCCTGAGATTATTTACCTTTAACTGAGAAGTACAACGGTCCTCATTTTAAGGCAGACACAAAATGCTGGAGTAACAGAATGCTGGAGTAAAGAATAAAGGGTAAGCCATTTAGAACGGAGATGAGGAAACACTTTTTTTCAGAAATCAGAATCACACTTTATTCGCCAAGTATGTTTTGCAACATACGAGGAATGTCACACAGAGAGTTGTGAGTCTGTGGAATTCTCTGCCTCAGAGGGCAGTGGAGGCCGGTTCTCTGGATGCTTTCAAGAGAGAGCTAGATAGGGCTCTTATAGATAGCGGAATCAGGGGATATGGGGAGAAGGCAGGAACGGGGTACTGATTGGGGATGAACAGCCATGATCACATTGAATGGCGGGTGCTGGCACGAAGGGCAGTATGGCCTACTCCTGCACCTATTGTCTATTGTCCTATTGTCTATTGTCTATTGTCTATTGTCTATTGTCTAACACAGTGGGTCAGGCAACACCTTTGGAGAAAAGGAATAGGCGACGTTTCAGGTCAACACCTTTCTTCGGTCAATTTGAAGCAGGGTCTCGACCCAAGACATCACCTATTCTTTTTTCTCCGGAGATGCCGCCTGTCTGTGCCTAACTTTGGTGCAAATCAGCATCTGCAGTTCCTTCCACTCATTTGAAGGCGTCCCTGAGCTGTTCACTGTGCTGGGTTTGGTGGTCTGAACACGCTCAAGTCTCTGGAGTGGGACAAGAACGTACAACAGGTTCAGTGAGGGGGAAACACGGGGAACAGAGGAACCACCACAACCCCTTTTACCCTGTGTCACGTGTGTGCGCAGCAAATGTACTGCCCAATCTCATCACGTGTCGTTGAGTGCACGATCATTCTGGGGGTGGACACAGAGAGCTGGTGTAACTCAGCGGGACATACCTACTCCTGCTCCTATTTTCTATGTTTCTATTTACAACTCAGGTACACAACTCTGCTGCCCGACACGCTGAGTTACTCCATTACTCTGGAGAAAAGGAATGGGTGACGTTACGGTTCGAGACCCTTCTTCAGACTAGTTAGGGATAAGGGAAACGAGAGATATAGACGATGATGTAGAGAGATAAAGAACAATGAATGAAAGAGATGCAGAGAGGTAATGATGATAAAGGAAACAGGCCATTGTTCGCAGGTTGTTGGGTGAAAACGAGAAGCTGTGCGACTTGGGTGGGGGAGGGACGGAGAGAGAGGGAATGCCGGGGTTACGTGAAGTTAGGGAAATCAATATTCATACCACTGGGCTGTAAGCTGCCCAAGCGAAATATGAGATGCTGTTCCTCCAATTTGCGTTTAGCCTCACTCTGACAATGGAGGAGAACTTGGACAGAAACGTCTGTGTGGGAATGGGAAGGAGAATTAAAGTGTTTAGGAACTGGGAGATCAGGTAGGTTCAGGCGGGCTGAGCGAAGGTGTTCAGCGAAACGATCGTCCAGTCTGCATTTGGTCTCGTCGATGTATAAGAGTCCACATCTTGAACGACAGATACAGAGATCATTCTGATCATTCTGGCGGATTTGCAGAGGAGCAGAATCTCTGAAACAGCCCCCATACATTCCCCGGATCACCACGTTGAACCCGGCCTGGGCCTCGTGGGTCGGACGGAGGAGCCGGGCCTCGTGCGGGCGCAGAGCGGCCGACAGAGCCCGCGGCTGGGGCCCGGGTCGGCACCACGGAGGCGTGAAGTGGAGCGTCGACAGTGGTGAGGCCTCGGCGGCGATGAAGCGGTGGCAGCGGTGAAGCCTCGTGGCGACGGGGCCTAGGCGGTGGTGAAGCCTCGTGACGACGGGGCCTAGGCGGTGGTGAAGCCTCGCGGCGGCGGCGATGCTCGCGGGTCGACCACGATTGACGAGAGCGTGAAGGACCACCGTGAGGGAGAAGCGGAAGAACAATGGAGGACCCGGCATGGAGGGACGGCCGTGATGGAGACCAATGGGCAATGGGGGGGGGGGGGGACAAATGACAATGGGGACCCGGCGTGTGGGAACTGGTGGGGGAAGAGAACAAAAAGGAGGAGCCGGCGTGCTTTGTACCTTTGTCAGCACCGCAGGTGGCCCACTATTTGTATACCTTGTGATGCAAGCAAAGAATCTCACTGTGCCTAGTCACATGTGACAATAAAGTATTCCTATTCCTATTCCTATCCTATCCATACCTTGCCTCCTCATAACCTGCTTTGCCCGAGTCTTTGACTGTTTCGTGACACAGATGCTGGATCGAACTATGGACCATTCAGATCTTGGTGCCTCAGCAGCATGCTGGCAAGTACGTTTACCGACCGAGACACCGAGTCCAGACTGCTTCCTCCTTGGAGGACACAGAGGGATGAACAGTGTTTGCATTGATCCCTGGAGCTGTAACTGAGGGACTTTGTAACTCATGGCACTCAAACCAGAAGACTCTGAGTGCTGGTCACAGAAGCGGATCTGCTATCATTTATTACAATCGCTCCGCTCTTTTAACATTATGAGGGTCCCCTACCACCCCAACAACGGACTGTTCCAGCTGCTATAGTCGGGCAAACGCCTCCGCTGTCATGCTGTGAAAACAGAGAGGATGAGACGGAGTTTCTTCCCACAGGCCTTCAGCACTGTAAACTCTTATCTCATCAGGGACTAATTTATTGTTGTGTTGTGTCTTTTGTAAAAATATATTTTCTAACATGTAAATACTGATTCTGTTCTATTCTGTTCTGTAGTTTTTGCACAATCCGCAGGCATTGCCACTTTCATTTCACTGCACTTCTTGTATGTGTATGTGACAAATAAAGTTGACTTGACTAAACCTCTACTCCAACAGCAGCATTTCTTTCTTTTTATTCTTCTTTTTTTTTTAATTATTTATTTTTATTAGAAGTAAGTCCAATTGTATACAATCATATTTTCATAATACATTTTATGTACAGCTTCTTATTTTTTTAATTTTGTAATAAAGAAGCAAAAGAAAAAGAAATTAGATAATGAAGAATAGAAAAATGTGAGATATATAGTGTGTGAAAAAGAGAAATAGAGAGTGAAAAAAGAAAGTTAAGAAATAGAAAATAGAAGAAAAAGAGTAAAAGAAGAAAAGAGAAGAAAAAGAAAAGAGAAGTAAGGAGATCGTATTTATAATCTTCACCATTCCTCACCCAGTCACGGATTAGCTTTTACACTCAACAGCAGCATTTCTTACTCCAACTGTGCCCTTCTTAATCTTAATCTTAAGTTAGATAGAGCTCTTAAAGATAGCGGACTCAGGGGATATGGTGAGAAGGCAGGAATGGGGTACTGATTGTGGATGATCAGCCATGATCATATTGAATGGCGGTGCTGGCTCGAAGGGCCGAATGGCCTACTCCTGCACCTATTGTCTATTGTCTATTGTCTCTCATATCTGTCGACCCTGTGACTAATTCCAATCAGCATTTATTGGACTGTATCTTGGACTGAATGGTATTGCCTTTATCCTGTATCTTTACAGTGTATAGCTTAATTGTAATCATGTATGGTTTTTACACTGACTGGATAGCATGCACCAAAAAAGCTTTTCACTGTACCTGGCTACATGAGACGATAAAACTAAACTAAACTAAAGGAGTTGTAGAAGCAAGGAAGTGCAGATGCCGGTTTACAAAAAAACACAGAGTGCTGGAGTAACTCAGCGTGTCAGACAGCAGAGTTGAGTAGCTGGCACTGTTCCCTGTATTGACATTGAGAGGATTGAACTGTAGGAGGTTTTGAGTCAGAGAATTCCTCTTAACAGTCGGAGGAAATCTAAGGAGAGAAAGAAAGAGTAAGAGGAAAAGCCAATGTTTAAGAAGGAACTGCAGATGCTGGAAAAATCGAAGGTAGACAAAAATGCTGGAGAAACTCAGCGGGTGAGGCAGCATCTATGGAGAGAAGGAATAGGTGACATCTATGGAGCGAAGGAATAGGTGACATCTATGGAGCGAAGGAATAGGTGACATTTCGGGTCGAGACCCTTCTGAAGAAGGGTCTCGACCCGAAAATGTCACCTATTCCTTCGCTCCATAGATGCTGCCTCACCCGCTGAGTTTCTCCACCATTTTTGTCTACCAAGGAAAGGCCAATTTGGATGCTCATTTAATGCAACATCTTCCATGCCTGTAACAAAACTCCGTTTTACAGCCAGTTACATTGCCATTACAGACAGCAGGTTTGCCTATGTTTATGTTCCGTACAACCCTCCTGTATTCTGCTACATCCCCTCCAATTGGTATATCCTGTTCCTAACTATGTGCCTTTACTTAGTTTCACCTTAAATAGTCCACACACAATCACCCCGTCATCCGAGGATGTGATTTATTTTCTCCAACACACTCCAGATAATGTTTCTCTGCAACTCTTCATTCATTTATTGATTGAATTGATTGTAAGATACAGCATGCAAACAGGGCCCTTCACCCCTCCGAGTCCACGACGACCATCGATAGCCCGTCCATATAAGTTCCTTGTTACCCCACTTTTGCATCCATTGCATCCATTCCCCCACACACTAAGCACAATGTACGCACGTCTTTGGGACGTGGGGGGAAACTGGAGCATTTGGACTGGGAGAACGTGCAAACTCCACAAAGACAGCACCGAAGGTCAGGATCGAACTCGTGTCTCTGGTGCTGTGAGGCAGCAGCAAGTACTTTGTATGCACGGCCTTGTCTATCAGTGGGGAAGGTTTTGAAATGTGATTGGTGCTGTAATGAGACGTGCAATATATCGACAAGAATGACATATTGGGTAGAAAAATCCAAAGAGTGATGATCATCATTGTCTTCATGCAAGATGTGCTGAGAGCTGAGTGGAGCCATGATGGCTCACCTGCCCA
>CM075989.1:8920036-8931900 GCA_038087875.1 Malacoraja senta | reverse complement strand
GAGAGAGAGAGAGAGAGAGAGAGAATGAGAGGGGGGGTGAGAGAGAGGAGAGAGAGGGCAGAGACAGAAAAAGGCAGACAGATAGAGAGAGATGGAGACAGAGAGAGTGGAGGAACTGAGAGAGACAAAGAGAGAAAGAGAGAGGGACAGGGAGAGAGGGAGAGGGACGGGGAGAGAGAGAGAGAGGGGGAGAGAGAAAGCTCAAGATAGATAAATGGAGAGTGATAGACAGAGAGAGGGTGGGGGAGCAGTGAGAAAAACAAAGAAAACGAGAGAGTGGCAAAGAGAGAGGGAGAGGGACAGGGAGAGAGAGAGAGGGGGAGAGAGAAAGCTCAAGATAGATAAATGGAGAGTGATCGACAGAGAGAGGGTGGGGGAGCAGTGAGAAAAACAAAGAAAACGAGAGAGTGGCAGAGAGAGTGAGAGAGGGTGAGTGAGACAGCAGCAGATAGAGAGAGAGAGAGAGAGAGGGAGAGAAGTAAAGGGGCATAGAGAGTGACAGAGAGAGAGAGAGAGAGAGAGACAGACAGGGGATGAGAGACAGGCAGATAGAGACAGAGAGTGAGGGAGAGAGAGGGAGAACAGGCATTAACCAGGCAGTTGACCAGTTTGTGGTGATGCCAGGACCTATACTTGGCAACGGCTATTCTGTGCCTCAAAGCCTTTCTTTCCCACAGAGAAGGACATAAGAAGCAATTTAGAAATGCAAACCCCCTCCTCATGCGTCAGTCAGTCTGTTGACAATTGGTGAGAGTGGCCGGCAGCCAAGACAGCCAGGATGAGATCAGATAAAGGAGCACGTGAACGCGTGGAACTCGCTGAAAGAAAGGCTGGCAGCTACAGGCACAAGGGTTGCCATGGCAACAGTAACCAGATCAGCGCAAAGCCACGGATAGTCACTTGAAAAGCTTCTTGTCGGAGCGAGTGAGGGTGTGTGAGACCAAAGCAGAGGAATAAATTGGGAATAAAGATCTCTGTATGAAACTCGTTCACGAGGGAGTCAGGCAGAGACTCAAACTGAGAGAAATAGACAGTGAGTGAGAGAGGGAGTTTGGGGACTAAGCAAAGGAAGAGAAATAGATAAAGTTGGGTACAGAGAAAGAGGGAGAGAGAGAGAGAGAGAGAGATAGAGAGAGAGAGAGAGAGAGAGAGAGAGAGAGAGAGAGAGAGAGAGAGAGAGAGAGAAGAAGGAAATTAAAAAAAAAAAAATCAGGTCCAATCCAAGAAAAATGAGGGCCGGAATGAAGAGATTAAATGTAAATATTCCTTCATATTTTCATTATATGGAAGTTAAACATCTGGTTATAACAAATTTGTTTCCCTCAGCATCAGTTCATGAATGCTGGAAAGAGTGCAGAGAAGGGTTACGAGGATGTTGTCAGGACTTGCAGGCCTGAGCTATAGGGAGATGTTGGGCAGGCCAGGACTTTGTTCTTTGTAGCGCAGGAGGATGAGGGGTGATCTTATAGAGGTGTATAAGATCATGAGGGGAATGTATAGGGTGAATGCACAGACAGAATCTTTTCCCCAGAGTAAGGGGGATTCAATAACTGGAGGACATAGGTTTAAGGTGCGAGTGTAAAAATGTCTTAGGAACTTGGGTGGCAGCTTTTTCACACAGAGGGTGGTGGGCATAAAGTAGGAACAGCCGGAGGAGGTAGTTGAGGCAGGTACTATAACAACAATGAAAAGACATTGGGCAGGTACATGGATTGGAAAGATCTAGAGGGTTATGGGCCAAATGCAGGCAGGTGGGACTAGTGTAGATGGGCCATCTTGGTCGGCAGGGCCAAGTTGGACTGCAGGGCCTAATTCCACGCTGTATGCCTCTACGAATATCTCAGAGTTCAAATCATATTCATTTCATTACAGGCACTCAGTCACATCTTTCCAAACTATAAATCGTGAATGTTTGTTGGAGCCAACTCATCAGATCTTTTGCGCTGATTGAGTATTTAACATTTCATGTAACGGTATGACATCCCTCCCTGTATTTTGTAGTCCTGCATTTTCTCAGCGTTGGGGAACATGTCCTGCCCACCCACGCTTGTACATTGAACATCCTTCCACTGGACACATTATTCACTCTTTGTTGCAAACAGCCCACAGATCCAGGCAGGTATTGATATTCCTGGAAACTATTCCTCACCTCCCTCTGTCAGTCCAACCTTCTATTGCTTTCTTCCTAGTCCACCCCCTTCCACTGAATTAATTTCAACTTTCATATCAAATGTCGCCAATTGAGACTTCAAACCTGAGCAAATACACACTGCTGGAGGAACTCAACGGGTCAGGCAGCATCCGTGGGGAAAATAGGCAGATGCCACTTCAGGTCGGGGCCCTTCTTCAGACCTCACGTTCATGTCATCACTAAGGCCGAAGTTAGACACAAAGTGCTGGAGTAACTAACTCAGCGGGTCAGGCAGCATCTCTGGAGAAAAGGGATAGGCGGCGTTTCGGGTCGAGACCCTTCTTCAGGCTGAGAGAGGGGAGAGGGAAACCAGATGCATGAAAGGTTACAAAACAAATCAGAGCAGGCACCAATGACCAAGGAAATGTGGAGCCCACAAAGGTCCATTGTTGGCTGTGGGAAAAGGTGATTGCGAAGGGATACAAACAGTGAAACTAGCAGGATGACTGAGTGGGGGAGGGACAGAGAGAGAGAGGGAATGCAAGGGTCACTTGAAGTTAGAGAAATCAATATTCATACCGCTGTTGTTAAAAGAAGGGACTTGACTAGAAATGACACCTATTCCTTTTTTCTAGAGATGTAACCAGAATCTGCAGTTCCTTCCTACTCATCATTAAGGCCATCTGTTTGCATAGAATAGAGATAAGTACAGCACAGGAGCAGGCCTTTGGTCCACAATGTCTGTGCCAAACATGAATCCAAGATAAACTATCTCATCTGCCTGCACGTGATCCATATCCCTCCATTCCCTACCTATCCATGTGCCTATCTAAAAACCTCTTAAACACTGCCATCGTATCTGGCTAAACATCGCTGCTGGAAGCACATTCCAGGGATCTAACCATCTCTGTGTAAAAAAACTTCCCTCGCTCGTCTCATTTCCCACTCTGATCTTAAAGCTCTGCCCTCTAGTCATTGATATTTCATCTCCATAACCATGCCCAATTCCATCCACCTCATCTCAATTAGTTTAGTTTAGTTTAGAGATACAGTGTGGAAACAGGCCCTTCGGCCCACTGGGTCCATGCCAACCAGCGCATTAACACTATCCTACACACACTAAGGACAATTTTTACATTTACCAAGCCAGTTTACCTGCATAGCTGTACGTCTTGGGAGCGTGTGAGGAAGCCGAAGATCTCGGAGCAGGCCCAGGTGGTCACAGGGAGAACGTACAAACTCCGCACAGACAGCACCCGTAGTCGGGATCGAACCCTGGTCTCCGGCACTGCAAGCGCTGTAAAGCAGCAACTCTACCGCTGCGCCACCGTGCCACCCGAAATCTCATCTGACCTCCGTGCCCTTAGACTGGACACCAAATCTCCGCCAGGTGGTTTGTAAATCTGGCCTAAGGAAGTAGCCACCCAGACCCCAGTGGTATCTGAAGATAGACACTAGATGCTGGAGTAACTCAGCGGGTCAGGCAGCATCTCTGGAGAAAATGAATAGGTGACATTTTGGGTCGAGTCCCTTCTTCAGACTCCAGAGATGCTGCCTGACCCGCTGAGTTACTCCAGCATTTTGTGTCTATCTTCGGTGTAAACCAGCATCTGCAGTTCCTTCCCAAACACCTAGTGGTATCTGGTCAGCACCATCTTCCCATCTTTATCATTCGCAACCCTTTGTCCATTTGGAAACACAATTATATTCCTTCAGCTCTCAGTATATATTTTCCAATTGACTTCTTATCCTCCTTTGATAGCCAATTAAAAAAAAACAAATCTACTTAAAAAATGTCTTCCCTTTCATGCACAAAGGTTTCTTGCAATGATGTAAACGCCGTAACTTGAACTTAAATGTTGCCTTAAGCTTAGCAAAGCCCCAGGTAGTGGTAGAACTCTCTGAGCTACACTATATCAACTCACACAAGTCTTGCTGCCTTGGGTGATGACAAATCGCTGGAATTATCCAGAGTCTGCAATGGAAATAAAATTCCGAAGGGATAAGAATTGAACAAGGAGCTCTCCATCACCACTCTGGACCCTCACGCCAAGATCTATCCCAATTCCCAATGATTCCCTGTGAGTAACTCAAATTGTTGGGCAGATGCAAATCTCTAAAATAGGGACTAGTTAGACTCATAGAGTCATACAGCATGGAAGCAGGCCCTTCGACCCAACTTGCCCGCACCAACCCATCTACATTAGTCCCACTTGCCTGCGTTTGGCCCACACCCCTCTAAACCTATCCTATCCATGTACCTGTCTGAAGTTGATGTTTTTTTGGTTGGAAAAGCCAGCATTCCATTCGTATTAATGTAGTCATAGTTCCCAATCCCCTTCCCGGGAACATTACTAAATAAATTATTTGGTGCAGAGTCCCAGGAGAACATACTATGGCGAATGACCAAAAGCTTGTCAAAGACGTTAGGCTTTAAAGGAGGAAGGAGATGTGGGGAGTTTTACGCCAGGAATTCCAGACCCTGGGGCCCTGGAAGATGGAGACACAGTGGTGGAAGCCAATTGCAAAGGGTCTGATTAGGCTGCTGGCTCTTCATGGATTTGGTATTTAATGCGAGTTCATGAAGGTGAAGGATCAAGCACAAATTATAGCTGAGGGCCACAAAGGCTGAAGGCCCAGAGAGGAGAGAAGGACTAGTTCGCTGGCGATCTGAATGAGGTAATGGCTGCCACAGGACTTTATGGCCAGATGCAGCTTGCACTGGGTAAAATGGCAGCAAAATGTGGTGACTATTGCATTTGGACTCAGTGGGCTGTTTCTATGCATGGGGTACTTAATC
This sequence comes from Malacoraja senta, assembly GCA_038087875.1. Classification (NCBI taxonomy): domain Eukaryota; kingdom Metazoa; phylum Chordata; class Chondrichthyes; order Rajiformes; family Rajidae; genus Malacoraja; species Malacoraja senta. The sequence goes on along the minus strand of CM075989.1, from coordinate 8,926,969 downwards.
AAGGGTTGTTTTTGTGCATGGCAATAATCACATTAATCTATATATACGAAAAATATATTTCACTGTACCTCAGGAACTGGTGACAATAAAGGAACCATTGAGTGTAGAAGGCTTAGGTAATGGCGATGGGAAAGGTGAGCGCTGGAGGGGGAGGGTGCAGAAGGTAACATAAGGATAGAGGAGACACAATGAATGGTAGTGCTGGCTCGAAGGGCCGAATGGCCTCCTCCTGCACCTATTTTCTATGTTTCTATTTTCTATATTTCTATGATAAAATAACTGTTGAGGGTGACAGGCTTGAACTGGGGGAGGGGGGGGTTGTCCAGAAAAAGAAACCAAGTCCTCAAACACCAGGAGCACAAAGAAGGTGTGATGGTGGTCCAGGAGGTAGTGCTCCAGAGACCCAGGTTCAATTCTGACCTCAGATGGCTATGGAGGCCAAGGTATTGGGTATATATAAGGCAGGGGGGTTGACAGGTTCTTGATTAGTACGGGTGTCAAGGGTTATGGGGTGAAGGCAGGAGAATGGGGTGGAGAGGAAAAGATAGACCAGCCATGATAGAATGGCGGAGTAGGCTCGATGGGCCGAATGGCCTATTTCTGCTCCTTGAACCATCCCTGTGCGGAGCTTGTAAGTTCTCCCTGTGCTTGGGTTTCCAACAATATCCTGGTAGGTCGGTTCATGACTGTGGAAAACCCTTGGGGTAGTTGGGTGGCCAGAGCGTTTAATGGACATCAAAGGGGGAGGGATAAGTAGCAGAGGTGACTGGAAATTTGGAGAGGGGAAATGAAACTGATGGGACAGACCCCACATGCTGAATGGACCAGTGTGTAGTAAAGGGGCTGTCCCACTGCAGCGACCTAATCTGAGAGTTTAGAAGAGTTTGCCCTCGACTCAAACTCGCAGCATGGTCGACACGTGGTCCTTGGAGGTCCTAGGAGGTCACTGGAACTCTCCTTCATGCTCGAGGGAAGTTCCCGCATACTCGCGGCCTCCGTTTGGTCGAGAACATTTTTCAGCATGTTGAAAAATGTTCTGCAAGTAAAAATTGGTCGGCATGGTTCTTTTGAACTCGTAGTGCAGTGGAGTGGGGTCGCTGTGTAGTTATAGGCAGCCGTAGGCAATCTCCTTCGCTGACCGGGCATTATAATTGGCTCATTGGAGTTTTCAGGACCAAGGAAAACTGACCAGTAGGTTAAATGCCCACTAAACTTTATTAAACATTGTCTGGCTTCTTAAAAGTGTCTCCGCTCCTTCTCCCCCCTTCTCTCCCCCTGTCTCGCCTTCTCTCCCCCACCACCCCCCCTCTCCGCACACTCTAAAGGACTTACCGCTATGTGGCAGCCGTCTTTTACCTTCCTGTTCACTGCAGGTGTGAATTTCAGACTGCGCTCCCCCGCTTTCCCTGGCCCCCGCCTTTGCGATGTGTTTGTTTGTTTCTGTGTGTGTGTGTGTGTGTGTGTGTGTGTGTGTGTGTGTGTGTGTGTGTGTGTGTGTGTGTGTGTGTGTGTGTGTGTGTGTGTGTGTGTGTGTGTGTGTGTGTGTGTGTGTGTGTGTGTGCGTGCGGTCGGTCGATCCAGCTCGCGGTTTCATCGCTGACGGTCGATCCAGCTCGAGGTTTTTCAGGCGAGTGCCCTCGAGCTTGAAGGTCGAAGACAGTCTTCTGAACTGGCGGATTAGGTCGCCGCAGTGGGACAGCCCCTTAAGGAAGCAGAAACTCTTCATCTGTACTGAGTCATAGCTACAGTGAGATCGCTTATGACTGCAGCTCTGCAGCTGGGATGAGGCACAAAAGGATTCTTTAGAATCTGAACTGAGGGTCTGCCTGTGTCCCCTCTGGGCCTTTGTACAACCCAACAAAACCACCACGGTGAGGGCACTTGGTCACGCCGCTCCACAGCCACTTTCAGCTGCTCCTTCTCAGTCTGGTTGAGGACGAGACCAAGGGGCAGGACTGGTGCCTTACTTCACTGAATGCATTGTGCATGACGTTGCCTCCTCACTGAGTGGACCCGACTGAGGAGAAACAAGGAACTACAGACGTCGGTTTACAAAAGAAGACACAAAGTGCTGGAGTAACTCAGCTGGTCACACAGCTTCTCTGGAGAACATGGATAGACGATGTTTCGGGTTAGGACCCTTCTTCAGACTGATGGTGGAGGGAGGAAAAAAGCTGGAGGACAGGTTTGGAGGGATATGGGCCAAACGCAGGCAAGTGGGACTAGTGTAGATGGGACATGTTGGTCGGTGTGGGCAAGTTGGGCTGAAGGGCCGGTCTCCACACTGTATCACTCTATGGCTCTGGGGGGAGAGGGGGCAGGACTAAATGTGGCACGTGATAGGTGGATACAGGTGAGGGGGATACAGACAGGCAGATGGTTGGACAAAGTGCAGAGATGCAAAGACAAAAAGGTGTGAGATGAGGTGTGAATTACAAAGACAGGGGAACGAAAGGGGGAAGGGGAGAAATGGGTGCAAGTTCACAGGGAAGGGGGGGCGGGGGGTAGAAGAAGAAATAAACAAGCTGTTTGTAGGTTAGTTACCTAAAATTGGAGAATTCAATGTCCAGTGTAAATAAAATGTGAATTCAAGAGAGTTTATTGTCATGTGTCCCTGATAGGACAATGAATTTCTCGCTTTGCTTCAGCACAACAGAATATTATAGGCATAAATAAAATAGGCATACAGAACAGATCAGTGTGTCTATATACCATAGAATATATATATACACACACATAAATAAACAGATAAAGTGCAATAGGCTATTAGTTGAGTTGAGTTTAATAGTCTGATGGCTGCGGGGAAGCAGCTATTCCTGAACCTGGTCGTTGCAGTCTTCAGGCTCCTGTACCTTCTACCTGAAGGCAGCGGAGAGATGAATGTGTGGCCAGGATGGTGTGGGTCCTTGATGATGCTGCCAGCCTTTTTGAGGCAGCGACTGTGATGGATCCCCTCGACGGACGGGAGGTCAGAGCTGATGATGGACTGGGCAGTGGTTACTACTTTTTGTAGTCTTTTCCGCTCCTGGGCGCTGAAGTTGCCGAACCAAGCCACGATGCAACCGGTCAGCATGCTCTCTACTGTGCACCTGTAGAAGTTCGAGAGAGTCCTCTTTGACATACCGACTCTCCGTAATCTTCTCAGGAAGTAGAGGCGCTGATGTGCTTTCTTTATAATTGCATCAGTGTTCTGGGTTCAGGAGAGATCTTCAGAGATATGCACGCCCAGGAATTTGAAGCTCTTGACCCTTTCCACCATCGACCCGTTGATATAAACGGGACTGTGGGTCCCCATCCTACTCTTTCCAAAGTCCACAATCAGTTCCTTGGTTTTGCTGGTGTTGAGAGCCAGGTTGTTGTGCTGGCACCATTTGGTCAATCGGTCGATCTCACTTCTATACTCTGACTCGTCTCCATCAGTGATACGTCCCACAACAGTGGTGTCATCGGCGAACTTGATGATGGAGTTCGCACTGTGACTGGCTACGCAGTCATGAGTATAGAGTGAGTACAGCAGGGGGCTGAGCACGCAGCCTTGAGGTGCTCCCGTGCTGATTGTTATCGAGGCTGACACATTTCCACCAATACGAACAGACTGTGTGTCTTGTTAAATGTATGTCTTGAGATAGTTTTTTAATTTTTTTTAGCTGTGTATATGTGGGGGATGGGGGTGGGGCTGTGGGGGAAACCGTTTAATCTCTTCCTGTATGGGGACCCGACTTTTTCCCTGTCGGGTCTCCAATGTCGTTGGGCCTAACCTCGAGGAGCCGGCGGCGGCCTCCGGCTGGAACCAACCTGCGGGCTCCAGTCGCGGAGCCTGCGGAACTGACATCGCGGAACTGGCCGTCTTCGGAGCGGGAAGAGCTGTGGTGGCGCACGGCTGTGACCCGACTTTGGAGCTTCGGAGGCACCGGCCGCAGACCCGGTGGACAGGAACATCGGGAGCTCGCAGGTCCCTGGGGGGAGACGGCTTTTCCGAGCTCCACAACGGCAACTTCTCCCGCTGGAATGGTGGGGTTTAAAGGACCTGGAGCTGGGGCCTAACATCGCCCGGCGCGGCTTAAGCGGCCACAGGACTTACCATTGCCCGCCGGGGGCTTTAACATCGGAGCCCCAGTTCACCTCGACGCTGCAGTTGGACTGCTGGACCGTGGGAGAAGAACAAAGGGAAGATATAAGACATTGCCTTCCATCACAGTGAGGAGGTGTTGAAGATTCACTGTGATGGATGTTTGTGTAAACTGTGTTAAGTGTGGGTCTTGGGTTTTTTTGTAATGTAAAAACTGTAGGAAACAAAATTTCGTTCAAACCAAGTTGTTTGAATGAGAATAAAAGGCATTCTATTCTATTCTATTCTGTGGTCTGTGAATGAGGAAGTCGAGGAATTCTGCACAATTGGCATGTATTGCCAGCAGAGTTTTTAGCAGTGGAGTAAAATGATTTTCCATTCAGATCTTTGAGACAATACTTCAGTTTTCAGTCACTTAAAACCAAAATCACTAAACCTCCCTAACAGTTCCACACTCATTCGTGACCAAGGCAGCGACCTTCTGCAATGATTTCTAAAGTAATACGGGGTTTGTATTTAATCCTGCATCATTTAGTCTGTATAAACATATCATGTGGGAAGTCAAATGAAGTGTTTGGGACTTGTGAGTGATAGTGAGCATAAGCAGATCAAACCAATCTTCCTTTTTGGTCCATTATCTGTAAGTATTTTAAAGCCATTGCTTCTTTCATGCTTCCTGTTTTCTAAATATCATACGGTAATTCTACTCCATATATATATCATATGGGAGCAGAATTAGGCCATTCGGCCCATCAGGTCTACTCCGCCATTCAATCATGGCTGACCTATCTCTCCCTCCTAACCCCATTCTCCTGCCTTCTCCCCATATCCTCTGACACAATCTCGGAATCAGGTTCCATGGCTTTCTATGTGGAGTTTGCATACTCCCCGTGTGAACCCGTTTTCACTTCCATCTTCCATCGCTCCATCCACAACCCCAATGCCAACACAATCAGGTTGATGAACACAGAGAAGAGTCAGGGTCGAACCTGTCCTCCGGCTCGTGATGCTCGAAACTCGGTCATATACCGGTGTAGAGTTTCAACGTGCCACATCGCTGCTGTGTAACATTGGCTGTGAAATAAGATCGGCTTTCCCCAACATCGCAGGTAATGTGACAATGAACTGGCTGCTCCCGAGAGAGTGTAGCGCGGCTGTTGAATGGATGTTGGCCACAGAGTAGTGGCATCAATCATAGTGTGAATCAGACTGCACGCCTAATAGATCCATGTTCATAAGTATTGGAGAAGAATTAGGCCATTTGGCCCATCAAGTCTACTCTGCCATTCAATCATGGCTCATCTATCTTCCCCTCTCAAATACATTCTCCTGCCTTCACCCCATTACCCCTGACACCTGTACTGATCAAGAATGTGTCACTATAGCCTTATAGATATTCATTGACGTCCTCCACAGCTGTTTGTGGCAATGAATTCCACAAATTCACCACCCTCTGACTAAAGAAATTCCCTCCTCATCTCCTTTCTAAATCTTTTTATTCTGAGGCTATGGCCTCTGTCCTAGACTCTCCCACTAGTGGTAACATCCTCTCCACATCCACTCTATCAGATATAATGCAATCCATTCACTTGATCTCACATTGCCGTGACTTTGACAGAGGAGTGGGCCTTGTTAATAATGACAGCCCTTTGAGGCAGTGCCTTCACATTCTTAAACGTGGCTCCAGTTTAGTTTAGTTTAGAGATACAGCGTGGAAACAGGGCCTTCGGCCCACCGAGTCCATACCGACCAGCGACCACCCCATACACTAACACTATCCTACAAACCTGCATGTCTTTGGAGTGTGGGAGGCAACTGGAGCACCCGGAGAAACCCCACGCCATCTCAGGGAGAACGTACAAACTCCATACAGACAGCACCCGTGGTCAGGATTGAACCCGGGTCTCTGGCGCTGTAAGGCAGCAACTCTACCGCTGCGTTACTATGCTGCCAATGGAACCTAGTTTTGGAACTGGAGAAGAACACAGGCAAATGTCACCACTTGGCATTTGGCATTGTGAATCCAAGATCAAGTTTCTGAGCTTCAGCTCAATGGGTGTATAACTGCTGCAGTAATGTTGCACGCTGCCTTATTGTGTCACATTCAATTATGAGGGCCATACATGAGGTGAATAGCCACAGTCTTTTTCCCCAGGGCGTGAGAGCCTAAACCTAGAGGGGAAAAAAGTCACAGGGTGTTGAAGTAACTCAGTGGGTCAGGCAGCACTTGGATGGGATGTACTTGGGAGAGGGTTGGTTTGGGTGGGAAGGGATGAGTGAACTAAGGAGCTGTGGAGGAAGCTGTCTCTGTGGAAGATGGAAAGGGATGGAGATGGAAAGGTGTGACTGGTGGTGGGACCACGTTGCAAATAGAGGACATAGGTTTAAGATAAGAAGAGAAAGATTTAAAAGGGACTAGAGGGACAACGAGTGTCTAGAAGGATGAGGGGACTGAGAGTCTAGAGGCTCGAGAGTCTAGGATCAGAGGGCAAAGCCTCAGAATAAAAGGATATACTTTCAAAATGGAGATGAGGAGGTATTTCTTTAGCCAGAGGATGGTGACTCTGTGGAAATCATTGACGGCTGTGGAGACCAAGACATTGGGTATTTTTAAAGCGAAGATTGATATGTTCTTGATTAAATTAGGGTGTCAAAGATTATGGGGAAAGGCAGGAAAATGAGTTTGAGTGCGAAAAATCGATCAGCCATGCTTGAATGGCGGAGTAGACTTGATGCACTGAATAACCTAATTTGTTCCTTTATTTTATGGTTTAATGGTCTAACAATTTCACAGAGGAAGGTGGGTAAATTGAACAAAGAAGTGGCAGAGAGGGGTGCAATTCCAACATTTAACAGATAGTTAG
>CM075989.1:8850036-8915036 GCA_038087875.1 Malacoraja senta | reverse complement strand
TTTGATCAGACTTTACTGGCTTTATCTTGCACCAAATGTTATTCTCGTTATTCCCTTTATCCTGTATCTGTACACTGTGAATGGCGAGATTGCAATCACGTATTGTCTTTCAGCTGACTGGTTAGCACGCAACAAAAGCTTTTCACTGTACCTCGGTACACGCTACAATACATTTTTTCACACAGAGAGTTGTGAGTCTGTGGAATTCCCTGCCTCAGAGGGCGGTGGAGGCCGGTTCTCTGGATACTTTCAAGAGAGAGGTAGATAAGGCTCTTAAAGATAGCGGAGTCAGGGGATATGGGGAGAAGGCAGGAACGGGGTACTGATTGGGGATGATCAGCCATGATAATAATAATAATTATTATAATTCATTTTATTTACTGGCGCCTTTCTAAAACCCAAGGACACCTTACAATGCATAGAATCACAAAAAAAATACAATCACATTGAATGGTGGTGCTGGATCGATGGATCGAAGGGCCGAATGGCCACTCCTGCAGCTATTGTCTATTGTCTGTTGTCTATAAACTAAACTAACTAAAAAAATGTCTGCCCCCTTTGTTAAAAATTCCACTTCTGGCAAATCAGGTATTAAAAAAAAGAATAAGATGCCTTCTTTGGGGATAGTAACAGGGACTGGGGATAGTATGATGGGGCAGTCAGTAGCGATGTTGCCTCACAGCTCCAGTGACCCAGGGTCCAATCCTGACCTCGGGTGCTGTTTGTGGGAGGTCACATCCTCTCCCTATGACCACGTGGAATTACCTGGGTGCTCTGGTTTTTTCCCACATCCACAAGATGGGTAGACTGGAAGGTTAATTGTCCAATATAAGTTGCCCCTAGTTTGTAGGGGAACAGTAGAATCTCGGTGAGTTAATGAGAAAAGGGGAGAATAGAATACAGGGGAAAGTATTCAGGGAATGGGATTACTTTGTGAGCTAGCATGATCTTGATGGGCCAAATTAGCCTCCTTCTATGTTGCAAGGAAAAAATGGAAGTCACAGAATATAGTTAAGAAGCACGTTGGCGCAGCGGTAGAGTTGCTGCCTCACAGCGCCAGAGACCCGGGTACGATCCTGACTACGGGTGCTGTCTGTGTGGAGTTTGTACGTTCTCCATGACTGCTGTGGGTTTCTCCGGGATCTCCGGTTTCCTCCCACATTCCAAAGACATACAGGTTTATGGGTTAATTGCTTGGCGGAATTGTAAATTGTCCCTAGTGTGTGTAGGATAGTGCTAGTGTGCAGGGATTGCTGGTCGCTGCGGACTCGATGGCCGAAGGGCCTGTTTCCATGCTGTGTGGCTGAAAAAAAATGAGCGAGCAAGAATTTCATTGTCCTATCTGGGACACTGACAATAAACTCTCTTGGACTTGACTAAAAAGATTCCCAGACAGAAAGCGTATTGGTGAGCATTGGAGAGGTGGGAATATTCAAATAGATCAACTGTGTCGAATGACAGAACGGTTTCAGAACAAGACTGAATGCCTTCTTCTGCTCCTGGTTTCTCTATTTGGATAGCTCTTTTTGAAGAGCTGGCAAAGGCTGGATGGCTGGATGGCACTCAATTGGTGCCGTGGGTTCCGTTCGAGCTCCAATGTCATCAATGCTGCCGACTGCATGTATCGAAAGACAATCAGTGCGCTGACCACACAAAGGATTTCCTCCAGCCAGCAGCAGCTATTAAGGCAAAGGGGGAGCAATGGTTTCAGAGATGCTCAGGTGTTTGACAGGGGGTGGGCGGGAAGAAGCATGAGGGGGCGTCAGCAAGGTCAAGGGGAATGCTCAGAGGCTTCAGGGGATGAGTGAAAATAGTAAGATTAAACGAGAACTTACCAGTTTGAGGTTTGATCTGTATTTTATGAGGAGTTACGATGAGGGATTACGTGAAGACCCGCTCAGTGCGCAGGCGCGGCATACTTCCAAGCAGCGGTGTGGAATCACAGATAGACACAGGTATTTGAAGTAAACATAGTAAAGAAAAAGAGACATCAATTTATTAGATCCATATAATGAGGGTGGGACCGGAGGGCACGTAATCCCTCATCGTAACTCCTCATAAAATACAGATCAAACTTCAAACTGGTAAGTTCTCGTTTAATCTTACTATTTTACTTCGGAGTCACGTGAGTGACTACGTGGAAGACTTCAAAGCTCTGTGATTTCAAACCGTGTAACAGTTTTATTTTACTCACTGCCGAAGTTCTTGAGGGAGGAAGTGTTATCGTAATCAACCAATGAATCTGTTTTTCAAGAAAACAACAAAGGTATTTATTAACAATAACAAAAATTAAAGTGCTCCCCCGGGCTTAAATTAAATATTTGCAGCTTTGTAATATTTTCTCTGCAAATAAATCAGGTTTCATCAACGGCTTATTATAAAAAGTTCTGAATGTCGTTTCCCTCTGACCATCCTGCTGTATTCAGAATATGGTTCAACCGGTACGTCCATTCTGTCGGCCGTTGATGTAGATGCTGCCCTAGTGGAATGAGATTTAAATGTATAGTATCTATTCCGGCAGCCTTCAGTACCTGTTTAGAGCCATCTTGAAATGGTTTGGCTCGTTACCCGGCCATGAGGTTTCTTGTGGCTGACCCATAAGGCTTTTTCACTCCCTCTGATATTGTGTGGTTGTGTCTATGTAATGTTGTAGATGGTCACGACACACAACCGTGGCTCTTGTGGGTAGGCCCGAATACCACCAGTGGATTACTGTTCCTGGCTCTTGCTTCATCACCAGACCCTGTATGATGAATGTGATCTGATCTGGTGGTCACCATGTTGTCCAGCCTTAACTTGTGTAGTGACTGGACCTCTGAGCGGATACCAGTGCCATCAACATGAGCGTCTTTAGTGTAGATTGCTCGAGGCTGAGGGATCTGGCTGGTGGCCATTCCCTGAGGTATGTCAGGACCACACTGATATCCCAAATATGGGTATACCTGGGTTTAGGGGGCTTGATATTATAATGCCCTTCATCAGTTTACCACCAGTGGATGGGATCCCATTGCCTGTTGTCCTGCTGGTTTGAGATAAGCAGAAAGAGCACTCCGCGCTGTGTTGATGGCACTGTAACTAATCCCTTCATCATGGTGTAGATGGGCCAGGAACTCCAGTACGTTGGTGGCTGTGGCTGTTGCATACGTTGTACCTGTTTCCTGGCAGTACTTCTCCCATTTTGTTATGCTGATTAAGTACTGCCTCTTGGTGGATGTTCGAAGGGATGCCGACATGGTGGTGATGGTTCGTTCGGACAATCCCAGTTCCAGGTAAGGTCTATTCAAAACCTGCAACCCAGGAGTTTAATTTCTCATGGCATGGGTGGCTTATGGCTGATACTGGGTGAGTTAATAATCCTGGATCACTGGGAAAGACCATTGGTGACTCAACCACCATGTCATGTAGAACCGGGAACCATGGCTGTTATCATTGAATTTGCGTGACCTGGTGTCTGCCACTGTGTTTTAGCTTACCTGGTAGATAAGTAGCTGATAGCCAAATATGTCTTTCGACACACCATTGCCAAATCACGTTGACCAATTTGTCGCATGATAATGATTTTATGCCGCCCATATGGTTAATATAAGCCACCACCATAGTATTATCAAACTGTAACCGAACATGCAAGTGCTGCATATTAGATACATATGCTTTTAAACCATAAAAGCCGCCCAACATCTGTAGATAGTTAATGCCCAGTGTCAGTAATAATGATGACTCTAGGTTAGTCCATCTACCACCTGTGCTGGATATGGAGTTAGTTGCTCCCCAGCCTTGAGCACTGCATCTGTTTGAAGAACTAAAGTAGGGTTAGTGATGATTGTTAGAGCTGAAACTATGCCAAACATTTCTGCCCACCACTGTAGCTCTGATATTGCTTCAGTGGGTAATTTCATGACACAATCATAGTGACCTGTATGTCGTTTTAGTGCCTGTACCTTTGCTCTTTGTAAATTTTGATAGTGCAAAGGGTCCGAATTGTGTAGCCAGAAATGCTGCTACCTTTTCCCAATCACTCTTGCTACTTGTCAAATAGTTGGTCGTTGTTGACCATTAAATTGTTGCATGATTGTGCTAATGCTACCATTTTTCCCTTTGGCAAGGTAACAATCTATGGACTGAGTTAATTGTGAAGCCCAGGTAGTCCATGATAGTGGATGGCTTCAACCTAGATTTATCTGGATGTAGGACGAACCCCAGAGTTTCAACGAGCTGTTTTGTAGCTGATACTGCTGCCACAGCCAATTCCATCATTTTCCCTACTATCAGAATATCATCCAGCTATGCCATGACTATATGTTTTTGTTTTCTTAGTATTGCCATGGCTATTTTCAATATATTGGTGAATAATCTTGGGCTGAAGTTAGCCCATTGGGCAATGCTTTGTACTGCCACAGCTGCCCCAACCAGATAAATTTTAGGTATCTGCAATGATCCTTGTGTATGGGTATTAGATAGTAAGCATCTTTAAGATCAATGCACTGTGGAGGAGGTGCCTGACCTTCCTCCGCGAGAACGCTCTTTCTGCGTATCCCGCTGGAGCATCTGCTCCAAGAGCTGTTGTAAGCTCTGGCTGCTGTCTCTCCTCCGTTTAGGTGGAGACATGGTTCCCATCCGACGAATCGGAAATTACCGTCCGGTTAGTTTTTCTAGTGATTTTCTCCCTGTCCGCTGTTCAGGCATTAGCGGGACTGGGCTTGGCTCGGTCTCGGGGATAGCAGAGCGTTCTATGAGCGGTCCTGCCGCCTGTTGCTGCCCCCCTGAGATTGAACGCTCCTCTGGTGGAGTTGAGCCTGGGGGGCAGTTCTCTTCGAGAGTCTTGTCCTGAGTGTACTCATTTTTGTAAAGAACACACCACACAACGACTCTCCTTCTCCATTAGATCTTCCTCTACTTCAGTACACTTACCTAACGGTCCGTTATTTAAACTGCAGCCAGAGAGCCTAACTCCAGCTGCCGCCACTGTTGCACTGCTGGCGTAATGCCGCGCCTGCGCACTGAGCGGGTTCTTCACGTAGTCACTCACGTGACTCCGAAGTAAAATTAGGCAAACACCTCTCCCTCTTCTACGTTCATTGGGTTAGAATAAGCTTAGTTTAGTTTTGTTGAGAGATACAGTATGGAAACAGCTCACCAACCCACACAGTCCATTGCAACCTGGTCACACCAGTTCTACATTATCCCCCTTTCTCATCCACTCACTACACACCAGGGACACATCAACCAATAAACCTGCACATCTTTGGGATGTGATAGGAAACTGGAGTGCCCAAAGGAAACCCACGCGGTCACAGGGAAGACATGCAAACTTCACACAACAGCACCTGAGGTCAGAATCGAACCTGGGTCCCTGGCGATGTAAGGCAAAAGCTCTGCCAGCTGCGCCACTGTGACGCTCTAAGGATTAGGTTCAGACTCTGCTACAAGCAGGGTGCCTTAAATCCTTTTCACACTCCAGTGCCAGGGGCTGGTCTTGGCACGGTCTGACTGTATCTCATTCCAGCTCACTGCATGAGTCTATCAGACGGAGACTGGCGGTGATAACGGCAGTATAACGCAAAGACCCATTGTGACCTAATCCCGGCCCAGCGTGATTCTCACACCCCCTGCCGTTCAGGCACAGGCAGCGGCCCTCTCGTCACCACCGCAGATGGCTGCGACCTTCAGCCCCGCTCCACACACAAGGTGCAGGCAGCCAAGGCAGGCCAAGCTCTTTGTCATATGCACCAGTACGGCAAGTACATGTACATTCATAATCTTGCTGGCAGCAACATCACATAGACTCAGACAACACGCATTATACATAAATCACACCTAGAATTCTGCAAGGTGGAGAAAAGAAAAAAAAACTGTGGGAGGAGAAACAAGATATCTTTGCAAAACACAGTTAGAATTAAACTGAAAGTGAAACAGTTTACTCCACCTTCCCTTGTTCCTTGTTGCTGGCTTTCATTTGTCCTTTGTCATACCTTTCAATCATTTGTATCTTTCATATCCTCATTTCCCTCTCCCCTGACTCTCAGTCTTAAGAGGGTCTCGACCCACGTCGCCTATTCCTCTTTGTCCAGAGAAGCTGCCTACCCTGTTACTCCAGCTTTTTGTGTCTATCTTTGGTGTAAACCACACTACAGACTCTGAAACTAGGGTACATCGGCTTAAGATGAGAGGGGAGATATGTAAAGTGGCCATCGGCTGGCGCCGCGAGTGGCAGCCTCGCCAGCAGCGTGTTTGTCCTTTCGACTTTTTTTGTTTTTTAGTATGTCCAAATGTATGTTTTAGTGTGGGGGGGGATAGGTTTCTTTGTGGCATCTTCGCCCCCTCCCCCTTAGGGCCTAACAACTTGGATTGTGCGGCCTTTCTCTGGGACCGACCCAGAGCTTCAGCAGCAGGCGCAGTGCGGACTTACCATCACGGAGCGGGGCGATCCCTTGCCGGGGGATCGCCGGAACAAGTGCTCCGACTGCCGGGCCTGCGGTCTACAACATCGTGAAGCCATAGTCTCCGGCAAGAAAGTGGGCGATTCGGGAACTTCAAGCCGGAGAGTGTGTTCCGTCCGCACCGACGTCGGAGTTTCGAGCATCCCGCGAGAGGGCTTGTACATCGGGCCATCTGTAACGGCGACTACGGAGGGTTCATGGCCTCGACCACGGGTAAACAAAGGAGGAGGACTGGCTGAATGTTATTGCTTTCCATCACAATGAAGAATGTGGTGGATGTTTATGGTAAATTCTATTGGTATAGTGTTCTTTTGATTGTATAGGGGCCTGTTCCACTTGGGCGTCATTTACGCGACACCCTAAAAATTGGTTGGCGCGTCGTGACGCGTGCATGGCGTGTGGTGAGGCGTGGTGGCGTGTGCAGTGACGCTTGGTAACACGCGGCGCCCCAGGATTACGGAATGCTCAAAATCCTCACGCGCCACCTGCGTGACGTATCCCTTGCGCACGCTGACGTACTGATTGCGTACACTGACGTACTGACGGCGTACGTGTAGCGCGTGGTGACGCATGGTTACGCAATGGTGATGCACGAACATTGCCTATGCTAATTTATTATGCATCGCCGTGCTTCAACGTCCGTAACTATGCGCCGCCCGAACGCCATCGGCGCGCCATATGTGCGTCATTTGAGCGCTGCACCACGTGACCACCCGGGTATAAAGCGGGCGTAGTTTTGAAATTTTTTCACTGGGAAAATCCTTGCCACGGAGATCGGACTAAATACGAACGACATCGCAAATGGCTCCTCAAGAGCACTTGGCACGCGACTCGTACTGCTAGACGATTTTCGTGCGACTGTCGCACGTCAGTCACTACCGGCCTCTCATGTAAATGACGCGCAAATGACGCCCAAGTGGGACAGGCCCTCATGGCCGCATGGTAACTTAAATTTCACTGTACCTTAATTGGTGCATGTGCCAATAAATGTGAACTTGTACTTGGACCTCATCGTTTTTGCTCAGAGGGTCATTGGAACCTGGAACATGCCACCAGTAGAAACTTTGGAAGGGGATAGACAATTACGACCTTCCAAAGACATTTGGACCGATAGATGGGTAAGAAGTGTTTGAAGATCTATGGGTCCATTGCAGGCAAATGGGACTGGCCCAGTGTGCCAATGTGGTCGAGATTGGCAGATTTGGTTTGGTTTAGTTTTGTTTACTGTACTTTAGTTTATTGTTCACGTGAACCGAGATACAGTGAAAAGCTTTTTATTGCATATTATCCCGTCAGTGGAAAGTGTCTACATGATTGCAGTCGAGCCGTTCACAGTGTTTCTGGATTGGAAGTTCCTTAAGTGAATTCAGGTCATGATGAATTATCAATTTCTGACTCTTTTGGCATGTATTTTAAAGCTGCTTCCTGTCTCTCTCACAGAAGCTCAGTCAGTGAAAGTGCACTCAAACACACAGCGTAAACCTTCAGCTTAATCAGCACAGCTCCGGGCTGGAGGTGAGAACAGGTGGTTAGGAAAGGGAGCAGGGGAGGGGATGGGGGGGGGAGAGATGGTAGAAGAGGGAAGTGGGAGGGGAGAAAGAGGGGAACATAGAGATGAAGGTGGAGTGGGGTGGAGGAATGGGAGGAGAGGGAGGGGGAAGGGAGGGAGGGAAGGAGACAAAAGAAAGGCTCTGGAAGGGAGTTGGAAGAGGGGGGAAGGAGAGGCAATCTCGTAAGATGAGAGGGGCAAAGTTTAAAAGAGACGCGCGGGGCAAATTTTTTTCCGCAGAGGGTGTTGGTGCTTGGAGGCTGCAGCCGGGGGTGGTGGTGGGAGCAGGTACGATAGGGGCGTTCCAGAGGCTTTTTCATGGGCACGTGGATATGCAGGAATGGATGGACATGGATCATATGCAGGCAGAAAGGGTTGGTCTTGGCATCATTTTCAGCTCAAAGGGCCTGTTCCTGTGCTGTACTGTTGGATGGTCTGTTTGGAGGAGGAGGAGGGGTGTGAGAGGACTCAGGGGAGAGAGGGAGAATCGGGGGAGAGGGGTGACGAAGGGTGAAGAGAGCAGGGAGGGTCGGGCGGAGAGGTGTGAAATCCAGCAGACCCACCTGCTGTCCAGCCTCTACTGGAAACGTTCAGCGTGAGGGCATCGATGGGCATGCTGTGGGTCTGTGCTTCGATGCCCACGAGGTTGAAACGCCAGCTGCTTAAAAAGGAAGACTAACAGCACGAACTGACAGGAGATGTTAGGTTGTGCGTTACACACTGACCAAGGAGTACGAGAGAACACAGAATAAAACTGCCTCCCATCTCTGTTGTTTTCACTGAACCTGATTCCCATGAAGCCTAACACCAATGTGAAGATTATCAGAGAAGACATAAAGTGCTGGAGTAACTCAGCGTCAGACAGCATCATTGTTTTTAGTTTAGAGATAACAGTGCAGAAACAGGCCCTTCAGCCCGCCAAGTCCATGCCGACCAGCGATCCCGGACACCAGCACCATCCTACACACGGGGACAATTTACGATGTTTACCAAAGCCAAATTAACCTACAAACATGTACGTCTTTGGAGAGTGGGGGGAAACCTGAGCACCCGGAGAAAACCCACGCAGTCACAGAGAGAATGTACAAACTCCGTACAGACAGCACCCTAGTGAGGATCTAACCCGGGTCTCTGGCGTTGTAAGGCAGCAACTCTACCGCTGCATCTCTGTGCCGCCCTGCGAAATGTAGTGGGAATAGACAGAGGATGTTTCAGTTGGGACCATTCTTCAGATTAATGACAGTCCCATTTCAGATAAAAATGACAAAGTGCTGGAGTAACTCAGCGATTCAGGACATGGATAGGTGACGTTTCGGGTCGGGTCCCTTTTATCAGACTGATTGTCGGACTCTTTGCAGACTGAAGATGATCAGCTTTGGCGCTCCTCTGTCAACTTTTAAAGTAATAAAAGATGAATTCTCCAAATCTGCGACGTGTTAGCTGTGTTACACAAATGAAAGGACTCATTTAATTTGACCAGTCAGCCTTGTGTATTTTTAACTTCAACCTCCGACAATGGGGCATTATCCTAATTTTGATATAAATTTCATGATTGTGCCTTGCACGCACAGATGGGAAGGTCAATCCTGCCAACACAGTCAGCAGGGGATTGTGATGTTTTATTATATATGGGATCACAGGGAGTGGGACACACAAGGGCGATTTTAAACCCAGCCAAATACTTGGGGAATTAATATCGCTCAACGGCAACAGCACAAAGTCCCTCTCTCAATGGATGGCAAAGAATGACCCTCTTTCTTCCACAAAGGGCGATGTATCTTTGCCAGTTGACGGCCATGTTATTTTGGTCAGGGCTATGGAACACCTGCACTGTGACACATTTCTTTGCTGCCTATTCTACGTAGTTAGATATGTTAAAGAGATTTACAGTAAACCCTCGCAATAACGGACCTCTTTATAGCGGACTTGGTTATGGCCCGTTGCGCCACCCCCCCCCCCCCCCCAGTTCCGCCAGTTTCCCAATGAGCTGGCACCATGGGCATACCGTGCCCGTCCCTGGCGCACCGCGTATAGGGCCGGGGGCGCCCTGTGGTTCCCTCGGCTTGTGACGTCCCCCTGGTTTAACCCTCCCACCATCACCCCAACGCCATGTTTCTTCAGCACCCTGGTCTTGCGTGAAACGTTACCCCGCTCTCACTTCGTTATAGCGGGCAATTCGGCAATAACAGACGCCACCTCCACCCAAAACGTCACCCATTCCTTCCCTCCGGAGATGCTGCCTGTCCCGCTGAGTTACTCCATCCTCGGTGCAAACCAGCATCTGCAGTTCCTTCCTACACCCCCGCCTTCTGTGGTCCGAGGGTTTGCTGTAGGTTTACTAAGGCAGTGGGGAATCTTTGGACCAAGAGGTGTGATCAGAAGCGAGGCATTAAAGTCTGGCGGACAGGAAGACACCAGGGGCGTTACTTCAGTGAAGTGAAGGGGAATTGCTCAATGTCTACCCCTCAGCAAGCCTGGCTGGGAAGCAGAGCTGAGCCCTGTGACCCTCAGCAGCCGAGCAATGGCAGGGACTTGCTCAAACACACCCGCCCGCCTCCAGGCCAGACCTATACTCCTGAAGAAGGGTCCTGACCCCAAACATCATCTGACCTCAGACCCATCCTCAAACGTAACCCCACCCTAAACGTTATTCCCTTATCTCTAAATGTTAATCCCTTATCATGTATCTATACACTGTAAATGGATCAATTGTAATCACGTATTGTCTTTCTGCTGACTTTTTAGCACTAAAAGTAACTAAAAGCTTTTCACTTTACCTGCACGTGACAATAAACTAAATGGAACTGAACTGAATGTGTAGGAAAGAACTGCAGATGCTGGTTTAAATCAAAGATAGACACAAAATGCTGGAGTAACTCAGCGGGACAGGCAGCTTCTCTAGAAAGAAGGAATGGGTGACGTTTCGGGTCGAGACCCTTCTTCTGAAGTCTGAAGAAGGGTCTCGACCGAAACGTCACCCATTACTTCTCTCCCGAGATGCTGCCTGTCCTGCTGAGTTACTCCAGCATGTTGTGTCTGCCTTTGGTATAAACCAATATCTGCAGTTCCTCATTTCTATAAATGCAGGTCTTGCTTGTTTTCTTTAGTAAACAATACTTCAGCAGTAAATGTTTCGGAACGACTGAATCAATGTTGTCTTGGGGCAATCTATTTGTGACCCACAGTCAATGTGGAGAGGCACGAGTTCCTTGTGCGCTTCCAGGCTGAAATATCTTCAGTTTTTATGTGTTGAACCAGATTAAACTGATTACAGTCCAGGACACAGTCAGCAAAGGTTTCACCACAGTTCCCAAGCAGATAGTGGCTCTCGGGAACCAGGGAAGGTCACTGTGTTGTTATTCCTGGGAATATTTGCTGATTAGCTGTGTTAAATATTAACACTCGGAAACCTTGGGTTTAATGAACGACTAATTCTGGATGCCATTGATTTGAAAGCAGGTTCCTTTGAGAGACTCTGAGAGCCTGTGAGAGGCAGTGTGATGAGTGCTCTGACAATCAAAGATCCTATAGCGGAGTAAGATAGACCACTCCTGCTAAATGCAATGGGCTGACGTGTAGTACGCAACGGAACGGAACATGGGCCTTTTTTCATCCATTTCCGTAACCCGACCCGACCCGACTCGCAGTGTAATCAACGTTGCGGGGGAACAGTTTGTGTTAATAAATTAAAATTTTGAAAATGAGGAGAAGATTTCTACCAAATAACTTTAATTTTTACGAGGATGTTTCCATAACCGGCTTCCGTCTCCGCACTAGTATCCTATGGGATCTTTGGTGCGGAGACAGAAGCCGGTTACGGAAATGGGGCCTTAAATTACCCATGAATCTGCCCATGACCGTACTACGTCTTTTTCGTCGAGTGGACCATCTTGCTCGCTATAGGATCTTTGCTGACAATGACCGCCCCATCTTCGTGTCCGTATCGGTATTGGTTTATTCTTGTCACCTGCACTGAGGCACAATGAAAAACGTTGCTGTTACTGAATGCTATCCAGTCATTTTATACCATACTTGAGCACAGTGCAGGAGAAAACAAAATGGAAAGGCTGCAATGAGGTAGGTTGGGAGATCGGGACTACACCTGTGGCTGATGAGAGTTTGATAACAGCGGGGAAGTTTTGATAACAGCTCAGTAGTTTGATAACAGCGGGGAAGAAGCTGACAGTACATGGTTTTGTACTGTCTGACTTATAGGAGAGGGTGGAAGAGGGAATGACCCTGATGTGAGCGGTCCTTGATTATGTTGGCTGTTTTCCCGAGGGCAGCGTGAGGTGTAGGTATAGTCGTTGGGGGCGGAGGCTGCTTTGTCTGGTGTACTAGGCTACATCCACAACTCTCTGCATTGCTGGAATGCCTTGGCTTTCACTCTGTGTTTCTGTTCAGGAATGTTTTTGATTATTTGACCATGAGTTGAGGACTTGAGAAGACCAGGGTTTGTCCAGCAAGCACTGAGCAGCAACAGAGGCCTGGGTGAATCTTTCCTCCCGATACACAATGGAGTAGCTGGATGGTGGAGGAGATTCTCACACAAGCCTGTTAATGCTGTGGGATTTTACCAATGCTGATCATAAGTTCATAGGAGCAGAATTAGGCCATTCGGCCCATCAAGTCTACTCCGCCATTCAATCATGGCTGATCTATCTCTCCCATTCAACCCCATTCTCCTCCCTTCTCCCCATAACCCCTGACATCCGTACTAATCAAGAATCTATCTATCTCTGCCTTATCCATTGACTTGGACTCCACAGCCTTGTGTGACAATGAATTCCACAAATTGATCACTCAATCAACATCACCAAACAAAAATGCAATGTGGCCATTACATGTGGTAATGAGCAGAGAACACACGAGCAGGAATGTCTTGGGTCAACTGTATGAAACGTTGGCTGGGCCACAGCTGGAGTAGTGTCTATGACTCTGGTTGCCACATCATAGGAAGGACTGGAAATAGTACAGAGGAGATTCATCAGGATGTCTGAAGAAGGGTCTCGACCCGAAACGTCACCCATTCCTTCTCTCCATAGATGCTGCCTGTCCCGCTGAGTTACTCCAGCTTATTGTGTTCATCTTCACCAGGATATTGTCCAACATGGACCATTCCAGTCAAGAGGAGATTGGATAGGCTGGGTTTGTTTGCTTTGGATTAGGGGAGGTTGGGGGAGGATCTGAGAGAAAGCGGCATAGATAGCAGCACAAGTTTCCCCATAGCCAGAGATGTCTATTACTAGGGACCACAGCTTTAGAGTGAGGGGTAGAAGGTTTAGAGGGGATCTGCGGAGGAATTTTTTTTTCCACCTTGAAGATAATTGCAATCTGTGAGGCATTGGCTGAGCAGACAATTAAGAGTTTTGAGGCAGGGTATGGTAATGGCTGAAGCTGAAAATAAATACAGATAAGGAAGCAGGAGGAAGAGGAAGTGGGGTCAGAGCACTATCAACACCACTGTCAGGAACTGAGCCCAGGCCTAATATTGGACAAGACAGTCCACGAATGATGTTACTGAATAACACTGTTATCACAATGTGGGAGAAAAGCTGCAAGGTCATTGAAAGAAATGCTGTCTTTTTTATCATTTCCTTTAACTCTTTAGTTTATTCGTTATAAATATAACGGAGAGACAAAAGGAACTGTAGATGCTGGAACCTTGTGCAGAACACAGAGTGCTGGAGTAACTCAGCGGGCCAGGCAGCATCTCTGGAGGACATGGACAGGTGACGTTTCAGTCTGAAGAAGGGTCCCGACCCGAAACGTCGCTTATCCATGTCCTCCAGAGATGCTGCCTGACTCGCTGAGTTACTCCACCTCTTTGTGCTCTAATAAGGGGAGAGGACAGCTTAATTGGATTCGACGGATCAAGGTGTAAGGTGACACCTCTGGGAACTTGTCCAACGGGAGAACTGGCGACCTGGCTGCCGAACACAAAGAAAATCGGATATGGGTGGAGAGACCACTGGGAAAAGGGCCAGTGATAATTGAAGAGAGATAAATCACAGGGATAATAGATAGAGCAGAACGTTGCAGTGACAGGAATAAGCATAAAGGGCCTGTCACACTTGGGCGACCGAATCCGCGAATTGGCCCTCGACTCATACTCGCAGCATGGTCGTCACAAGGTCGTAGGAGGTCTTCGTAACCCTCCTTCATGCTCGAGAGTGGTCTCCGCGTACTCGAGGGCCTCAGCTAGGTTGCGGCGATTTTTTCAACATGTTAAAAAATGCCCGCGAGTAAAAAACGGTTCCCATGGAAAAAATCGATACTTTTTCATAGCCTTAGTCGTAGTAGGTCGCCATGTTACTCGTAGGTAGTCGAAGGTAGTCGAAGATGGTCTTCATCATAGTCGAAGGGAGGTCGAAGGAGATCGAAGGAAGTCGTCTTTACTCTCCACTTATTCGGTGTCCAATTTTCCCGTAGCTAGTCGTAGCTAGTCTTCAACATAGTCGAAGGAGGTCTTCAACATGTCATTTTTTAAAACTCTTCTATACTTGCCAATTAGGTCGCCCAAGTGGGACAGGCCCTTAAGACTGCACCAACGCAAGACAAGAATGTTTGCACCAGTAAGCAGAGAGGCAATAAAGAAATTGGCCTGAACTGGAATGGCTTTTTACAGCCCACTCCACTGAAAGAATGCAATCCTGCTGGAGATGTTTGAACCCAGATTTCCCCTCTGGGCATCTTGGTCAAGCAATCACACGACAGACAGTGATTCACAACATGGCTTTCCCGTTTGTTTCTTGGTTCCCAGATGGTCTCTATTTTTGGCAACGAAAGTGTGTGAAAGGCCTTATTGAAATAGAAATATTTCCAGAAGGGAAGGAGAGACAAGAAATGTCCGCCCCTTGTTAACCCCGACCATTGACTTGCTCCCTCCTCCACTCCAGCATCTCGGAACTCAGATAAATGGGAACGAAAGCCCTGGTTGTCTGGTGCTTCTCACCGGCGCTGAACCGCCTCTGTGATGCCTGGTTCACTGCTGGAACACAGCAATCTGTACACAGCAAGATCTCGTAAATAGTAAGAAAAAGACACAAAGTGTTGGAGTTAAGAGTGGCGCAGCGATAGAGTCACTGCCTCACAGCGTCAGAGACCCGGGTTCGATCCTGACTACGGGTGCTGTCTGTGCGGAGTTTGTACGTTCTCCCAGCGACCGGGATCTCCGGTTTCTTCCCATATTCCATAAACGTGCAGGTTTCTAGGTTAATTGGCTTCTTGTGGGCGGAGCACCAAGGCAAATTCCTTGTATGTGAATACTTGGCCAATAAACTTACTTATTTAAATTGTCCCTAGTGTGTAGGATAGAACTAGTGTATTAGTAGTCGGTGTGGACTCGGTGGGCCGATGGGCCAGTTTCCACACTGTATCTCTAAAAAATGAAAAACCTAAATTCTGAGCCTCCTCCATTCATCTCTACTGGGCATTAATCAGAAGCAGCAGATTCTGCAAATGTCCCTCGCACATTCCCGCACACAATTACTCCCAGTTCCCTCAATCCCAAACTGTGCCTGCTGACGCCTGCATCACCTCCCTCAGGTCTCCCTCTGTAACTTGGGCTGGTTACAGAAAGCAGGTGAGGAGGAACTTCTTTAGTCAGAGAGTAGTTAATCTGTGGAACACATTGCCACAGAGGGCTGTGGAGGCCAAGTCAGTGGATATTTTTTAAGGCAGAGATAGACAAATTCTTGATTAGAACGGGTGTCCAGGGTTATGGGGAGAAGGCAGGAAAATGGGATTAGGAGGCAGAGATCAGCCGCGATTGAATGGCGGAGTAGACTCGATGGGCCGAATGGCCTAATTCTACTCCTAGAACTTGTGAACGTGCTTGAGGCAGGAAGATAGCCACAAAAAGCTGGAGTAACTCAGCAGGAGAGACAGCCTCTCTGGAGAAAAGGAATAAGTGACGTTTTCGGGTCGAGACCCTTCTTCAGAGGCAGGCATCAGACTAACCGAGCAGCTGAGTCTCACCAGGAAATCGACAAAAAAAAAGACCAAAAATAACCATTCTCAGAACTTGACCAGATGTCCGTGCGTGTGTCTGAAGGCCCACTTTGAAGCAGAATTGCAACATCTGTGGCACTGGACGACCTTCATCAGGCTTCCTTGTATTCCTCATTATAACATCTTTAGTTCTTGTGCAGTGGGAATGCAGCTGACGACTGTGTCCTGTGCAACAATAAATACCAGCAGTGTGCTCGGCAACTGGATCCCTGACCGCAGAAGGCAGGAACACAACTGCCTTGTTGGATTGTAGAACCAAGACACAAAGCGCTGGAGTAACTCAGCAGGTCAGGAAGCATCCCTGGTAACCTCCAACAATCCCTTTCCACTTTTTCAGAATAGCACTGTTGGATTGTTTGGATCCATTCAAGAGAGCAAGCATTCTGTAGGCCGAACAGGTCGGGGGGCGATGGACGCGGCCCTGCAGCGGTCTGGGGCTTTGACTGGATCAGGAGCCGGTCCAGTACGTGGACTTTGGACTTTTGTACATGGCACCAAAATACAACGACTCGTGCATGTGTGAGCTATGCAAGAAGAATTTCACTGTGGAGTGTATACAGTACGTGACAATAAAGAACTATCGAACCATTGAGCTGGAAGAACTCAGCAGGTTCGGCAGCAACTGTGGAAGGGAATGGATAAGTGACAGGAGCAGAATTCAGCCATTCAGTACATCAAGTCTACTCTGCCATTCAATCATGGCTGATCTATATTTCCTTCCTAACCCCGTTCTCCTGCCTGATCCCCATAACCCCATGACACCCATACTAATCAACAAACTATCTATCTCTGCCATCAAAAATATCCATTGACTCGGCCTCCACAGCCCTCTGTGGCCATGAATTCCACAGATTCACCACCCGCTCTACACTTCAGTGTAGATGCAGAGTTTCAGCCTGAAGTGTCGACTGTCTATTCCCTCCACAGATGCTGCCTGACCCTCCAGCCTCTCTACTCTTTTTGCTACAGATTGGAGCATCTGCAATCTCTTGTGTCTCCCAGCGACGGTGTTGTTGAGATTGAATTGGAACACAGAATTCACCCGCTCGTCACAAAACGAAATCCTGCTGCGATCGGGAAAAGTTGCTGTGATTTCTTTCATAAGTTGCTGTGATTTCCTCCACTCTTTCTGAGGCTGTTTTCTGAGCAAACTGACCCGCTGAGTCACTCCAGCATTTTGTGTCTATCTTCTGATGTTATTGACTGTGCAGTCATTTGCTTGCTGTGACTCCAGGCATTCACATTGCATTAGGCAACACAGGGACAGAGACTCTGGATGTGTGAATACTACAAGTTGCCCTGGTTGTTGAACTGACTGTAAGAGCGGGATTGCTGGCTGCTTTATTTTGGGTCCCTTCCCTGTGTGTAATGTGTTGCAGGAATCTGCAGCCCCGAATTATTCATCTCATTCTTGGATCAAACGTGGGATTCCTTGTTCCATGTGGCTTAATTACAAACTGTGGCGCCGTGCGAGAAAGGTACTCACACACACTTTTTCCAGAGGCTTCATAGAACAGGAATCGGCCCGAAACATCAACCGCGCCTTACCCCCCCCTCCCCCCTCCCCCCACCACAGATGCTGCCTGACCCGCTGAGTTCCCCGCAACAGAAGGAACTACAGATGCTCGTTTAAACCGAAGATAGGAACAAAAAGCTGGACTAACTCAGCGGGTCAGACAGCATCTCTGGAGAGAAGGAATAGATGACGTTTTGGGTCGAGACCCTTCAGACTGAGAGTCAGGGGGAATGGAAATGAGAGGTATAGACGGTGACATAGAGAGATAGAGAAGAAAAGAATATCAAATGAATAACAAATTCTATATCTCTCTACATCACCGTCTATATCTCTCGTTTCCCTTCCCCCTGACTCTCAGTCTGAAGAAGGGTCTCGACCCGAAACGTCACCTATTCCTTTTCTCCAGAGATGCTGCCTGGCCCGCTGAGTTACTCCAGCATTTTGTGTCTGTCCTCCAACAGATTGTTTGTTGCTAAATAAATCTGCGGTCCAGAGTGGGGATCTGAGCTTATTTCCCTGCCTTGGCTTCTCAAGTAATTTGTCAGTCAGCGGCCCGCTGTGACCATTGGTTGATGGTTTAGAATGAGGCCATTAGATTCATTGTGTCACTGTCAGCTCTTTGAAACCTCTTTCCTGTTCTTTCTCCATCGGGGTTTCTTTGTGTGCTTATCCAAAGCTGTTTAAAAATAAATATATGTAGAAACAAGGAACTGCAAATGCTGGCTTACACAAAAGGACACCAAGTGCTGGAGTAACTCAGTGGGTCAGGCAGCATCTCTGGAGAACATGGATAGGTGACGTTTGGAGTCGGGAACCTTCTTCAAACTGTTCGTTGTGCCAAAACGCGGCAGGTAACAGGTGGACACAGGTGAGGGGGGATGGGTTTTTGATAGGTGAATGGTTGGAACAAAGTCCAGAGACAAAAGCAGAAGGTGTGAGACAGGCAGGATGAAGAGTTACAAATTGTGAAGCCAGAGGAAGGAATGTAGGAGTCGAGGGGAGATATTGTTATTAAAAAATATTATATTTGCTTCCACAATCCTTCCACAGGGTCCACACCGTAGCATCAGTGGCGGAAGTAATTGTTAAGCACCTTACCTTCAGTTCTTTTGCTACTTACTGTCAATGTGTTCTCTCTGATTCCCAATCCTTCTGCCAGTGCAACCAATCTCACCTCATGTACCCTGTTAAACCATCGCCCTCCCCACCACAATTTTGAACCGCGTTAGTAACCTTCTCTTAAACCTATTCTGCTTGGGGAAGGACAGTTCAGCCTTCTCCTCGTGTTACCTCCTTGGGTGGCACGTGGCGCGGGGGTAGAGCTGCTGCCTTACAGCGCCAGAGATCCTGACTACGGGTACTGTCTGTACGGAGTTTGTATGTTCTCCCCGTGACTGCGTGGGTTTTATCTGGGAGCTCCGGTTTCTTCCCACGCTCCAAAGACGTACAGGTTTGTAGGTTGATTGGCTTCGGTAAAATACAACCCTAGTGTGTAGGATAGTGTCAGTGTACAGGGTGATCGCTGGTTGGCCCGGACTCGGTGGGCCGAAGGGCCTGTTTCTGCCCTGTATCTCTAAACTAAACTAAAATAAACAAAACTGTAGATCGGGACAATCCCCGCTCAGTCATGGGCACCCTTCCCAAAGTGTGGTACTCAGAAAACTCGTTTTACTTTTATCTTTCTGCTGAGAGTGAACCAGTGATTCCGCAAGGTACAACATCCACTCTGGGGGTTGGCAGAGTGTATTGGAGGGGAGGACTTCCAAGCGGAATTTGATTGGCTTCCCGACTGACCTACACTCGAGAGATAGGAAGCCTTTCATTGTCTTCTCTGGCCTCAGCCAATTAGACCTCCCAGCTGCATGTATCCATGTATGTGTGACAGAGAGAGAGAGAGAGATAGGAGTGAGAGAGAGAGACGAGATCTGTATCTGCTGCCAATGTTCATTGAAATACAAACTCCCTCACAATTACAAGGCTGCAGTGTTTTGGATGCCAGAGGCTGTTACGTTTGTACCACATAGTTCCTTGTTTCACACTTGCTGAAAGGGCTTTTGCATCGTGAAAGTTCACCTTGTGATATATTAACATTCGACACGTGATCATGTGGATTTCATGAGGCACATAAAGGTAAGATAACCAAGGGGAGGAAATTGTGGGGGTGGAATCTGC
This sequence comes from Malacoraja senta, assembly GCA_038087875.1. Taxonomy (NCBI): domain Eukaryota; kingdom Metazoa; phylum Chordata; class Chondrichthyes; order Rajiformes; family Rajidae; genus Malacoraja; species Malacoraja senta. Next base: position 8,895,349 of record CM075989.1, on the reverse strand, counting down.
TTGAGGAGATTTGTTAAGTGGAGAGGTTAAATAGTATTTGGATCAAATATCATCCCAGGCTTCTCAGAAGGTCAGTAAGAATCAACTGTATGTGTAACATGAAAAGAAGGCACCTCTATAAAAGTCTGAAGAAGAAACGTCACCCATTCCTTCTCTCCAGAGATGCTGCCTGCCCCGCTGAGTTACTCCAGCTTTTTGTGTCTATCTTGCATCTCTACGAGAGATGTATTTTACAGTGGGAGACTTTTACTTCAGTTCTGAGGCTGTTAACTATTGGGCTTGAATTGTACTGGCAGTGAGGGCCTTTAAAGCTTCACTGACCTGCCATTACTCTGGTGCCAACTTTGGCCAAGCCCTTGGTGGTGTCAAGGGCTCCACACTCCCCCATTGGTTATCCATCTTTCCCCCATGCCAATCAGATGGCTCGTAACTGCCCAACGTGGAGATTCTGTTGTTCCCCCCCCCCCCATTTTCCCAATGTTTAGAGATTAGTTTCGTTTAGTTTAGTTTAGAGAAAGTGCGTAAACAGGCCCTTCGGCCCACCGAGTCCACGCCGACCTGTGATCCCCGTACACTAGCGCTATCCTACACACTATGGACATTTTACCATTTTTACCGAAGCCAATTAACTGACAAACCTGTACGTCTTTGGAGTGTGGGAGGAAACCGGAGCACCCGGAGAAAACCCACGTGGTCACGGGGAGAACGTACAAACTCCTTATAGACAACACCCGTAGCCAGGATCGAACTCTGGTCTCTGGCGTGATTTTATCAGGCAGTGGCGGCATCAAGATGAATACACTGAGAGAGAGGAGCTTGTTGGTAGCTTGGAGAAAATAGGAAGTCGGGGTTAGAAAGAAACATGACCTGTCTAAGATAGCAAGTGAGAAAGCTTTGAATAATCTTCCAAAAGGTCAAATTTGTACTTAAAGTAAATACTGTTACATTAGCAGAAACATCTTCTGTTATTTCACATTCAAATTACATGAACATGCGGTGCAGTGAGTAGCAACTCCACAACTCCCAGCCGTGGTGAACTGGGAGCGAAACAATTCACTGGAGATTATTTTCCAGGGAAATTTGTCAGCATATTAAATGCACAAAGACCAGTGGCAGGTCAGAAGATTGTGCTGAGTATACAAAACACCAACAAATTACTACAAATTGAACAAGGACGGAAAAAAGTAGAGTACATGTTAAAGCTATAGTTAATTAATGGAGAACAGATTAGCATTGATCCGAATCCAAGCCAGCTTGAGGGGTTAATAATGGAAAATAAGGAGATGGCAGATGAATGAACAGATATTTTGCCTCAATCATCTCTATTGAGGATATACCCCACAAATATCTGCAAATCGGGATTTGGAAGGGATTGAGAAATTCAAGATATTTGGGAAGTGGCACTTAGTTGGAGCTGCGGACAGCTCAGTTCAGTTCAGTTTATTGTCACATGTACCGAGCTGCAGTGAAAAGCTTTTGTTGCGTGCTAACCAGTCAGCGGAAAGACAATGCATGATAGACAAGTCTGCAGGCCACAATGGACTTCATCTGAGAGCTTTAGAAGAGGTGGTGGTCGTGGTAACAGAGGCATTGGTTTCATTTTTCCAAAATTCCTTAGATTCAGGAATGCTAATATGACTCCTTGAAGGGAGGGAAAGCAGGAAATTAAGGCCGGTTGGCTTAGCAAATGTCAAAGGGAAAATATTAAAGGCATTATGGAAGTGTACCTAGAGGTAATTGGACAATATCAACATGGGTTTGTGAAAGGGAAATCATTTTACACTCATATATTGGAGTTCTTTGAAGAAATAACATGTGCTGTGAATAAAGAGGAACTGGTGGATGCTTCTATATTTAGATTTCCAGAAGGCCCACCATAAGGTTGTCATGGAAGATGAAAGTTCAGGGAGGAGGAGATAACATATGGACATGGACAGAAGATGGCCTGACTAATGGAAACCAGAGAGCAGATGTAGACGTCCTTTCATTAACAAGATGAGATGCCACATGGATCAGAGATAAGGCTTCATATTTATGCAGTTAAATGACTGACTTGGATGACAACCCTAAATGCATTGATGTCAAATTTGCAACCATGCCTTTAGCTCCATTTGCTGTTGCTACAAAGATCGGGGGGAAAGTCAGCGGTGAAGAAGACATAACATAGAAAATAGGTGCAGGAGGAGGCCATTCGGCCCTTTGAGCCAGCACCGCCAGTCGTTGTGATCATGGCTGATCGTCCCCAATCAATAACCCGTGCCTGCCTTCTCCCCATATCCCTTGATTCCACTAGCCCCAAGAGCTCTATCTAACTCTCTCTTAAATCCATCCAGTGACTTGGCCTCCACTGCCCTCTGTGGCAGGGAATTCCACAAATTCACAACTCTCTGGGTGAAAAAAAAATTCTCACCTCAGTCTTAAATGACCTCCCCTTTATTCTAAGACTGTGGCCCCTGGTTCTGGACTCGCCCAACATTGGGAACATTTTTCCTGCATCTAGCTTGTCCAGTCCTTTTATAATTTTATATGTTTCTATAAGATACCCTCTCATCCTTCTAAACTCCAGTGAATACAAGCCTAGTCTTTTCAATCTTTCCTCATATGACAGTCCCGCCATCCCAGGGATCAATCTCGTGAACCTACGCTGCACTGCCTCAATCACAAGGATGTCCTTCCTCAAATTAGGAGACCAAAACTGGACACAATACTCCAGATGTGGTCTCACCAGAGCCCTATACAACTGCAGAAGAACCTCTTTACTCCTATATTGAAATCCTCTTGTTAAGGAGGCTGCTCGGTGAGAATATGATCAGTGAGTGGGCAAAGAATTGGCAAACGGAGTATAATGTGGGAAAATGTTCATGTTGTTCATTTTGCCATTCTGTCCAGATGTTGACGGATCTGCGTGTCAATGTGCACAATTCACACAAGACTGGAATACAGCTTCAGCAAGTAATTAGGGAAGGTAATTAAGGGTGTCTATGTCTGCTCTCTGGTTTCTATTAGACAGCCAATCTTCTGGCTAGCTAATAGAAGCTAGCAGAATTATATCATGTATCTCAAGGGAAATTGAATAAAAAGAGGGGAAACTTTGCTTCATTAAAATAGAGAATTGGTGAGACTGCATCTGACTACTGTGTCCAGTACACGTCTTATTATGTAAGGAAGAATTTTAATACACTGGGAGCTGTTTTAATACACTGGGAACTGTGGAATTCTCTGCCTCAGAGGGCGGTGGAGGCCAGTTCTCTGGATGCTTACAAGAGAGCGCTAGATAGGGCTCTTAAAAATAGCAGAGTCAGGGGATATGGGGAGAAGGCAGGAATGGGGTACTGATTAGGGATGATCAGCCATGATCACATTGAATGGCGGTGCTGGCTCGAAGGGCCGAATGGCCTACTCCTGCACCTATTGTCTATTGCCTATTGTCTGTTTGCTGAAAGTTTATACTAGACTACAAATGGATGGGGTGTCTCATGAGGTAAAATTGGACAGGGTAGCTTATATCCACCGGAGTTTAGAAGAGTGAGAGGAAACTTCATTAAACCCTGAGGGGTCTTGTTAGGTGCGTGTGGACAGGTTGTTTTGCCTTTTTGAACGAAATTGGAATGAGGAGGTTGTTGTTCGAAAACAGAGATGAGGCAATTCTTTTTCTCGAACCAATGGGCAGCACAGTGGCGCAGCGATAGAGTTGCTGCCTTACGGCGCCAGAGACCCAGGTCACGGGTTCGATCCTGACTTGCGGCTGCTTGTCTGTGTGGAGTTTGAACGTTCTCCCCGTGACCTGCGTGGGTTTTCTCCAACCAGCGATCCCCGCACATTAACACCCACTACGGACAATGTTTACATTTACCAAGCCAATTATCCTACAAACCTGTATGGCCTGACACCATGTCACAATTCAAATCAAAATCAAAAGATGATTTGTTTAAAAAAGGAAAGTCACAACCATTGTTATTTCTGTAGCATCCCAAAACAGTTTGCAACCAATGATAATGCTTTTGAAGAATATTCATAGCAGCAACATAGAGCTGTGGAGCCTTTCGGCCCAAGTCATCCGTGCCAAAACCAAGATGCCCTCAGCTAATCCAATTTGCCCATGTTTCACCGTTGTGTCTTTGAAGAAAGAGCCCGTTTCCAAACAGTAGCTTTCCGTAGCAACATGGTGATAAAGGCCTGGCGACTTGTTTGGCCTCAGCTCGGTTGAGGAATGAGCACTCTTGGGGAAACGCTGCTGTCCAATTTGAACCGAGTGCCATGGGATATATTACATTGAAGATAGGCACAAAATGCTGGAGTAACTCAGCGGGACAGACAGCATCTCTGGAGAGAAGGAATGGGTGACGTTTCGGTCGAGACCCTTCCTCAGACTTCAGAAGAAGGTTCTCGACCTGAAACGTCACCCTATTCCTTCTCTCCAGAGATGCTGCCTGTCCCGCTGAGTTACTCCAGCATTTTGTGTCTATCTTCGATTTAAACCAGCATCTGCAGTTCTTTCCTGGATATTTTACAGAGTTTTTTCACCCACAGCAAGGCAGCCCGCCCTTATTGTGCCCTCAGTACTGCTGCTCTTACACTGCAGCTTTCCCTCAGTCCTGCCCCCTCTGCCAGTTGAATGAAGTGCAGCTCTCCCTCAGCCCTTCTCCAGCAGTGCGCTGCTCCCTGGGGAATGCCCTCTCTGACACAGCGGGTAGAGCTGCTGCCTCACAGCACCGGAGACCCGGGTTCCATCCTGACCTTGGGTGCTATCTGTGTGGAGTTTGCATGTTATCCCCAGGGTTTCCTCTGGGTATTCTGGTTTTCTCCCACATCCTAAAGAAGTGCAGTTTGTAGGTTAATTGGCTTCTGTAAAACTGTGTAGGGAGTGGATGTGAAAGAGGGATAACATAGAACTAGCGTGAACTGGTGATCGATGGTCAGCGTGGACTCAGTGGGCCAAAGGGCCTGTTTCCATGCTGTATCTCTAAACTCAACCAATCTAAATGAAAGCCTATGTAGCATTCCCTTCGTGCTGTCTCTCCAGCATAACATTGTGCCTTCTGGTCAGTACCTCTGACAGTGCATCATTCTCTCGTTACTGTCCCTCTGACTGCTTGTTGCTCCCTTAGTTGCTCCCTACTGCAAGGAAACAGGTCCTTCGGCCCATCAAGTCCATGCTGACCATTGATCATCCGTTTCCATCTTAAACAATCAGGCTAACTACACACCCCCTCCTTTATCCCCCGCCCTCCAGACCTGCTCCTCTAACACCCTGGGCACTGATCTTTTGTCTGTACTACTGCCCCAATGAAAGTACAACATTTCTCAGTATTGGCCCTCTGACAATGCAGCTGTGTTTCTGACAGTCTCTCTCTCTCTCCCTCCCTCTCTCTCTCTCTCAGCAATAAACCTCTGACAGAGTTAGTATGACAATTTGTAAACCAGCTCCTGCAACTTATAAGTTCATGTGTTCATAAGACACAGAAGCCATTCGGCCCATCGAGTCTACTCCGCCATTCAATCATGGCTGATCTATCTTTCCTTCTCAACCCCATTCTCCTGCCTTCTCCCCATAACCGTTGACACCCTTACAAATATGTTAATCTCTGCTTTAAAAATACCTAATGACTTGGCCTCCACAGCTGTCTGTGGCAATAAATTCCAAAGATTCACCACCTTCTGACTGGAGAAATTTCTCCTCACCTTCTTTCTAAAGGTACATCCTTTTATTCATTGGCTAGGGCCTCTAGACTCTCCGACTCGTGCAAACATCCTCTCCACATCCACTCCATCCAGGCCTTTCTCTATTCGGTAAGTTTCAATGAGGCTTCGCCACTCCCCCCCCCACCCCCTCATCTTTGTAAACTCCAGCGAGTACAGGCCCGAAGCCATCAAACGCTCATCACATGTTAACCCGATCATTCCCGGGATCATCCGCGTAAACCTTCTCTCTGGATCGTCTCCAACGCCAGCACGTCCCTCCTCGGATATGGGGGGGGGGTCCAAAACTGCTCACAATACTCCAGATTAGTCGACAAAAATGCTGGAGAAACTCAGCGGGTGAGGCAGCATCCATGGAGCGAAGGGAATAGGCAACGTTTCGGGCCGAAACCCTTCTTCAGACTCCAGATAAGTTCCCTGTTTCTGCATGGCAGTTGGACTGCTGAGCTCCTGGGACTTGAATGCAGAGTCTCCTGTCACAGATGTGAGAGGCAACAAACAAAAATTAATATGCGGTGTGGAGAGTGAATTAAATAGGCGAAGATATAGCAGACATTTGGCTTATTTGCTTTGTGTCTCTCTGTCACTCTCTCTCTGCATGAAGAGGGAGCAGAGAAGGTGAGTTAGCACTTGGATCTTTCAACTGCTCCTCCCCTGGGCCTGACTGATGGGATTTACATGCTTCTGTCTGCCAGTTGAAAGGGACTGTAAATTAAGAGGCTCTAAGCATCTGCGTCCCATTTTTTTAAACTAGCTTTTTTTCGAGTCCCCTGCAGGGAGTTGCCGCATTATCTGGCAGGCAGTGGGATAAGGAAAAGTGTCACGTTTCACATCCAATTTTCGGGTTTGGGATGGTGGAGAGCGGGTGAATAATTCAGAGACCTGTAAAAGCACTTCACTCTGCTGGGGGATTGACATGCAGTTAGTCTGGCAATGGAAAGGTGTTTTCAGGAATCCATCAGAGGCAGTGGCTCGGAATCAAGGGTGTCGTTCTACTCTGGGTTCAGTGTCGTAGAGTCACACAGCATGGAAACAAGCCCTTTGGCCCAACTTGCCCACACTGACCAGCATGTCCCATCCACTCCACACCCAAATGCCTGCGTTTGGGCCATATCCCTCTATACCTAGCCTATCCATGTACCTGCAAAAATGTTTCTTAAACGTTGCGATAGTCCCTGCCTCAACTATCTCCTCTGATAGCTCGTTCCATACACCCACCGCCCATTGTGTAAAAAAAGTTAGGAATAATGTCCTAGCCTGCTCAACCTCTCATAGATACATAGATACATAGAAAATAGGTGCAGGAGTAGGCCTTCGGCCCTTCGAGCCTGCACCGCCATTCAATATGATCATGTCTGATCATCCAACTCAGTATCCCGTACCTGCCTTCTCTCCATACCCCCTGATCCCTTTAGCCACAAGGGCCACATCTAACTCCCTCTTAAATATAGCCAATGAACTGGCCTCGACTACTCTCTGTGGCAGAGAGTTCCAGAGATTCACCACTCTCTGTGTGAAAAAAGTTCTTCTCATCTCGGTTTTAAAGGATTTTCCCCTTATCCTTAAGCTGTGACCCCTTGTCCTGGACTTCCCCAACATCGGGAGCAATCTCCCTGCATCTAGCCTGTCCAACCCCTTAAGAATTTTGTAAGTTTCTATAAGATCCCCTCTCAATCTCCTAAATTCTAGAGAGTATAAACCAAGTCTATCCAGTCTTTCTTCATAAGACAGTCCTGATCCCCTTAGCCACAAGGGCCACATCTAACTCCCTCTTAAATATAGCCAATGAACTGGCCTCAACTACCTCTCTGTGGCAGAGAGTTCCAGAGATTCACCACTCTCCCTATAGCTCAGGCCTTTGAGTCCTGGCAACATACTCATAAATCTTCTCTGCACCCTTTCCAGCTTGACAACATCTTTCCCATAACATGGTGGCCAAATCTGAACACAATACTCTAAATGCGGCCTCACGAATGTCTTATACAACGGCAACATCACCTCCCTTTCCCCCGACTTTCAGTCTGAAGAAGGGTCTTGGCCCGAAACGTCACCCATTCCTTCTCTCCAGAGATGCTGCCCATCGCGCTGAGTTACTCCAGCTTTTTGTGTAACCTCCCAACTTCTATACTCAGTGCTCTGACTGATGAAGGCCGATGTGCCCGTCGTTCTGAGTGACTGATGTGGGACCACAGGAGGAACAGGAGGTTCCCGATGGAATGGGCGGCAGATAATTTTTTTCGCTGTTTACCCGCTTAGTTTCGAGATACAGCACGGAGACAGGATGTTGGGCCCGCTGAGCCCACGACGATCATCGATCACCCATTCACACTGGTTCCGCGTAATCCCACTTTCTCACCCACTCCCTACACAATAGAGGCAATTTACTGAGGCCAAGTAACCTACAAACCCCGCGCGTCTTTGGGATGTGGGAGGAAACCGGAGCGTGGGATGCGGGAGGAAACGCACATGGTCACAAGGGGTACGTGTGAACACCACACACAGACAGGGCCAGTAGTCAGGATCAAACCTGGGTCTGTGGCGCTATGAGGCAGCAGCTCTCCCACCTGCGCCATTGTGCCACCCGGAAGAGTTTCAATACCTCTCCAAACACTTGACAGTTTCCTGATGAATGGACTGTGGGGGTGATCATAAACCACCATGTTATTGACGCAGAGAACCCACCAGACTCTCTGAGATAGATACAGAGTGCTGGAGTAACTCAACGGGTCAGGCAGCATCTCTGGAGATGAAGGATGGGTGACGTTTCAGGTCGGGACCCTTCTTCAGACTGAAAGTAGGGGGGTGGGGGGGAGGGCGGAACCAGGAGCAGGAAAAGGCCATAACAAAGCAGGGCCGGCAACAGATGACCAAGGAAGGATGGGGCCCATAGTGGCCCGTTGTTGGCTGGGAAAGAGGTGGTCATGAAGGGATACAAGGATGCAAACAGTAGAACTAGTAGCATGACTAGGGTGGGGGAGGGAGGGAGAGAGGGGTTACTTGAACTTTGAGAAGTCAACGTTCATACCGTTGGGTTGTAAGCTGCCCAGACTCCCATCCGCTTGGGGAAGGAATCTTATGCCCTGACGCTGACTGGCCTGTGGGATATATGGTGGTGGTGGAGGGGTGGAGGAGGCCAGAAACCGGAGACACAGAATGAAGGCGATCGGCAAAAGTTATTGAACTGGTAGTTTTTACTGCTACCTGCTGGATTCATGGGCTTCATGATTGCGTCTAATATCGAGGGGTTAATGGAATTGATTGGTGCATGCAGTGCTCTATGTGAAGGTAGGTGCCAGAACTGCCTACTGGCACTGATAAAAACTATATTACAAAAAGATTACTGTTTGAAAAATAAAATGCATTAATTAAATTAGGTGGCCAAGCGTTTAAACAGCTTAAGCGGCTTGTAGGTCAACATTCTGCCATTGACACCAAGAGCAAGGAACAGTTGCCTTCTGGCTGCACTTCACACCCACCATCCTCATCTTTGGACACCCTGTGCGTAGGGGACAGGGTAAGGCTGAAGATGTCCTGGTTGGGTTGCTCCTGGGCCTGGCCAAGCTGGCCATCCTCGAGTCACTGCGCCAGGCGGAAGAGGTCTCTGCCCGAGCCGGCTGCCTGCCCCTATTCCGGGGGTACGTCCGTGCCCGGGTGGGGTTAGAGAGGGACTACGCCCTGTCCACGGGCGCCCTGGGGGATTTCCGGGACCGCTGGGCACCGCGGAGGGTTGAATGTATCCTCAATAAGGATTGTATCGTAGTTGTATAGTAGTTTATTATGGATATATGTTTGTCTTGTATATATTGGTGGTGGGTTCTGCCTTGTTTTATTGTAGTGTAAATATTATTTTTTAATAATTGAATACATTTTTTGATAAATTAAAAAAAAAATTCCAAAAGAGAGCAAGGAACGATATACGTATCATACCAGCATTTTTTTCACCAGGTACATGGATAGGAAAGTTTAAAAGCAAATGGACTAAAAGTAGGCCAATAGGTCCAGTTTAAGAAGACACCTCGGTCAGCATGGACGAGATGGGCTGAATAGCCTTATTCAAAAATAATATGATGGAAGACCTTTTAGACAGCGAAGGTTTGTGTGTGGAACGCAAGGCCGGGGCCAGTGAAAGGAGTGGGGTTCCATTGCGAGGTTCAAAGGGAACTGGATACATATTGGAAAGGGAAAACATTTCAGGGTTGTGGGGAGCAGGGGGTTGGGAGTGGGAACACTATATTGCTCTTGTGTGGAGCTTGTACAGACTTGATGGGCTGAATGGCCACCTTCCGTGCTTTAACCATTCCGCCATCATGCAATTCTGTACAGTTGACTGATAACTGCCTTCTAAGCTTCCACCAGGCAGCACGGTGGCGCAGCGGTAGAGTTGCTGCCTTACAGCGCTGACTACAGGTGCTGTCAGTACCCGGGACTGCGTGGGTTTTCTCTGAGATCTTTGGTTTCCTCCCACACTCCAAAGACATACAGGTTTGTAGGTTAATTGGCCTGGTAAAAGTTGTAAATTGTCCCCAGTGTGTGTTGGATATTGTTAGTGTGCGGGGTCACTGGGCAGTGTTGACTTGGTGGGCCAAAGGGTCGGTTTCCGTGCTGTATTACTAAACTAAACTAAACTACCAGGCCATGCCATTCATGGGCAATTAGGGATGGACAGTAGATGCTGCCTTTCCAGTCATGATCAGGCATCTTGGTTCCTCAGACACAAGGAACTGCAGATACTGGTTTACGAAAAAATGTACAAAGTGCTGAAGTAATTTGGTGGATCAGGCATCATCTCTGGAGAACATGGATAGGTCATGTGTCAAAAGGAACTGCAGATGCTGGTATTTACCAAAGGTAGACACAAAGTGCTGGAGTAACTCAGCGGGTCAGGCACCATCTCTGGAGAACATGGGTAGGTGACGTTTCGGGTCTGGACCCTTCTTCAGATTCTTTTATAGGGCCTGTTCTACAAAGATGCTGCCTGACCCACTGAGTTACTCCAGCACTTTGTGTCCTTTTTTTTGTAAACCAGCATCTGCAGTTTCTTGTTTCTACTCAATGTTCATACTGTTGGGTTGTAAGTTACCCAAGCAGAATATGAGGAATATGACCATTACTGAGCCATTTAAATATTGTTCTTTGTGAGAGCTAGCTCTGATCTAGATTAGTAGCTGAGCTTCCTATATTAGATCAGTGATTTCAGGAGCCTGAAATCTGCAACATCCAGGTTCAGGAATAGCCCCTTCCCCGCAGCCATCAGGCTAACTCAACATCAAACAAAACTCTGATCATTAATAGCCCATTGCACTTTATCTGTTTATTTATGTGTGTATATATATATTCATTGGTGTATGGACACACTGATCTGTTCTGGATTTATTTATGCCTACTATATTCTGTTGTGCTGAAGCAAAGCAAGAATTTCATTGTCCTATCTGGGACACATGACAATAAACTCTCTTGAATCTTGAATCATGATGTCTTTTCAATTTATTTTAGTGGCTGTGATGTGAACTGGGACATTCTTACCAACTACTTTCCCAGTAGCAAAAACGTATTAATTAATGACAAACCTTTTTAGTTTGCTCTATCCAATCGCCGACTACTCTCTTGGTAGCAAAAACATACACAATTGGTCTTACCTTTATTGTCTGTATTAAGGACGTCAGCGGAGAACCAGATCGACCTCTGACCAAGGACCACAGATGTTCCCGGGAGCTTCTACGGGAGTTCGGTCTCAAAGGGTCCGATTAGAGCTCAGTTTTCTCCCTGTCCGATCCCGGTCACTCTGCAGCCTCTTACACAGTCGTCCGTTGACGGTCCCAGCGAGGTCCTGCCAACTATACGCCAATGATAAGGTTCACTACTTAAAAAACAGACAACTCACAAAAACGTTAGGTAAACTAACTCAAGCTTTACTGATCATCAGCCGGCAGAAGTGACGGGGATACAGCAGTCAAGTAAGCAACAGATACTTGACTTCCCCGCGCCACCACTTCAATGAACAAAGATTCGCACGGTGTTTTATACTGTGTGTCACTTAGTCACATTCCAAAGATGTTTATCATAGTCGCAAGATGCAGCCAATATACATAACTATAGCACCTTCAGAACCAGACAGTTCAAAGGCATCTTATCAGTTGGTACTTCCAAGACAGGACATTTCAAAGGCATTGGTCTCTTATCAGATGGTACTTTCAGGACAAGACATTTCAAAGGCATCGGTCATTGTCTCAATATACATCAACCTGAGACAAGCCTGGGCTTGTCTCTCTCTCTTATCAATTGGTACTTTTCCACTAGAGAAAGCCTGCTTGAGACGAAATACAAGCTACAACCTCCAGTCAAGTATTCCACCATGTATCTTTTATAGATTTAAAAGCATTTAACCTTTTCAAATGGTGCAATGTAAACGCGTCCTTTAAACCTGCTGCATACAAAATGGCGACCACAGTTGCCAACTCTGCCCCATTCTCTGCCTTTCTGTAATCAACTAAAGTGCTCTGTCAACAGTAGGGTAGAGGTTACGTTCTTGGATAAGTGGTGAAAACTCTGTCCATTGATCCAGAGACCGTTGATTTAATTTCTGCAGAAGCTGGGGAATTTAACTAATTGAGTAAATATGGAATTTTAAAAAAATCATCATACCCGGTAACAGCAGCCATGACATGACCACATGGTTTAAAGGCCCTAAAGCCCTGAGAACAAGAAGAACCGACGTCCTTACTGGGAAGGGTCCCGATCCGGAATGTCATCTGTCCATGTTCCCTGGAGATGCTGCTTGACCCGCTGAGTCTCCTGACCCTCCTGTACTCTGTATCTTTTTTTTGTGAACCAGCATCTGCAGTTCTTTGCTTTTATGTGATGACTTACGTGACTCCTTACGTGAGGCCTTCACGTGACTCCAGACCCACTGAGGAGTTAACTCTTCACTAAGTCTTGGGTTCAGGCCACTGAGGGATGGGTAATGAATTTCAACACTGTCTGTGCTGTGGGCGAATATATTTTATAAGTACCTACAAAAGCAGGCAAGCTGTCTATAGTTTCAAGCAAAGGTTTATATGATCTTTGGTTTCAAGCCTGTGTAGAAGTGGTTGTTTTGTAGGAAACTGATAGTGCTTAAGTATTATAATTGTGAGTAACACCGTTAGCAATCATCTCCTTTAAATTACATTGGAGAGAGGAGTGGTCTGGGCGTTTGATAATTAGCATTTATTTGGGATCTGAATAATTAGTTGAATAATTAATCTGAGTAATTAAGCAGGAAGCTGACATGATTAGCACCTCTGTCACACTGCACAGAAAAGACGTGTAATTATAAAAAAACGTCACAAACTGGAGGGTTCTTGAGCGTTGTTTATCCTTGTAGCAACCTCATGAACAGCCACTAGACAGCGCAGGCTGCACTACCACCCCGTGACTCCTGGGCCGCTTGCGAGTCAGCAGCTTAGCTCAGAGCCACAGCATGGAAACAGGCCCTTCGGCCCACCGAGTCCACGCCGACCAGCGATCACCCGTACACTAGTTCTACCCTACACAACTAGGGACAATTTACAGAAGCTAATTAACCTGCAAACCTGCATATCTTTGGAATGTGGGAGGAAACCCACGCGGTCACAGGGAGAACGTACAAACTCCTTACCTACAGCACCCGTAGTCAGGATTGAACCTGGGTCTCTGGTGCTGTAAGGCAGCAACTCTACCACTGCGCCACTATGCCACCCTTAAAGGGACGTTCAACCCTTCCCAGGTTTGTAGTTCCCATTAACCTCAAGGCATACTGCAGGCAGAGCCATTGACCTCAGTACCACCGAACATGGGAGGTAAATGCCTATCTGTGACAACTGTGCAGTGACTGTGACATTGGGTGGGTAGGTTTTGCCATAGAAGGACACAAAGCACTGGAGTAACTCAACATGTCTGGCAGCATCTCTGGAGAACATGGATAGGTGACGTTTTGGGTCAAGGAATTCTCTGCCACAGAGTCAGTGAGTGGAATTTTCTGCCATAGATGGCAGTGGAGGCCAATTCACTGGATGTTTTCAAGAGAGAGTTAGATATAGCTCCTAGGCCTAACGGAATCAAAGGATATGGGGAGAAAGCAGGAACGGGGTACTGATTTAGGATGATCAGCCATGATCATGTTGAATGGCGGAGCGGGCTCAAAGGGCCACATGGCCCTACTCTTGCACCTGTTTCCATGTTTCTATGTTAAGACCCTTCTTCAGGTTGCCATGGTGCAGAGTGGGTTGGCATTGCCATGGTGATAACTGGGCATGTTTAGTTGTGGCGACAGGAGGAGGGGTGTTTCCACACTGCTGGCGAGGTAGGTGCTGTCAATCTGTTGGGTGGCCAGCAGTTGTCAAGGTGCTGGTGTGGGCAGATGTTGCCCATGAAGTGGGAGAGCAGATGTGCGAGAGATGACCTGGTTTTGCCTTGACGTCAGGCAGCCAGGGGTAGCCGTGATGCTGAGGGCGTCTCTGAAGCGGGCCCGTCAACCACAGTTTGCTCTGCAGCTCCGTGAAACCTCACAAATCACTGGAGATGTGGATCAAATCCAGATCGTTCGTACGGATGCCAGGAAAATGAGATGGAAACAAAAAAAGGGAGTTTGGTAGTGAGGGTATTCTAAGATTTCAAGAACTTGTCCCAAGTGAAAAGTCGGCGAGGTTGTTGATGATGGAAGTCCCAGTGGAAGCTTCGCCTTCATCCAGAGTTACCTGGTGAAAGGTCAAAGTTCATTGTGCAGGACATCACCAAGAAACATAGAGTCATACAGCATGGAAACAGGCCCTTCAGCCCAACTGAGGAGCCGCCATCTTGGAGGAACGGCTGCTAAACAGCAGTCGTCCGTCAAATTCACTCTTTCTTTAGTTTTAGTGTTTTTTATTTATTTCTTTGTTTGGGGGGTTTTCACTTTTAATGTGGGGGGGTAAGGGGGAAACTATTTCTGGGTCCCTACCTGGTCGGTGAGGCAGCTTTTTCTCCAGGCTGCCTCGTCGACCCGTCCTCGTGGCCTACCAGCGGGCCTGGAGCGCCGTTTCCTGACGGGGACCGCCCATCACCTTCAGCTTCGGTCGGCGGCACAGCGCTGGAGCGCTATCGGGGAGCGTAGCGGGCGATGCCTTGCCTGGGTCGCCGCGCTGGGTCGACGCGATGGAGCTCCGGTATGCATTGACCGCCGACAACAACACCTCCGGGCTGCGGGGCTGCGGAGCGACCAGCCGCGGGCGGCGGCGCCGACTTTAACATCGGGAGCCTCGTGGCTCCAACTCGGCGCGGCCCTGTCGGCTTCAGGTGCCATCGACTCCGCTGGGAAACCGGCCGTTCCAGCCGCTGCGAGGACTCTCCCGACGGCCAGGAACATCGGGCCTCCGTAGAGGCAACTGTGGTGGCCTCGATGGGCCTGACTCTGGGGAGAACTGGGGTTGGGGACTGGACATTGTGCCTTCCCCCACAGTGGTGGTCATTGTGGGGGGATGATTTTGTGTGCTGTGCCTGTTAGTCCGTGTACAAGATGGCGGTCGGAGGGGAGAGTGGACGCTGGCGCGAATTGGTCGCCGCTGCTCTCTCCTCAAATTGTGTTTTCTTATTTTCTTTTGGTGCTCTTGAAATTGAATTCTGTCCTTGATTTGTGTACTGTGGTGTTTTTATATTTAATTTATTCCGATTATGTTTTGTATTTTTTTGTGATTCTATGCATTGTAAGGTGTCCTTGGGTTTTAGAAAGGCGCCAGTAAATAAAATGATTATTATTATTATTATTATTATAACTTGCCCATTCCAACCAAGATGCTCCATCTACACTAGTCCCACCTGCCCACGTTTGGCCCAAATCTCTCTAAACCTTAACCAAAGGGCAGGAAAAGCCTCTTAAACAGCGCCACCATATCTGCCTCCACCACCATTTGGGCAAGCATGGTGGTGCAGCGGTAGAGTTGCTGCCTTACAGCGCCAGAGACCTGGGATCGATCTTGACTGTGGGTGCTGAGTGTACGGAGTTTGCATGTTCTCCCTGTGACCATATGGGTTTTCTCCAGGTGCTACAGTTTCCACCCACACTCCAAAGACATACAGGTTTGTAGGTTAATTGGCTCCGGTTAAAATTGTAAATAGTCCCTAGTGTGTGTAGGATAGTGTTAGTGTGTGCGGGATCATTAGTCGGTGCGGACTCTGTGGGATGAAGGGCCTGTTTTCATGCTGTATCTCTAAAGTCTTAAAGTCTAAAGTAAAGTCCCCAACACTGGGAGCATGTTCCAGGCACTCACCGCACTCTGTGTAAAAAAACTTGCCTCTCACATTTACTTTAAACATTGCCCCTCAATAGACAATAGGTGCAGGAGTAGGCCATTCGACCCTTCGAGCCATTCAATGTGATCATGGTGATCATCCCCAATCAGTCCCCCATTCCTGCCTTCTCCCCATATCCCCTGACTCTGCTATTTTTAAGAGCCCTATCTAGCTCTCTCTTGAAAGCATCCAGAGAATCGGCCTCCACCGCCCTCTGAGGCAGAGAATTCCACAGACTCGCCACTCTCTGTGAGAAAAGGTGTTTCCCTCGTCTCCGTTCTAAATGGGTTACTCCTTATTCTTAAACTGTGGCCCCTGGTTCTGGACTCCCCCAACATCGGGGAACATGTTTCCTGCCTCTAGCGTGTCCAAGCCCTTAACAATCCTCACCTTACATTGACCCTGATTGGATCTTAACAGCTTTCTTGGTGTTGGAATCACTTAGGATGGGCGCGGCACGGTGGCGCAGAGGTAGAGTAGCCGCCTTACAGCGCTTGCAGCGCCAGAGACCCGGGTTTGATCCAGACTACAGGGTGCTGTTTGTACAGAGTTTGTGCGTTCTCCCCCGTGACCTGCATGGGTTTTCTCCGAGATCTTTGGTTTCCTCCCACATTCCAAAGACATACAGGTGCAGTATGTAGGTTAATTGGCTTGGTAAATGTTTATAACAAAGTGTGCCTAGTGTGTGGGTAGGATAGTGTTAATGTGCGGGGATCGCTCGCCGGCGCGGACCCGGTGGGCCAAAGGGCCTGTTTCCGCGCTGCATCTCTAAACTAGACTAATAGATGCCTGCAAACCTAAGGCTGAGTTGCAATAAGGGAACTCCTGAAGGCGGAAATCAAGATTTGCATTTCTGTAGCATCTTTCACACTGTACGGATGGTCCAAGCTCCTTTATAGAAGATTGGCTACTTATGGTCATCGTGGTGATGTTGGGCACGTGGCAAGCAATGGGCACACAGCCAGCATCTGCAACAGCAATGGGACAGAGACCATGTGGGTGTGGAGGGAGGATAAATATTGTCTAGGACTCCCAAGGCAAAGCCCACTTCACTTACTCCATGAGGTGGCACTGAGATCTTCTATGTCCTGTTGAGTGCCTCATCAGCGGACCACACCTCACTCACTCACTCAATGAGGTACTGTGAAAGAGCAGCACTCCTTGTTCTACAATGGCGGCGTCAGCCCAGATATAACGTGTCTAATTTCTGGTGTATGAAGCCACAGTTTTCTGGCTCAGCCCTCGGGCCTCTGAGCCAGAACTGACACAATGCAGAAGTGTTGTATAGACTTGATATCAGGATCCAGACTATTGGAAGTAATAATAAAAGACGATGTAAAAGTGAGGTTTGGACCTTGGTATTTGGTCTCTTGGAAGACATCCAGTGACTTTTCTTTGCAGTGCATTTAAATAGAGTAAGATTGATGATTCCATTCCAGACACGGTAGATAATGTCTTGCATATGTCCTTTATCTCGCTCCCATTTTACACATCTTGCATAAGGAATCCCGGTGTTACATTTAACCTTGTCGCTGAGGACGGTTGTTCAGAATTTGTTCTTGTTCCGTGTCGAGGGATTTCAAGGCATTACACAGCGCTTAACCACATCTCTCAGAAATGTCTCGCACTTTTCATGCTTCATTCTGGAGATGTGGGCATCGCAGGCTGAGATGGAATTTTATTGCCGGAATCTGGTCCTGGTCCTCACCTACAAAGCCCTCAACAACCTGCCCCCCCCCCCCCCTTATCTCATTGACCTCCTCTCCCCCTACCAACCATCACGGTCCCTCAGATCCACATCAGCTGGTCTCCTCTCCACTCCGAAAGCAAACCTCTGCACTTTTGGAGGCAGAGCCTTCTCCAGGGCAGCTCCCAGGCTCTGGAATTCCCTCCCACAACCGGTCCGAAATTCTGAGTCCCTCACCATCTTCCAGTCTCGCCTCAAGACCCATCTCTTCACCTCTGCATACCCTTAGTCCCATGTTCCCCTCCCCTTTGTCTTACTGCTCTATTTTGTTTTGTTTATTCCTGACTCTCAATGTAAAGCGACTTTGAGTCCTGAAAAGCGCTATATAAATAAAATCTATTATTATTATTATTATTTGCCCTTGAGAAGGTGGTGGTGAGCTGCCTTTGTCAACCGCTGCCTTCCTTGAGGTGTGGGCATGTCGATGGGGAGGGGGCTGCCAGGACTTTGACCGTCCTAGAGACAGTGAAGGAAGGGCGATAGATTACCAAGTCAGGGTGGTGTGGGCTTGGTAGACAGTGACCAGGTTGTGGTGTTCCCCATGGTGTTGCTGCCTGTCTCCCAGCTGGGAGAGGTCGTGAGTGTGGGAGGTGCTGTCTTTGCCACAGAGGTCAATACGGTAAAGGCTTGGTTACCCAACACTTGATGTAGTCAGCAAGGGCTGGTCATCAGACGCGTCTTTAGACTTTACTTTAGGCTTTAGAAATACAGCGTCGAAACAGGCCCTTCGGCCCACCGAGTGCGCGCCGACCAGCGATCCCCATACACCGTACACTAGCATTATCCTACACACTAGGGACAATTTACAATTTTACCAAAGCCCAATTAACCTACAAACCTGCACTTCTTTGGAGTGTGGGGGGAACCCGGAGAAAACCCACCCGGTCACGGGGAGAACGTACAAACTCCGTACAGGCAGCACCCGTAGTCAGGATCAAACCCGGGTCTCTGGCGCTGTGAGGCAGCAGCATGAGCGGAAATCCTGGGGGTGGCAGGGGACACACGTCCCTCCCCTGTTTTGAGAGGTAGGGGACGACCCCCTCCCCCCCCTTTTTTTGTAATCCGGATTTTAAAACCCGGTGAAATCTCCGCTATCCGCGAGACAATGGGGGTGGCACTGCTGACCGAGGGCGCCGATTGGACGAGAGAGACGTCGGTCAGCAGGCAATGGGGGTGGGACTGAGGATAGAGTGCGGTGATTGGAGGAGGGAGACGTGCCCAGGTCAAAGGGTCACAATTGAAAAACACTCTCGGCAGCCCTGGACACAGACCTGTGCCTCATCCACAGCCAAGATCGATCCCGGGTCTCCGGTGTTGCATCCCTGTCCCCACCCGAGAGCCCCCCACGCCCGGGGGTGGCCAGAGACGTCAGGAGTCAGACGGGAGAGGTGCCTCGAGGCCCACAGCCAGCGCAGAGAAGCAGCGCTAAATCCAGCTCAACTCTGCCTATCCCGCCAGGTTAACCTACAGCCCTGCCTGGACTTACGGGAGATATGTCATTAGTCCAGGCAGGGCTGTAGGTTAACCAGGCGAGACAGGCAGAGTTGAGCTGCATTTAGCGCTGATTGAGCTGATATGACCGTTCACAGGGCCTCTGAAACCTCACGTGTGTATGTGCACGCATGCGCGAGCGGCCGCCAAGATATTGTGTCCCCTCTGTCCCCCGGTTCCCCTCATATTTTGATAGCGATTTCCGTGCCTGGGCAGCGGTATATAAAGTGTAGGATAACCACAGTCACTCTTGCTGTGCAGGCAAGTGTAGGGGTTGTCCTACACACAGCAAGATCCCACAAAGTAACAGCTTGACAAATAACTGGGCAATTGCATTTTCCTTTACTGCATAGAACTTGCAGCATGGAGGCAGGCTATTTGGCCCACCTATACTTTGTCTTCTCTGCATGCTTCCTCCTGCCCTGCTGCCTTTCACCCTATCACCGTATCCTTCCACCTCTCTCACGCCTAGTTTCCCTGAAGGGCATAATTCCCATTGGGTGCTGGATGCGGGTGGAATGCAGGACAGGACCACCGGAAGCCACCCTTCACTGCTTCAGCAGGTTTTCGTGGGATCTTGGAGACACTCCTCAGCTAGAGACAGAAAGGTCTCTCTCTAATATCCAACAAGCTGAACTCCTTGACACCACCCTGCAGACCCAGGCTGGCTCCACAGTCCCACACCGAAGGGTTGCTGCATAGTTAGAGGTGGGCCTTTCAACAGAAAAGTTAAACTCGGTTCAAAAAAGTCCCACGGCATTCTTCCTCCCCTGTGTCCTGAGGACCAACATTAACTCAGTCATAGTCATGCAGCCTGGAAACAGACCCATCTACACAAGTCCCACCTGCCAGCTTTTGGCCCATATCCCTCTAAACCTATCCTATCCATGTACTTAACTCAATGTTTCTTAAGTATTGGGATGGTACCTGTGAAGGACACACAGTGCTGGAGTAACTCAATGGGTCAGGCAGCATCTCCCAAGGACAAGGATCGGCGATGTTTTGGGTTGGAACCCTTCTTCAGATTCCATTCCTCCTCCAGCAGCTCGTTCCATGTACAAGTATCTATGCCGGACATTGTCTCCAAGGCTCGTGCAGAAATTGGCTGCTGCATCCCCTCAACACAACGGTGACTACACTTCAAAAGCACCTCACCTGCTGTAAAGGGCTTCAGGTCACCCTGCTGGGGATGTAAAAGGCGCTATGTGAATGGAGGATATTGTTTTCATCCACTGAAACTGCAGCCCACATTTCAGCTCAAGCCCTGAATCCTCTGACCCGGGTGAGAAAGGCTGGCGTGTGTGTTTTTAAAGGTTCTTAAGGACTAACTATTTCTCCAGCGCACTTGAAGTTCATAAATTCAAGCTCCCAATATGCGTCTGGTTTCAGAGATAACCTAAGAAGATGTGACCCTTTAACTGTGCTGAGGGCAGATTTCATTGAGGATCTCCTGTCAGTCCGTGTAATCATTTAAGGTGAGGGGGAAAACATTTAATAGGAACCTGAGGGGTAACTTTTTCCACACAAAGGGTGGTGGGTGTATGGAACGAGCTGCCGGAGGAGGTAGTTGCGGCAAGTACTATCGCAACGTTTAAGAAACATTTAGACAGGTACGTAGATAGGACAGGTTTCGAGGGATATGGGCCAAACTCAGGCAGGTGGAACTAGTGAAGATGGGACATGTTGGTCGGTGTGTGGGCAAGTTGGGCCGAAGGGCCTGTTTCAATTGAAAAGTTAAACTCTGCTTTCTCGTTAATATAAAATCCCACCGTGTCCAGAGGCTCAACGTTTATCCGGCACTCAGTCATAAAGCCATACAGTGTACAGACTCCTTCAGCCCCACCTGCCCACGCCAACCAACATCCACAATCTATACTAGTCCCATCTGCCTGCGTTGGGCCAATTCCATCTAAACCTATCTCCAAGGTAACCAAGTCCACACTGTAGGACTCTAAGACTCTATTGGGAAAGGGTAGCTGGAGCCCTGGATAATGAGACCAATGTATGTTCATCAGAAGACTCCCGACTGAGATCCTGGCTCACTATATTTAGGACTGATGTATGTGCATTGCGTGGAATCCTAGACTATTAAATGGAGACAGAAGGTAAAATCTCTGTGCTGTAGCTGGGGAATTTAAACACAGAGAATTAAATGAATCTGAAATTATCAGTAATTGGAAGCATGAGATTAAAGGCGTGTGGCTGCAAACCCATGTGGTTCACTGATGTTGGTCAGGAAAGGAAATCTGTTGGCCTTGCCCGGCCCATGTGCGTCCCAGCGCACATCGTCCCCAGAGGCTGATGCAGAGGCTTCACGCTGTAAGTTTTCATGATCTGAGAGGGCGGAGTTGGTTCCATCATGGCTTCCGAAATGGGAGTTGGGTTTGTAGAATACAGAACTGTGTAGGTACTGAGGAAAATACCAAGCGGATGGGACTAATAAGATTAGCTCTTGAATTTGATGGGCTAAATGGGTTCGCCCCCCTTTCCCCCTCCCTCTTTATCTTCATCTTCCTTGCTCACCACCCCCTTTTTCTTGCCCCTTTCTCCTCCCCTATCTCCTCCCCTTTCCCGCCTTCCCATTTTTTTACCCTTTTCCTTCCTCCCTTTTCACCTTTCTTCACCATTTATCCCCCTCTCCCCCCCTTTCTCATTGCCCCTTTCTCCCGTTCCCCCTTTCTCCCCCTTCCCTGTTCCTCTCCACCTTTCTCCTCCGCTACCTTCTCCTTCTCCCCTTTCTCCAATCCCCCTTTCTCTCCCCTTTCTCTCCCCACCATTCCCACTTTTCTTCTTCCCCTCCCCTTTCTTCCCCCCCCCCCCCCATGTTATCCCTTTTTCACATCCTTTGCCTACACATTCGGCAATTTACGGAGGCTGCAAACCCGCACGTCTTTGGGATGTGGGGGGGGGGGGGGGAACCGAAGCACGCTGAAGAAGCCCATGTGGCCTGGGGAGGACGTGCAGACTCCACACAGGCAGCACCTGAGGTTAGGATCAAACCCGGGTGTCTGGTGTCGTGAGGCAGCAACGCTACAAGTTGCGCCACTGTGTCACACTTAAGACTGATTCACATTGTGCTGGTATCCATATTATCGCAACTGAGTACTGGCATCACGGCAGGTAGGTGGGTAGAGAATCAAGAGGGAGTTAATGAACATGTGAGATAGATTAGATTACAGGCACTGCCCAGTCACGATCGCCCAACGTATGTACAGTATACATGCCCGCGAGTGTTGTCACGTTGGCGGGATAGATTTGCCCGCTGTTGCAGGGCTGTGGACATCTTCTGCCATGTTGGAACTCAGTTCAGGCAATACCTGCATTGGTTGAGTGAAACGTCCTGGTTTACCTACACTTGCCCACGGTTGGCCCATGTTTCTTTTAATGTGCGGCCACATTTCCAACTTGCGAACCTATCGGGTTATGAACAGTTCTCAGGCACAGAACCCCATCGCAAACTGCGGAGGGGTTACACAGGGAAATAAGCGGGGGAGCGGGATTGATAGAAATTCCTCTGAGAGGCAGCATACACTGGACGGGCCAAATGGCCTAGTTTAGTTTAGTTTAGAGGTACAGCACGGAAACAGGCCCTTCGGCCCATCGGGTCCGCGCCGACCAGCGATCCCTGCACATTGTTATCTCCGGTTTGCTTCCAGTTCCTCGTGCTGGCGAGAGCAGGAACAGGGAGATACGGGACCTGAACATGTGGCTGAGGAACTGGTGCACGGGGCAGGGATTTAGATTCTTAGATCACTGGGATCTGTTTTGGGGTAAGGGGGAACTGTACAAAAGGGACGGATTGCATCTTAACAGGTGTGGGACCAGCATTCTGGCAGGCAGGTTTGCCACTGCTACACGGGTGGTTTTAAACTGAATAAGGGGGGTGGGGTGTCGAATGGGATAGTGGAGGATGGAGTTAAAGGGAAAGGGTTTCTTAAATGTGTGAGCGTAGAGACAGAGAGGTGTAAAATGAGGGTAGAAGCAATAGGTAGCAAGGTGAAAAGTAAAAGTGGCAGGCAGACAAAACCAGGGCAAAAATCAAAAAGGGCCACTTTTCAACATAATTGTATAAGGGGTAAGAGTGTTGTAAAACCAAGCCTGAAGGCTTTGTGTCTCAATGCAAGGAGCATTCGTAATAAGGTGGATGAGTTGAATGTGCAGATAGCTATTAATGACTATGATATAGTTGGGATCACGGAGACATGGCTCCAGGGTGACCAAGGCTGGGAGCTGAACATCCAGGGATATTCAATATTCAGGAGGGATAGAGAGAAAGTAAAAGGAGGCGGGGTAGCATTGCTGATTAGAGAGGAGATTAACGCAATGGAAAGGAAGGACATTAGTTTCGAGGATGTGGAATCGGTATGGGTAGAGCTGCGAAACACTAAGGGGCAGAAAACGCTGATGGGTGTTGTGTACAGGCCACCTAACAGTAGTAGTGAAGTTGGAGATGGTATCAAACAGGAAATTAGAAATGCGTGCGACAAAGGCAAAACAGTTATAATGGGTGACTTCAATCTACATATAGATTGGGTGAATCAAATTGGCAGGGGTGCTGAGGAAGAGGATTTCTTGGAATGTATGCGGGATAGTTATCTAAATAAACATGTAGAGGAACCAACGAGAGAGCAGGCTATTTTAGACTGGGTATTGAGTAATGAGGAAGGGTTAGTTAGCAGTCTTGTTGTACGTGCCCCCTTGGGCAAGAGTGACCATAATATGGTTGAGTTCTTCATTAGGATGGAGAGTGACATTGTTAATTCAGAAACAATGGTTCTGAACTTAAAGAAAGGTAACTTTGAGGGTATGAGACGTGAATTGGCCAAGATTGACTGGCAATTCATTCTAAAAGGGTTGACGGTGGATATGCAATGGAAGACATTTAAAGACTGCATGGATGAACTACAAAAATTGTTCATCCCAGTTTGGCAAAAGAATAAATCAGGGAAGGTAGTGCATCCGTGGATAACAAGGGAAATCAGGGATGGTGTCAAAGCGAATGATGATGCGTACAAATTAGCCAGAAAAAGCAGCATACCGGAGGACTGGGAGAAATTCAGAGACCAGCAGAGGAGGACAAAGGGCTTAATTAGGAAAGGAAAAATAGATTATGAAAGAAAACTGGCAGGGAACATAGAAACGGACTGCAAACGTTTTTATAGATATGTGAAAAGAAAGAGATTAGTTAAAACAAATATAGGTCCCTTGCAGTCAGAAACAGGTGAGTTGATCATGGGGAACAAGGATATGGCGGACCAATTGAATAACTACTTTGGTTCCGTCTTCACTTAGGAAGACATAAATAATCTGCCGGAAATAGCAGGGGACCGCGGGTCAAAGGAGTTGGAGGAATTGGGTGAAATCCAGGTTAGTCGGGAAGTGGTGTTGGGTAAATTGAATGGATTAAAGGCCGATAAATCCCCTGGGCCAGATAGGCTGCATCCCAGAGTACTTAAGGAAGTAGCTCCAGAAATAGTGGATGCATTAGTAATAATCTTTCAAAACTCTTTAGATTCTGGAGTAGTTCCTGAGGATTGGCGGGTAGCAAACGTAACCCCACTTTTTAAGAAGGGAGGGAGAGAGAAAACGGGGAATTACAGACCAGTTAGTCTAACGTCGGTAGTGGGGAAACTGCTAGAGTCAGTTATTAAAGGTGGGATAGCAGCACATTTGGAAAGTGGTGAAATCATTGGACAAAGTCAGCATGGATTTACGAAAGGTAAATCGTGTCTGACGAATCTTATAGAATTTTTCGAGGATGTAACTAGTAGCGTGGATAGGGGAGAACCAGTGGATGTGGTGTATCTGGACTTCCAGAAGGCTTTCGACAAGGTCCCACATAAGAGATTAGTATACCAACTTAAAGCACATGGCATTGGGGGTTCAGTATTGATGTGGATAGAGAACTGGCTGGCAAACAGGAAGCAAAGAGTAGGAGTAAACGTGTCCTTTTCACAATGGCAGGCAGTGACTAGTGGGGTACCGCAAGGCTCAGTGCTGGGACCCCAGCTATTTACAATATATATTAATGAACTGGATGAGGGAATTGAAGGCAATATCTCCAAGTTTGCGGATGACACTAAGCTGGGGGGCAGTGTTAGCTGTGAGGAGGATGCTAGGAGACTGCAAGGTGACTTGGATAGGCTGGGTGAGTGGGCAAATGTTTGGCAGATGCAGTATAATGTGGATAAATGTGAGGTTATCCATTTTGGTGGCAAAAACAGGAAAGCAGACTATTATCTAAATGGGGTAACCTATTTAGATTACACTATCTATTTAGATTACACTATTTAGATTTACACTATCCTACACACACTAGGGACAATTCACAATTATACCAAGCCAATTAACCTACAAACCTGTACGTCTTTGGAGTGTGGGATGAAACCGGAGCACCCGGAGAAAACCCACGCAGGTTACGGGGAGTGATGTCTGTACGCACATGACTACGTGCAGACAGACGTCACCCGTAGTCAGGATCGAACCCGGGTCTCTGGCGCTGTAAGGCAGCAACGTTTACCACTGCATCACTGTGCCACCATTATACTTCCATGCCTTAAGGAGATGTGAAAAATATGAGGACTGCACCATTTTTTCGATGTCAGTCAGGCTTACATTCACTTTTAAGCTCCAGCATAGGGGTCGGCAACCTACGGCCCCGGGGCCGAATGTGGCCCGTAACCCAAAATCATCCGGCCCGCAGGCGAATTTTTTTTCCGTAGTATTCCAGCCCACAGACTTCCTTCATCTCCGGTACGGCCCGGTGACACAAGGAGGCCTGCGCTGGTGGCTGTAATAGCGGAGCCGCCGAGCGCCCGAGCGGGGCCGAGCGCCGAGCTCTGGCTGTACCACATCCTGCGCAAAGCCACCGGCACGGCCTCGCACCTTCTGTGCCTGGGCTTCACTGTCGGCATCGGGGTTGTCAACAGGCCGGGGACGAGTGATTGTGAGTATTTGAGCCACCGCCTTCAGGACAAAGCCAAGGCAATGGTCTGTAGGTGCGCCATGTTGGTGAGCGCCCATAACTAGGGGCCAGTGCGTCCTCGAAGGGGTGGGATCCATGTGAACACGTGATAGATGTGGCCTGCCATCCGCTCACAGACATGCGCCCGGCCCCGTTGCTGATCAAGGTTGTCCACCCCTGCTCCAGCTGATTTAGTTTGTGCTGCGGTCTATTTTTAGGACACCAGGTACTGCTGGCGACCACTGAGGCCAAGTTATTTTAATTTGGTGAAAACCCATACAAGGGAAATGCTCCCTGCACAAAGGTGTAACATGTTTCTATGTGTTTACAAAGCAGTAATCCTGAACCAGGGTTGTTAAATATTAAAGAAAGAGCTGGCACAACTACAGCACAAAATGCAAGCATGAATATTTCCCTTCCCTCGCAAGCAAGGACAGCACAGCACACAAACAAGGACATCAGTAAATAAAGGCCAAGGATTTGATATGGAGACATTATTTAACTCAATTAGTGGCCCTGATGTCTGGAATGCAGTGGATAAGAAAAGCAATTTCAGTATAAAAGAGAATTGGATTAATAATTTAATGAGATGACAAGGCTGTGGGGTAATAGCAGAATGGGATTAATTAGTACGTTCTTTGAAAGAGCTGGCATAGATGTGAAAGGGCTGAATGGCCTCACTAGCTGCTGAAAGGGGTACTTTGAATGTGGGATATCTTGTTACCATCGCTTTTGCAAAAGCTTTTTTGCTGAAATTGGATCCACTCGCACATGAGAAGCTGGGAATTAGGAAACAGCAGAGGCTTTGTAACTGAGGAGGTGTTCCTTCATCGAGTTAGAGAGTCACAGAGCTGTACAGCATGGAATCAAACCCTTCAGCCTAACTAGTCGATGCTGACCAAAGTTGCCGAACCAAACAGTCCCACTTGCCTGTGCCTGGCCTATATACCCCCAAACATCTCCTATCCTTCTACTTATCCAAGTATATTTTAAAAGGTTCGAGAAGGAACTGCAGGTGCTGGAAAATCGAAGGTAGACAAAAGTGCTGGAGAAACTCAGCGGGTGCAGCAGCATCAGCCCGAAACGTTGCCTATTTCCTTCGCCCGCTGAGTTTCTCCAGCACTTTTGTCTATCTTTTAAAAGGTGTCAATTGTACCCTTCTCCTACACTTCCCCAAGCAGCTTGTTCCATTTATGCACAGATCCCACGAGCGGAAAAGTCGCCCCTCAGATCATAATTTAATCTTTGCCCCCTCACCTTAAACTTACAGTATGTTTAAGAAGGAACTGCAGATGCTGGAAAATCTGAAGAAAGTTCTTGACCCGAAATGTCGCCTATTTCCTTCACTCCATAGATGCTGCCTCACCCGCTGAGTTTCTCCAACATTTTTGTCTACCTTAAACTTACAGTATGTCCTCTAGTTTCAGACTCCCCTGTCCTGAGGGAAAAAGTGTGACTAGTCACCTTATCCCGACCCTCGTGATTTTATACACCCCTGGGCTTCCTACGCACCAGGTAAACAGCCCCTAGCCCATCTCTTTGTAACTGAAACCTTCCAGCCCGGTAACATTCCCCGAAAGGACCTGTCCCACTTTCACGACCTAATTCACGACCTCTGCCGAGTTTGCCCTTGACTCGTACTCGCAGCGTGGTCGTCACGAGGTCGTAGGAGGTCGTAGGTAAGTCGTAGGTAGGTCGTGATGCTAGTCGTAGGTACTCGTGGCATCAAGTAGGTCGGGGCGATTTTTCTAGCCTGATGAAAAATGTCCACGAGTAAAAAAGGTCGTGAATTAGATCGTGAATGTGGGACAGACCCTTAAATCTACATTGCATACAAACAGGTTTAATGACATCCTTCCAATAGTAGAGAGCAGAACTGTACACGGTATTCCACGTCGTCTTGTACGGCTATGTAATGTTGCATTTATTGTCATAAACATGCATAAGGCGAGGTACAGATTCACGAACAATCTTGCTGACAGCTGCATCGCAGACACATAGACGCGGATGTCACACCAAAGAACATAAACTGTAAGTACATTTAACAGTACATTTCTAAAGGAAAAAAAACACTTTAGAGCAGCTATTCTCAACCGGGGTTCCCCGGAACACTAAAGGGTTCCCCGAGAGGTCGCTAGGGGTTCCGAGAGAAACAGTGATAAATAGACTAATCATATGTAAATGCTTATTTGAGTCATTTTTGTGTTTAATTTCATATTCGTATTTTTAATATACACGTACGGCATATTCTTGGAAAATTCTTGGGTATTATAATAAACTCTTCAACCTGAACGGGACCCAATGGGTCCCACTTGGTCTCGTATCATTTAAAAGTATAATAACCATAGGGAATATATTTAGCGACGTCTATACGGCTCCAGTGTGTAACGGCCTGTAGTGGTCAGTGGACAGGAACTGTGTTTACAGATATGGTCGATTTTTTTGTGTGAATGAAAACCTCCTTGTGAGGTCTCTTGAACAAACACTTTGATTTCCGTTTTTTTTGCATTGTCAATAAACTTGAGAAAAACATTCTTGGGCCCATCTATATATTCCAATACATTCTTCCTTATGCTGTGCTGTAATGAGGAAGAGCACTGTAATTCAACGTGTAACGTTTTGCCGAGGCTATGTTGTAAAAGAGGCTTTCGTGCCTCTGAGGTGGAACTGGATTACAACTGTATACTGTGTAACCGAGGCCGAACTGTAATACAAGTGTAACGTGACTGCAATTATTCTGTAACTGTACAGTAACTGGGACTGTACAGTAACTGTAACTGTAACTGGGACTGTACTGTAACTGGGACTGTACTGTAACTGGGACTGTAACTGGGACTGGGACTGTACAGTAACTGGGACTGTACTGTAACTGGGACTGTACTGTAACTGGGACTGTACTGTAACTGGGACTGTAACTGGGACTGTACTGTAAACTGGGACTGTAACTGGGACTGTACAGTAACTGGGACTGTACAGTAACTGGGACTGTACTGTAACTGTAACTGTACAGTAACTGGGACTGTAACTGGGACTGTACAGTAACTGGGACTGTACTGTAACTGGGACTGTAACTGGGACTGTACAGTAACTGGGACTGTACTGTAACTGGGACTGTAACTGGGACTGTACAGTAACTGGGACTGTACGGTAACTGGGACTGTAACTGGGACTGTACAGTAACTGGGACTGTACTGTAACTGGGACTGTAACTGGGACTGTACTGTAACTGGGACTGTACAGTAACTGGGACTGTACAGTAACTGGGACTGTAACTGGGACTGTACTGTAACTGGGACTGTAACTGGGACTGTACTGTAACTGGGACTGTACTGTAACCAAGGCTGTGTGTCATGGAGGCTGAACTGTAACAAAGACTGTAATGGAAGACTATTGTAACAAAGGCTGTACTGTAATGAAGACTACCATAACAAAGACTACTGTAACCAAGCCCGTGCTGTAACCAAAATTGTGCTGTCATCGAGGCTGTACTGTAACGGGGACTGTAATATAACCAAGGCTGTAATGGAGCAACATTTCAGGAGTACGGTCCAAGGTGGAAATGTGCAACTGGCCCAACTACAACTTTCCATCCCATTATTAGTTGACATTGTTGTGGTTAGTGGGAGCTTGTTCTGCACACATGGGCTGCCACATTACAACAGTGGCTGCATATCTAAAGTGTCTTTACTGCCTCAGAGGTGCTTTGGTCCTGGGGCTGTGAATGACGCTTTAGGCAAGTGTAGGGGTGGATGTGGCTATAGGGTAAACACAGATGATTCTAATCCTGTGCATGTCTGGGCATTGATATAAATTATAGATCTCAAGTGGGATTTCAGCAGTAATTGAGTTTGAAGAGCACATATTTTAGTGGTTTATAATTGATGTCTCAATTAATGCTCGCAATTGACTTTGGGTTTTAGTGTGTTTTCTGGTGCAGTTGATGCTGACATCCTCTGCCACGTCCTGGGGTGGTGGGGTGGCACTACTTTGGGTCGGCACGGTGGCACAGATGCTGCCTTACAGCACCAGAGACCCAGGTTCGATCCTGACTACGGGTGATGTCTGAACGGAGTTTGTACGTTGTCCCTGTGTCTGCATGGGTTTTCTCCAGATGCTCTGCTTTCCTAACACGCACCTTAATTGGCTTAGGCAAAATTGTAAATCGTCCCCAAATGTGTGGAGGACAGCGTTGGTGTGCGTCATGACTGCTGGCCTGCGCGGACCCGGTGGGCCGAAGCGCCTGTTTCCGCGTTGTAACTCTAACCCTCCTTTGGCAGCTCGTTCCATGCACCTATCACCCACAGCGTGAAAAAACGTTCCCTCAGGTCCCCTTCGAATTTTTCCTCTCTCACCGTCAACCTATGCCCTGTAGTTTTAAGGGCCTGTCCCACTTACGCGACCTTTACAGGCGACTGCCGACACCCGTGATAGGTGGCCGAAATGTTCAACACGTTGAAAATTCAGCGCCGACCAGAAAGACGCTACGACTCTTTTGAGACCTCTCACGACCATCGGAGACCTCTCACGACCATCGGAGACCTCTCACGACCATCGGAGACCTCTCACGACCATCGGAGACCTCTCACGACCATCGGAGACCTCTCACGACCTATCACGGGTGCCGGCAGTCGCCTGTAAAGGTCGCGTAAGTGGGAAAGGCCCTTTAGACTTACCTACCTGGGAAAAAGAGTATGATAATCTCTTATCTATGCCTCTCATGATTTTGTATGCCTCCCCCACTCCAGGGATAAAGGTCCCAGTCTATCCAGCCCTTCCTCACAACTCAAACCCTGCAGTCCTGGCAATACCTGGCGAACATTTTCCACACCCTCATGTGGAAGGTCAGCCACATCCCTCCGACAGCAAGGCATCCAGAACTGCACACAATATTCCAGGTGTGGTCACACCAACACCTTGTACAACTGTACCATCGCATCCCAACTATTGTATTCAATGCCAGAGCCCTTTTCACCAACCTTTCTACCTGTGTCGTCATTCTCAGAGGACAATGTACCTGTACCCCTACTTCCCATTGCCCAACAAGACTCCCCGAGATCCTTCCATGCACTGTGTATGTCCTACCCTGGTTTTACTTCTCAATAGGCATAATTTTCCACATGTTTGAGTTAAATTCTATCTGCCATTCCTTGGCCCACTTTGCCAGTTATACAGTCGCAGAGTTATACACATACAACGTGGAAACAGGCCCTTCGGTCCAACTGTTTAAGAAAGAACTGCAGATGCTGGTAAAATCGAAGGTAGACACAAAATGCTGGAGAAACTCAGCAGGTGGGGCAGCATCTATGGAGAGAAGGAATTGGCGATGTTTCGAGTCGAGAACCTTCTTCAGACTGAAGAAGGATCTCGACCCGAAACGTCGGTAATTCCTTCTCTCCATAGATGCTGCCTCACCCGCTGAGTGTCTCCAGCATTTTGTGTCTACCTTCGGTCCAACTTGCCCACCAACCAATATGTCCTATCCACTTGACTCCCAGCTGCCTTTGTTTGGCCCATATACCTCTACACTTATCTTATCCATGTACCTGTCTAAATGTTTCTTAAACATCGCGATAGTGCCTGCCACAACTACCTCCTCTGGCAGCTTGTTCCATATATCTACCACCCTTTGTGTAAAACAGTTATGAATAGAATCCCTATAGATCAGGCCCTCGAGTCCTGGCAACATCCTCGTAAATCTTCGCTGCACCCATTCAAATCTTGAGAACAACTTTCCTATAACATGGTGCCCAAAACTTAACACATTACTCCAAATGTGGCCTCACCAACATCTTATATAACTGCAACCTCCCAACTTCTATACTCAATACTCTGACAGATGAAGGCCATTGTGCCAAAAGCCTTTTTGACCACGCTACCTGCGACGCCACTTTCAAGGAACTATGCACCTGCACTTCTAAATGCCCCTGCTCTCTAACACTTCCCAGAGCCCTACCCTTCACTGTGTAGGTCCTGCCCATGTTAGACTTCCAAAAACCCGACAGTTAATCGAGGTCCTGTTGTAGCCATCATCACTCTTCACCAGTCTATCACCAGCATTTTAAACCTGAGATTGATAGTTATGTGGAGGAAGGAACTGCAGATGCTGTTTACACCGAAGATGGACAAAAAATGCTGGAGTAACTCAGCGGGACAGGCAGCTTCTCTGGAGAGAAGGAATGGGTGAAGTTTCGGCTCGAGACCCTTCTTCAGACTTCAGTTATGTTTAATGGAAAGGTTTGAGACAAGACAAGTACGTGGGGAGATGTTGCAAATGGATCCCATTGAATGACAGAACAGGCTCGAAGGGCCGAAAAGCCTCCTCCCACATTCCTTTTCCGTCTGCACCATGGGAGGAGACAGTGAAGATGCTATGTTGTGGGCGGATGTTAGGTTTTGAGAGCCTCTGGGTTGTGGGAAAGGGAATGCATTTAACCTTGTGAGGAAGGAAAAAGATGAGTTCGACCAAATCCAAGTAACAAGGGAGCCATTGTGAGACTGTAGCAGTCAGCGGAGAATTGTTTTCACTCGCACTTGTCATCTAGAATGTTATGTCTGAAAGAGCAGTGGAATGGATTCAACAGACTTTTAACAAATGGATTTAGATGAATATGTGAAAAGAAAAAAATTGCCATGTTATGGACTGAGAGAAAGTGGGGAACATAAATACTATATAGCCCGTGGGGATTGGAGGGCTGTTAGATGCATGTGCATGTCTGAAAGAAAAGCATTACTGCACATCACCCATGAGTATTCCACACATAAACCTTTAAATAAATTGACAAACTAGCTTTCAGGCAGAGCTAGATAAATTCTTGATTACTCGGGGAGTCTTATAATTATGGGGAAACATAGAAAATAGGTGCAAGAGTAGGCCATTCGGCCCTTCGAGCCTGCATCGCCATTCAATATGATCATGGCTGATCATCGAAACTCAGTACCCCGTTCCTGCTTTCTCCCCATCTCCCTTGATTCCGTTAGCCCTAAGAGCTAAATCTAACTCTCTCTTGAAAACATCCAGTGAATTGGCCTCCACTGCCTTCTCTGGCAGACAATTCCAGAGAATGGGGTTAGGAGGGAGAGATAGATCAGCCATGATTGAATGGCGGAGTAGACTTGATGGGCCGAATGGCCTAATTCTGCCCCTATCACATGAACTACATGTCATCTCCTTACCCTATTGAACAACAATCTTTGAGACTGCAATTTTACGTTTTAAGACTAAACAATGTTAATCAAAAATAAAACAAAAAGATTATATTTTAGGATGAAACAGTATTAAGATCAAATCGAGCAAAAGAAAATCAAAAGCAGGACTGTACTGATGAAGTGCCAGATCTTCACAGATTATGTTGTTGCTAACCAGCCTACAACTCCACTGTCTTATCGTTAAAGGTAAATAAACTAAAACATTCCCTGTCACACTTATTACACATTTAAAAAAAAGCCGGAGTAACTCAGCGGGACAGGCAGCATCTCTGGAGAGAAGGAATGGGTGACGTTTCGGGTTGACACCCTTCTTCAGGAAAAAAAAAGAAATGGCCTCAGATTCTTAGAAAGCTTTTGATGGGTGGGTGAGAATCCCAGGTGTATGAATACTAGATAGGTGAAAGTGTACTGTAAGATGAAATCAAGCTCGTCTGCCCACCAAGTCCACGTTGATCATTGATCACCCATTCACACTAGCTCTGTGTTATCCCAGTGCCTGTTTACAGAGGCTAATTAACCTACATGTGGGAGGAAACAGGGGCACCCGGGGGAAACCCAGGTGGTCACAGGGAGAACGTGCAAACACCACACAGACAGCACTCGAGGTCAGGATTGAACCTGAGCCTCTGGTGCTGTGAGCAGCAGCCCTACCAGCTGCGTCATTGTGCTGCCACTGCAATTAGATCTCTCTTTCAAACAGCTTGTACAGAGGAGAGGGATCAAATGGCCTTTCCCTGTGGTGTCAGAGACTACGATTTACGGTTTGTTGCCAGAGATAAGAAATTCTGGGCTGAATGGCCTGATTCCATGCACGGGAAACACTCGTCACATTTCTATGCTACCTACCTCATTGGAGACCCTCGGACTATCTGTGATCAGACTCTACTACTCTTTATCCTGCACTAATCAAGTATTGCCTTTCCGCTGACTGGTTAGCACGCAACAACAAGCTTTTCACTGTACCTCGGTACACGTGACAATGAACTAACTCAAACTCAATCTCCATCTCAAACTCCAACGTAGTTGAAGGGGCACCCAGAGCGGTATGGAAGGCATTTGAAGTCCTGCAGTGCCTTGACTTATGTCAGACGCATGCCAAGGAATCAGTTCAGTTTAGTTTAAGGGCCAAGGGAACTGCAAGGGCCAGGAAGCGAGCGGGTAAGATCATCTCTGAACCCTCTCACCCTGGCCACAAACTCTTTGAATCACTTCCCTCTGGAAGGCGACTCCGGACTGTCAAAGCTGCCACAGCCAGACATAAAAACAGCTTTTTTCCACGAGTAGTAGCTCTACTCAATAACCAAACATCTGTAGTCTTCTTTTGCTCTGGTATCTTATTCAATTCACATGTTTAATCGATAATGTTTTATTGTTAATGTTTAATGTTTTATGTGTCATTCCTAACTGTCACTGTATGTCATGTGGTCACATGCGGGCGGAGCACCAAGGCAAATTCCTTGTATGTGAATACTTGGCCAATAAACCTATTCATTCATTCATTTATTGTCAAGTGTACCGAGGTACAGTGAAAAGCTTTTTTTGCGCGTGGACCAACTAATCAGACGGGATAGTGGTACACGCACCTCACACTTTACGAGTGTTTGAGTTAAGTGTTTTTGAAATAACTTATTTGTTCCATTAATACCAAAGCTTGATTAACACGCTGGTATTTTTGGAATAACGTGCTCAAATTGACCGCTGACAGCATAGTCACGTATTTATTATTTTCAAGCAGGTAAGCCCCATGTAAAACGCGAGGTGCCTGTACAGTGAAATCACGTTGACCCACTAGGGAAGCTGAGGGGTGACCTTCTCGAGATCTACAAGATCATGAGGAGTATGGAGAAAGTGAATGCCCACAGCTTTTTTTTCCCCCAGAGAAGAACATTTTTAAAACTAGAGGTCAAAGTTTTAAGGTGAGAGGGGAGAGATTTATCAGGAACCTCAGGAGCAACTTTTTCACTCAGAGGGTCGTCATATCTAGAAAGAGCTGCCAGAAGAAGATATAGAAGTTGGTACAACTACTACACCTTTCAAAAGACATTTGGACAGATTTGTGGATAGGAAGAGTCTAGGGGACTAGGGGCTAAATGCAGGTAATTGAGACTAGCCCAGAATGCCAACTTGGACAGCATGGAAAAGGTGGGCCAAAGGGCCTGCTTCCACACTCTACAACTCTCTATCTGGGGTTTCTGAAGTTCCCACCCAATAATTCAGTGTCTGCTTCAGCTGGTTCTTTTTCCAATGTTAAACTCACCGTTCCCACACCCCCTTCAAACACATCTGGCCCTGTCCTCTTGCGCCCTTTAAAATCACCAAGGTCCCATTCCCTTGCAACTCTTCTAGGCTCCACCCCCTCCAACCCATTAAACGGCAGGAGCACATTCCCATCCTTCCCTTAAACTCACTGTTTCACAGTCAGAAGAAGGGTCCTGACCAGAAACGTCACCTGTGCATCCTTTCCACAGATGCTGCCTGACCTGCTGACCATTCCAACAGCACCTCTCCTCAGGATTCCCCACATCTACAGTCGCTTAAATATGTCCCCCTTAAATCTCGGCTGTTTCACTGGAAAATATCCAATAAACCATGTGATATGTAAGAAAACGTTGTGCGTCACAGTGGCGCAGTGGTGGAGTTGCTGCCTTACAGGCCCAGAGACCCAGGTTCGATCCTGACTATGGGTGCTGTCTGTATGGAGTTTGTACGTTCTCCCTGTGACCGTGTGGGTTTCCTCCGGGTGCTCCGGTTTCCTTCCACATTCCAAAGACATGTAAATTTGTAGGTTTAATTGGCTTCTGTAAATTGCACCCAGTCTGGAGGATGGAAAAGTGGGATACCATAGAATGGTGTGTCGAAGGGCCTGTTTCCATGCTGTATCGTAAAACCCCCCAACTAAACTAAAGGTGAGATGGGAAAGATTTAATAGGAACCTGAGGCGTAACTTTTTCACACAAAGGATGGTGAGTGTATGGAACGAGCTGCTAGAGGAGGTGGTGGAGGCAATGCTTAAGAAACATTTAGACAGGTACATGGATAAGACAGGTTTAGTGGGATATGGGCCAAATGCAGGCAGGTGGGACTAGTGTAGATGGGGTATGTGGGCAAGTTGAGCCGAAGGGCCTGTTTCCACGCAGTGAGACTATGCTCCAAACTAAACTAAACTAAACTAAACTAATCTAAAAGTGGGTCAGTGTACTAATAGGATTAAATCTGGTATTCCAGAAAATTGACCGGTCCATCAGCACTAAAGTGCCAGACGAGCCGGATTATCGGAGCGTGGTTGCACCCTGACCGGACTTGGTGCTGTCAGGAGTTGCCTGTCCACTGGAGCCCAGGCCCCAACCCTTCACTAATTTGCTCTGCTCTCCCTCCGTAGATGTCATGGCGTCCGCAGTACCGCAGCTCCAAGTTCCGGAATGTTTACGGCAAGGCGGCCAGCCGGGAGCACTGCTTCGACGGCATCTCCATCACCAAGAACGTCCACGACAACCACTTCTGTGCCATCAACCCCAGGTTTCTCGCCATCGTCACCGAGTCTGCCGGTGGAGGCACCTTCGTGGTCATCCCACTGGACCAGGTAAGTGGCGTTTCCACCGCAACGTGCCCCATGGCCACCAAGACCAGGCCGGCAGGGGATACTCTGCACAGTGTCCAGGACGTAGGGATCGGTGCCAACGTCTTATACAGATCTGAAAACAAAGGAACCAGGCGAGGATTATTTTTGAAGCTCAAACTCTCTCAGCTCTTGGTTGGACACAAAACGCTGGAGTAACTCAGCGGGACAGGCAGCATCTCAGAGAAGGAATGGGTGACGTTTCGGGTCGAGACCCTTCTTCAGACAGTCTGATGGAAGGTCCCGACGTGAAACGTCACCCATCCTTTTTCTCCAGAGATGCTGCCTGACCAGCTGAGTTACTCCAGCTCTTTATGTCAACCTCAAATTGGCAAAGTGGACAGAAATAGTGCACCGAGCCCGCGTGCAAGAGGCGCCAAAGTCTAGTCTGCGCTCCAGTTGTTATGAGCGGTGCCCGTACCAGGCGAATCCCAGGCTGCTGTGGGCCTCCAGCCAGTACCTTCCTTGGACGCGTGGATCGACCAGCGAGCGGGCGTCCCTCTCCTCGCCCGTCCACCGTTGTGCCCAGGGGATGCCTCCCGCAGCCGACCTTGAGGGCGCGGTAGACCAGACCCTCTCCGACCGGCCTTGCTCCTCGCCCATCGCCTCTGTCATCAGTGCGTCCCACCGCGGGGAACTAGCAGGGGCCGGCTCGGCCTGTTGGCTTCCCACCAACAAACCCCGGCCTACTGGAGCATCTGCCCCCGCCAACAAAATGGGAAGGGGCAATCTCGAAGAGGCCTAAAGTGGTACAAGAGCAGGGGGGGAGGGGGGGAGGGGGGGTGCATAGTTCAGACTTGAGGAAATAGCTGAAATATCGCTCACAGGACCCCAAGCTTCATGAACAATCACACAGAATAAAAGAGCATGCAAGTCAGGAAGAATCTGTATAAAACATGAGTCCAGCCACAATTGGAGAATTGTGTTCAGTTCTGGCAGCCACCCTTTGGGAAAGATGTGAAAGCTTTCAAGACAGTGCAGACGGATTTTACTAAAACAATTCCAGCTTTGAGGGATTCTGGTTCTGTGGATAGATTAGAGATGCCAGGATTGTTCTCCTCGGGACAGAGGAGGTTGTGAGGGGGGGGGTCAGATAGAGGTAGATCTAAATGTCCTTCCCTCCAGAGATGCTGCCTGTCCCGCTGAGTTACTCCACCATTCTGTGTCTATCTTTGATGGAACCCAGCATCTGCAGTTCCTTCCTACGCAGAACTAAATGTAGCTGATTTAACCATTTGAACCCATCACTTTCCAAACACCTTCCGGGTGGCACAGTGGCACAGCGGTTGAGTTGCTGCCTTACGGAGCCAGAGACCCTGGTTCGATCCTGACTACGGGTGCTTGTCTGTACAGAGCTCATACGTTCTCCCTGCGAGTGCGTGGGTTTTCTCCGGGTCTCCGGTTTCCTTCCACACTCCAAAGACGTACAGGTTTGTAGGTTAATGAGCTTCGGTAAAGTTGTAAATTGTCCCTAGAGTGTAGGATAGTGTACGGGATGATCGCCAGTCAGCACGGACCCGATGGGCCGAAGGGCCTGTTTCCAAGCCTAAAGTTTAAGTCACCTGCAGGTTTGTAGGTTAATTGGCTTCTGTAAATTGTCCCTAGTGTGTAGGATAGATCTAGTGCATGGGTGATCGCAGGCCATTCGGCCCTTTGGGCCAGTACCACCATTCAATATGATCATGGCTGATCATCCAAAATCAGTACCCCATTCCTGCTTTTATCCCCCATATCCCTTGATTCCTTTAGCCCTAAGAGCTAAATCTAATTCTCTATTGAAAACATCCAGTGAATTGGCCTCCACTGCCTTCAGTGGCAGAGAGTTCCACCGTGAGCTGGGTTGTGTTGTGCTGCCCATTGCTCCACCGTCATTGAGCAGGCTGGGGCTTTGCTCGTGGATACCCAGGCGAGATGCAAGATCCACAGCCTCTCCCCACCCCATCGTGAAGCCACCCCACCCTTATGAACCAACACCAGGTAGACACAAAAAGCTGGAGTAACTCAGTGGGACAGGCAGCATCTCTGGAGGGAAGGAATGGGTGGCGTTTCGGGTCGATACCCTTCTTCAGACTGGTCTGAATACTAACCCCAGGCTCAGGGAGGTGTGGACTAGTGCAGCCCCCGCTCTCTCCGGTCTGACAAGGGGAATGTTTTCATACTTGGGCCTTGCAGCATCTGGGTTCTCACAGTGCAGGTCTCTCTGTCACACGCTGCCCACAGCTGTGCCTACTGTGTGCTGCTTCAACCTTGGGCACAGATCCAGGCCGCCTGCTTCTCCCAGCAGCTGGGCCCGGCTCTCCGGCTGATCCCACACTCAGCGGTTACTCGGCCTTGGATGTGCTCCGTCAGTGTTGCTCTGGAGCCGCACGTTGTGTGAGAAAACCTCAGACAACCGACCAAACTCCCCCACCCCCCAAACTCCCCCACCCCACCTCCGCACCAAATCTTGCATTTCACAACCATGAAGTCGTTCCTTTGATGCATCGTCACCGTGGTGACACGTAGCGTGTTCCCACTATCAGAAGGACAGCGCGGTGGCGCAGCGGTAGAGTTGCTGCCTCACAGCAGCAGAGACCCGGGATCGATCCTGACTACGGATGCAGTCTGTACGGAGTTTGTACGTTCCCCCCGTGACCACGTGGGTTTTCTCCGGGTGCTCTGGTTTCCTCCCACGCTCGAACGATCTACAGATTTGTAGGTTAATTGGCTTTGGTGAATATAAAAATAACCGTACATTGTCCCTAGTGTGTGGGATAGTGTTAGAGTACGCGGGGATCGCTGGTTGGCGCGGGCTCGGTGGGCTGAAGGGCCTGTTTCCGTGCTGAATCTCTGGAAAAAAATTGTCTTCCCCTCTTTCACTATCCCCTGATCATGGGAGGCCATTCAGCCCATTGAGTCTGTCCCAGCTCCGCGTAGTTAGAGTCATAGTCAAAGAGTGATACAGCATGGAAACAGGCCCTTCAGCCTATTGAGTCTGTCCCAGCTCCGCGTAATTAGAGTCATAGTCAAAGAGTGATACAGCATGGAAACAGGCCCTTCAGCCCAACTTGCCCACACCTGCCAACAATGTCCCAGCTACACTAGTCCCACCTGCCCACGTTTGGTCCATATCCCTCCAAACCTGTCCTATCTGTGTACCTGTCCAACTGTTTCGTAAACGTTGGGATAGTCCCTGCTTCAACTACCTCCTCTGGCAGCATGTTCCATACACCCACCACCCCTTGTGTGAAAAAGTTACCCCTCAGATTCCTATTAAATCTTTTCCCCTTCACCTTAAACCTATGTCCTCTGGTCCTCGATTCACCTACTCTGGACAAGAGATTCTGTGCATCTACCAGGTTTATTCCTCTCATGCTTTTATACACCTCTCTCTATAAGATCACCCCTCATCCTCCTGCTCTCCAAGGTATAGAGACTGTGTGCATCTACCCGATCTATTCCTCTGGGCCCTGTGAAATACATCTGACTGGCTGGGTCTGTGTGACTATTGCAGCCTTGCCCCTCTCCCCACATCATCAGCTCTGTGTGAAAATCACAACCAAACACTGTGAGGGGTCTGGCACTCTGACACATGAGCCAAGCGAATGAAATTATCTGCACAGGTGCTCCAGTTTTAATGGGAAATAAGTCGGCTTAAAAGAATTCTACGGCGGGCAGATGTAACCAGCCAGCCTAGCAATGCCATGGCAACAGGTTTCAACCCATAATGCTTGTTGTGGGCGGGTGTTACCAGCCTGAACCATCTCACAGTGACGGGGGAAAGAAGCTTCTCATCTTCTCCCGCTCACTCTGTTTACCACAGCCTCCCCAACGTACAACGTACCAACGTACAAACTCCGTGCAGAGAGCACACATGGTCAGGATCGAACCCGTGTCCCTGGCGCTGCAAGGCAGCATCTCTACCACATATCTCCTTTGGCTGAATGCCACGCTCTCTTCTCACCGCTACCGTTGGCCAGGAAGTCACCGTACAGAAGCCTGAAGTCACACACCACCGGCTTCAAGAACAGCTACATTCCTACAACCTTCGGGTTGTTGAACAGCCCTAAGCCTGCCGACCTCAAGAACAGAACATTACAGAACCCCTCTTGCACTATCATCGACTTGTTTTCTAATTGTGGTTTGCACTGATGCATGGTTTTAGTGCACAGTTAGTTTAGTTTAGTTATACAGCATGGAAACAGGCCCTTTGGCCCATTAGGTCGACGCCGACCATCGATCCCCGACTCGGTGGGCCGAAGGGGCTGTTCCGCACGCTGTTCCACACACTTTCTCTGAAGTCTAAATGCGAGAAGGAGGAGGGGAGCAAAAGTCACGGGGACACCACCACCCAGAGGATGCCATCCAAGCCATTCGCCAACCTGACTTGGAAACATATCGCTGTTCCTTCACTGTCACTGGCTCAAAACACTGACAGGCAAATCAGGATTGCAATGGGCAGTGGTCTTGCCCACGGTGCCACAGGTTCAGGGAATGGGCAATTGTGGGGTGATTTTACTGGGAGACTGTTGCCAGCTCAAAGTGCCAGGAAACACAGAGCCAGGGTCATGATGTGCAGGAGCAACTAACACACGGAGCTAGGAGAAGGAACAGGCCACTCGGCCCTCTAGCCTGTCCCACCAAATGATCATGGATGTCCTGCCCCAGGCCTCTTCTCTGCCACTTCCCCTCACACTCAAATGCCTGATCGTTCCAAAAAGAGCTATCAGGATCTTGATGGGCAGAATGATTTTCTTTACTGTGTAGAAAGGAACTGCAGATGCTGGAACCAAAGATAGATACAAAGAGCTG
Source organism: Malacoraja senta (assembly GCA_038087875.1). Lineage (NCBI taxonomy): Eukaryota > Metazoa > Chordata > Chondrichthyes > Rajiformes > Rajidae > Malacoraja > Malacoraja senta. The sequence goes on along the minus strand of CM075989.1, from coordinate 8,853,550 downwards.
GAGTAACTCAGCAGGTCAGGCAGCATCTCTGGAGCAAAAGGATGGGTGACGTTTCGCATCGAGACCCTTCTTCAGACTCCATTTAGTTTAAACTTTACATTAGACTTTGAAGATACAGTGTGGAAACAGGCCCTTCGGCCCATCGAGTCCCCACCGACCAGCAATCACCCCGTATGCCAGCACTATGCTACTTACTGAGGGAAATTTACAATTTTACAGAAGCCAATTAACCTATAAACCTGTACGTGTTTGGGATGTGGGAGGAAACCAGAGCACCCGTAGAAAACCTACGTGGTCGCAGGGAGAACATACAAATTCCGTACAGACAGTACCCGTGGTCAGGATTGAACCCGGGTCTCTGGCGCTTTGAGGCAGCAACTCTACCGCTGCGCCACCGTACGTCCTGTTGTCCTGAATGTATTCTCACGGTGCTCAAGGAGGCCATTGACTGAGTCTACGCCAGCTCTCATTTACTTTCTCACTTGCTAGTACCTCCTCCCTGACTCTCCCGGAAGCCCCCTACATGGGTCAAGAGTGTTTTATTGTCATATGTCCCAGATAGAACAATGAGATTCTTACTTGCTGCAGCACAACAGAATATGTAAACATAATAAATAATATAACAAAAACTCATTAAAAAAAGAACAAACAGTAGCAGTGCAATAATAGTAATAATAATATTGTAGTTCAGAGCTTATGAGGTTGTAGTGTTTTATAGCAGGCAATTGAGGAAATTCAGAGTGTCTCTGAGGATCCTCCAGCGACTGTGGAAAGCATCTTGTCCGGAAATATCACGATTTGGTTTGGGAACTGCTCTGCCCAGGACAACAAGGCTCTGCAGAGAGTAGTGCGTTCGGCCGAATGCACCATGGGAACTTCACTCGCCCCCTCTGCAGGAACTATACATCAGAAGGTGCAACTCCAGGGCCAATAAGATCATGGGAGACCCCTTCCACCCCAGCAACAGACTGTTCCAGCTGCTACGGTCAGGCCATGCTGTGAGAACGGAGAGGATGAGAAGGAGTTTCTTCGCAGAAGCCATTAGGACTGTAAACTCCTATTTCACCAGGGACTAACTTTACTCTACCACTCTACTGGTTGTTTTTTTTTAATTGCTGTTTTTTTCCCTTTTTCCTTCCGCCCACAATATTTAATATGTGAAAGAATGTGGTTCTGTTCCATTCTGTTTGTAGTTTGTTTGTTTTTTTGCACAAAGTCCACGAGCGTTGCCACTTTACATTTCACTGCACATCTCGTATGTGTATGTGACGAATAAACATGACTTGACTTGACTTGATGGCTGCAGGGAAGAAGCTGTCCCTGAACCTGGACGTTACAGTTCTCAGGCTCCTGTACCTTCTTCCCGATGGCAGTGGTGAGACGAGTGTGTGGCCAGGATGGTGCGAGGCTCTGATGATGTTGGCTGCCTTTTTGAGGCAGTGACTACGATAGATCCCTTCGAAGGTGGGGAGGTCAGAGCCGGTGATGGACTGGGCAGTGGTTACAACATTTGGCAGTCTTTTCCGCTCCTGGACGTTCACGTTGCCAGACCAGGCCACGATGCATACCGCAGCCATGGCACCCTCAGGCGGTTTGCAGCCAGGGGCTGGTTCCACAGTGGGGGTGACCATCTGCCTGGCCGGAGGTGAGTGGTTAAAATCCTGCCCACTGTGGGACAGCAGGGGAGTGGCGCCCCCTCCAGGGCAGTCGAGAATAACCACAGCAAGCACACAAGGAGCAACAGCACCGCCCAGTGGACAGGCCACAAACAGCAACTCACTGTGCTGCTGCTGGGGCCATCGCTCAACCATTATCACTCGTCCAGCTGAGAATGCTGAGGGTGATTGAACCTGCCCTCAACCTGCCCGGTGATACAGAACACTGCAGCATGGAGACAGAGACGTGTAACTAACTGCAGATACTGCATTCGTCAGTGAAAACCAAACTGCTGGAGGAACTCAGCGGGTCAGGCAGCATCCGTGGAGGGACAAGAACAGGCGATGTTTCGGGTTTGGAACCCATCAGGTTCAGTCTGAAGAAGGGTCCCGACCTGAAATGCTTCCCGGCCACTCCCTTATTTCTTCCTGCCCCCCCACCCTGCATCAGTCTGAAGAAGGGTTTCGGCCCGAAACGTTGCCTATTTCCTTTGCTCCATAGATGCTGCTGCACCCGCTGAGTTTCTCCAGCACTTTTGCCCACCACAAATGCTGCCTGACCTGCTGAGCTTCTCCGACATGGTTTTGTTTTCTGCCCGCCTCGACTTTTTTGCCAGTCTGCACTAATCCCTTCTTCCTGCATTACATCCATATCCTTCCAAGCCTTCATTCTACAAGTGCCTGTTTAAATACCTCTTAAAATGTATCTGATTCCAACAACTCTGGAAGTGCGTTCCAGATATCAACCTGGCTCCGTAATGAAACGCACCCTCAAGTCCCGTTAAAACTTCTCCCTCTCATCTGAAACTCTCTTGCCCCCTTGTTTTTGACACCCCTATCATGGGAAGAAAACACCAACTATCAAGCCTGTCAATACGTCTTGTATGTACCTAGAGCAGCTCACCCCAATGCCTCCTTTGGTCCAAGGAAAACAACCCCAGCCTCTCCCGCCTCTCCCCATAACTGCAGTCCCTCAACCCAGGCAACCACCTGGTGAATCTGCTGGAGTAACTCAGCGGGTGAGGCAGCATCTCTGGAGAGAAGGAACGCTGCCTCACCCGCGGAGTTACTCAGCATTTTGTGTCTACCTTTGATTTCAACCAGCATCTGCAGTTCTTTCTTACACAACCTGGTGAATCTCCTCTGCACTCTCTCCAGTGCGACCCGCTGGCTGAGATGCCTCAAGGTTGAGTTGGGAAAGGAAACCTGTGTCTGTGCAGTGTCCTGACACTGGCTGCATATTGCTTCTCACCCAGCCTCTCTCTCTCCTCTCCTCTCTCTCTGCACTCCTCTCTGCCCTCTTCCATATCTCTCCTCCTTTGTTTTCTCCCCCTTCCTCTCTCTCTCTCTCCCATCCACTCCTTTGTTCTCTACCCCACTCTCTGCTCCCCTCTCCTCTGTTCTCTCCCCTTTCCTCTCTCTCTCTCTCTCTTCCTCCTCCTCTCTCCCCCACTCACGCCCCCCTTCTCCTTTGCTCTCTCTTCCTTTCTCGTCTCTCCCCTCTGGCCTGTTTCTCACTCATTCCCCGAATAGCGATGGAATCAGACTGATCTCTCTCCAGATGTGAGAGGGAGGACACAAGCTTACACAGTGACTCTGCTGCAAGAGATGAGGTGTGGTTCAGTGTCCGATTCTCTCACCTCCTACACAGTGCTGTGAGCTCAAGGTTGGCACCAGGAAGGTGCTACCGACAGTATTGAGGGAGTACTGCTCTACCAGAGGTGCCGTGTTATGGACTGGACATTATGGACCAAGGCCCCTTCACAGAGGGACACAAAAGACTCCTTCTCTCCAGAGATGCTGCCTGACCCACTGAGTTACTCCGGCATTTTGTGTCTATCTTCGGTGTAAAACCAGCA
>CM075989.1:8745631-8849836 GCA_038087875.1 Malacoraja senta | reverse complement strand
TCTATTGTCTATTGTCTATAAACTAAACTAAACTAAAAAAATGTCTGCCCCCTTTGTTAAAAATTCCACTTCTGGCAAATCAGGTATTAAAAAAAAGAATAAGATGCCTTCTTTGGGGATAGTAACAGGGACTGAGGATAGTATGATGGTGCAGTCAGTAGCGATGTTGCGTCACAGCTCCAGTGATCCAGGGTCCAATTCTGACCTCGGGTGCTGTTTGTGTGGAGATCACATCCTCTCCCTATGACCACGTGGAATTACCAGTAGAATCTCGGTGAGTTGATGAGAAAAGGGGAGAATAGAATACAGGGGAAAGTATTCAGGGAATGGGATTACTTTGTGAGCTAGCATGATCTTGATGGGCCAAATTAGCCTCCTTCTATGTTGCAAGGAAATATGGAAGTCACAGAATATAGTTAAGAAGCACGTTGGCGCAGCGGTAAAGTTGCTGCCTCACAGCGCCAGAGACCCGGGTTCGATCCTGACTACGGGTGCTGTCTGTGTGGAGTTTGTACGTTCTCCCCATGACCTGCGTGGGTTTTCTCCGGGATCTCCGGTTTCCTCCCACATTCCAAAGACGTACAGGTTTATGGGTTAATTGGCTTGGCGGAATTGTAAATTGTCCCTAGTGTGTGTAGGATAGTGCTAGTGTGCAGGGATTGCTGGTCGCTGTGGACTTGATGGGCCGAAGGGCCTGTTTCCATGCTGTGTGGCTAAAAAAAATGAGCGAGCAAGAATTTCATTGTCCTATCTGGGACACATGACAATAAACTCTCTTGACTTGACTAAAAAGATTCCCAGACAGAAAGCGTATTGGTGAGCATTGGGAGAGGTGGGAATATTCAAATAGATCAACTGTGTCGAATGACAGAACGGTTTCAGAACAAGACTGAATGGCCTTCATCTGCCCCTGGCTTCTCTATTTGGATAGCTCTTTTGAAGAGCTGGCAAAGGCTGGATGGGCTGGATGGCCTCAATTGGTGCCGTGGGTTTCCGTTCGAGCTCCAGTGTCATCAATGCTGCCGACTGCATGTGTCGAAAGACAATCAGTGCGCTGACCACACAAAGGATTTCCTCCAGCCAGCAGCAGCTATTAAAGGCAAAGGGGGAGGCAATGGTTTCAGAGATGCTCAGGTGTTTGACAGGGGGGTGGGAGGGAAGAAGCATGAGGGGGCGTCAGCAAGGTCAAGGGGAATGCTCAGAGCTTCAGGGGATGAGTGAAAATAGTAAGATTAAACGAGAACTTACCAGTTTGAAGTTTGATCTGTATTTTATGAGGAGTTACGATGAGGGATTACGTGAAGAACCCGCTCAGTGCGCAGGCGCGGCATACTTCCAAGCAGCGGTGTGGAATCACAGATAGACACAGGTATTTGAAGTAAACATAGTAAAGAAAAAGAGACATCAATTTATTAGTTTGATCCATATAATGAGGGTGGGAGCGGAGGGCACGTAATCCCTCATCGTAACTCCTCATAAAATACAGATCAAACTTCAAACTGGTAAGTTCTCGTTTAATCTTACTATTTTACTTCGGAGTCACGTGAGTGACAACGTGAAGACTTCAAAGCTCTGTGATTTCAAACCGTGTAACAGTTTTATTTCACTCACTGCCGAAGTTCTTGAGGGAGGAAGTGTTATCGTAATCAACCAATTAATCTGTTTTTCAAGAAACAACAAAGGTATTTATTAACAATAACAAAAATTAAAGTGCTCCCCCGGGCTTAAATTAAATATTTGCAGCTTGTAATATTTTCTCTGCAAATAAATCAGGTTTCATCAACGGCTTATTATAAAAAGTTCTGAATGTCGTTTCCCTCGACCATCCTGCTGTATTCAGAATATGGTCAACCGGTACGTACATTCTCTCAGCCGTTGATGTCGATGCTGCCCTAGTGGAATGAGATTTAACTGTATTAGTATCTATTCCAGCAGCCTTCAGTACCTGTTTGAGCCATCTTGAAATGGTTTGGCTCGTTACCCGGCCATGAGGTTACTTGTGGCTGACCCATAAGGCTTTTTCACACCCTCTGATATTGTGGGTTGTGTCTATGTAATGTTGTAGATGGGTCACGACACACAACCGTGGCTCTTGTGGGTAGGCCCGGAATACCACCAGTGGATTAGCTGTTCCTGGCCTGCTTTGCTTCACCAGACCCTGTATGATGAATGTGATCTGATCTGGGGTGGTCACCATGTTGTCCAGCCTTAACTTGTGTAGTGACTGGACCCTCTGAGCGGATACCAGTGCCATCAACATGAGCGTCTTTAGTGTAGATTGCTCGAGGCTGAGGGATCTGGCTGGTGGCCATTCCCTGAGGTATGTCAGGACCACACTGATATCCCAAATATGGGTATACCTGGGTTTAGGGGGCTTGATATTATAAATGCTCTTCATCAGTTTTACCACCAGTGGATGGGATCCCATTGCCTGTTGTCCTGCTGGTTTGAGATAAGCAGAAAGAGCACTCCGCGCTGTGTTGATGGCACTGTAACTAATCCCTTCATCATGGTGTAGATGGGCCAGGAACTCCAGTACGTTGGTGGCTGTGGCTGTTGCATACGTTGTCCCTGTTTCCTGGCAGTACTTCTCCCATTTTCTTATGCTGATAAAGTACTGCCTCTTGGTGGATGTTCGAAGGGATGCCGACATGGTGGTGATGGTTCGTTCGGACAATCCCAGTTCCAGGTAAGGTCTATTCAAAACCTGCAACCCAGGAGTTTAATTTTCTCATGGCATGGGTGGCTTATGCCTGATACTGGGTGAGTTAATAATCCTGGATCACTAGGAAAGACCATTGGTGACTCAACCACCATGTCATGCAGAACCGGGAACCATGGCTGTGTAGGCCAGTCGGGCACCATCAAAATTCCAGAAGCAGAGTCCATCTGTATTTTGCGAAGTACCCGACTGATGAGGCAGAAGGGAGGGAAAGCATAGAAGAAGAAATTTCCCCAATCCAGCGTAAAGGCATCTACCGCTGCTGCCTCTGGGTCTGGTTCCCAAGCGACATACATAGGTAACTGGTGATTTAGTCGTGATGCAAAAAAATCGATATCTGGCGTTCCATACTGATTAATAACTTTAGCAAATACTTTAGGGTTTAACATCCATTCGATGTTATCATTGAATTTGCGTGACCTGGTGTCTGCCACTGTGTTTAGCTTACCTGGTAGATAAGTAGCTGATAGCTAAATATGTCTTTCGACACACCATTGCCAAATCACGTTGACCAATTTGTCGCATGATAATGATTTTATGCCGCCCATATGGTTAATATAAGCCACCACCGTAGTATTATCAATCTGTAACCGAACATGCAAGTGCTGCATATTAGATACATATGCTTTTAAACCATAAAAGGGGCCCAACATCTGTAGATAGTTAATGCCCAGTGTCAGTAGTAATGATGACTCTAGGTTAGTCCATCTACCACCTGTGCTCGATATGGAGTTAGTTGCTCCCCAGCCTTGAGCACTAGCATCTGTTTGAAGAACTAAAGTAGGGTTAGTGATGATGATAGAGCTGAAACTATGCCAAACATTTTCTGCCCACCACTGTAGCTCTAATATTGCTTCAGTGGGTAAGTTCATGACACGATCATAGTGACCTGTATGTCGTTTTAGTGCCTGTACCTTTGCTCTTTGTAAATTTTGATAGTGCAAAGGTCCGAATTGTGTAGCCGGAAATGCTGCTACCATTTTCCCAATCACTCTTGCTACTTGTCGAATAGTTGGTCATTTGTTGACCATTAAATTGTTGCATGATTGTGCTAATGCTACCATTTTTTCCTTTGGCAAGGTAACAGTCATATGGACTGAGTTAATTGTGAAGCCCAGGTAGTCCATGATAGTGGATGGCTTCAACTTAGATTTATCTGGATGTAGGACGAACCCCAGAGTTTCGAGGAGCTGTTTTGTAGCTGATACTGCTGCCACAGCCAATTCCATCGTTTTCCCTACTATCAGAATATCATCCAGGTATGCCATGACAATATGTTTTTGTTTTCTTAGTATTGCCATGGCTATTTTCAATATATTGGTGAATAATCTTGGGGCTGAAGTTAGCCCATTGGGCAATGCTTTGTACTGCCACAGCTGCCCCAACCAGATAAATTTCAGGTATCTGCAATGATCCTTGTGTGTGGGTATTAGATAGTAAGCATCTTTAAGATCAATGCTTGCCATGAAGTATCCTTTGGAAATCAGTTGTTTGGCAGTAACAACTGTCTCCATTTTGAAATGTATATACTTAACAAACTTATTTAGTGATGTTAAGTCAATGATGATGCGACATCCACCATCTTTTTTGGTTTTAGTGAATATATTTGATACAAATTCCAAAGGTTCATGTTTGGTCTTTTCGATGACCCCCTTTGTGATAAATCTCACCAGTTCAGCTATTCCCTCACGTTTCTCTTTGACGGAGGGAGAAAATACCCTTTGGGGCCAATGCTGAACTGGCGGCGATTGTTCTGACATGAACTGAATTTTATATCCACTAATGCTGTTGAGTATATACTTGTCACTCATGACAGTACCCCATGCTTCTTTAAACAAGTGTAATCTCCCCCCTGTTAGTAAAGCACCCTTATTCTCTATATGCTGGCAGGAACCAGACCCACCTACCTCCATGGTTATTGGCATTTCTTTTGTTTCCTCATGTTCTTGTAGGCTTTGCTTGTCGGCCCTGCTGGCAATGTTGGGGGGTGGCGCATTTTCCATGGGCCCTGATCTAAAAAAGATCTTTGGGGATAAAATGCGGTCCCCGAGCTTTCACCAGTCCCATATTGAGGACGTCGACTGGTGGATGCCATGGGGTGCTGCCGCTTGGGTATTGTAGGTCTTGGTTTGCTCGTCCCGGGGCCTGCCCTCATGAGGCCGAAAGTTTTCGCTGCTTCCTCCATGTCCCTCAGTTTCTGGTTGAGGTCTTTCCCAAATAATAGAGCATCCGTTTCTGCAGCTGGGGCTCTGCACAACCCAGCAAATTTGGGATTGAGGGCAGGTCTTATGTTTTCCCGCCGGAGATTATTGATCTCAAATTGACGAATGTGTGACCCCACGTGCCCCCAGATCTGGCTGTTCACACTCTTGACTCTGAGGGCCTCACAGTTCTCTGGTGCTGTGTAGAGTTCTAGCGCCTCAATAAGCACCTTCTCCTGCAAGGGCTTATTTGAAAGATGATTGATGCTGGCCGCCATTTTCGGTTCCAGCGGTCTTCCAGCACGTGGGGTTGCTACATAGCGGTCCACCACACCCAGCAGCTCTTCCTGCTCCTGCACCCCTTGCATACTCCCGAACTCGTCCGCCAGCCCCTGTTCCAGACCAGCCCAACCCTGGTCACCAATGCTAGCCTCCAGTAATGAGGGAGCAGAGGGCAGTGCACAAGACACTGTGGAGGAGGTGCCTGACCTTCCTCCGCGAGAACGCTCTTTCTGCGTATCCCGCTGGAGCATCTGCTCCAAGAGCTGTTGTAAGCTCAGGCAGCTGTCTCTCCTCCGTTTAGGTGGAGACATGTCCCCATCCGACGAATCGGAAATTACCGGCCGGTTAGTTTTTCTAGTGGATTTTCTCCCTGTCCGCTGTTCAGGCATTAGCGGGACTGGGCTTGGCTCGGTCTCGGGGATAGCGGAGCGGTCCTGCCGCCTGTTGCTGCCCCCCTGAGATTGAACGCTCCTCTGGTGGAGTTGAGCTGGGGGCAGTTCTCTTCGAGAGTCTTTTCCTGAGTGTACTCATTTTTGTAAAGAACACACCACACAACAACTCTCCTTCTCCGTTAGATCTTCCTCTACTTCAGTACACTTACCTAACGGTCCGTTGTTTAAACTGCAGCCGGAGAGCCTAACTCTAGCTGCCGCCGCTGTTGCACTGCTGGCGTAATGCCGCGCCTGCGCACTGAGCGGGTTCTTCACGTAGTCACTCATGTGACTCCGAAGTAAAATTAGGCAAACACCTCTCCCTCTTCTACGTTCATTGGGTTAGAATAAGCTTAGTTTAGTTTTGTTGAGAGATACAGTGTGGAAACAGGCTCACCAACCCACACAGTCCACTGCAACCTGGTCACACCAGTTCTACATTATCCCCCTTTCTCATCCACTCACTACACACCAGGGACACATCAACCAATAAACCTGCACATCATTGGGATGTGATAGGAAACTGGAGTGCCCAAAGGAAACCCACGCGGTCACAGGGAAGACATGCAAACTTCACACAGACAGCACCTGAGGTCAGAATCGAACCTGGGTCCCTGGCGATGTAAGGCAAAAGCTCTGCCAGCTGCGCCACTGTGCCGCTCTAAGGATTAGGTTGAGACTCTGCTACAAGCAGGGTGCCTTTAAATCCTTTTCACGCTCCAGTGCCAGGGGCTGGCCTTGGCACGGTCTGACTGTATCTCATTCCAGCTCACTGCATGAGTCTATCAGACGGAGACTGGCGGTGATAACGGCAGTATAACGCAAAGACCCATTGTGACCTAATCCCGGCCCAGCGTGATTCTCACACACCCCTGCCGTTCAGGCACAGGCAGCGGCTCTCTCGTCACCACCGCAGATGGCTGCGACCTTCAGCCCCGCTCCACACACAAGGTGCAGGCAGCCAAGGCAGGCCAAGTTCTTTGTCATATGCACAAGTACAGCAAGTACAGGTACATTCATAATCTTGCTGGCAGCAACATCACATAGACTCAGACAACACGCATTATACATAAATCACACCTAGAATTCTGCAAGGTGGAGAAAAGAAAAAAAACTGTGGAGAGAAACAAGATATCTGTGCAAAACACAGTTAGAATTAAACTGGAAAGAGAAACAGTTTACTCCACCTTCCCTTGTTCCTTGTTGCTGGCTTTCATTTGTACTTTTGCATACCTTTCAATCATTTGTATCTTTTCATAGCTCTCGTTTCCCTCTCCCCTGACTCTCAGTCTTAAGAAGGGTCTCGACCCGAAACGTCGCCTATTCCTTTGGTCCAGAGAAGCTGCCTGACCCACTGAGTTACTCCAGCTTTTTGTGTCTATCTTTGGTGTAAACCAGCATCTACAGGACTCTGAAACTAGGGTACATCGGCTTAAGATGAGAGGGGAGATATGTAAAGTGGCCATCGGCTGGCGCCGCGAGTGGCAGCCTCGCCAGCAGCGTGTTTGTCCTTTCGAGGACATCGCCGGAAGAAGTGCTCCGACTGCCGGCCTGCGGCCTACAACATCGTGAAACCATAGTCTCCGGCAAGAAAGTGGCCGATTCGGGAACTTCAAGCCGGAGAGTGTGTTCCGTCCGCAACGACGTCGGAGTTTCGAGCATCCCGATGAGAGCGCTTGTACATCGGGCCATCTGTAGCGGCGACTACGGAGGGTTCATGGCCTCGACCACGGGTAAACAAAGGAGGAGGACTGGCTGAATGTTATTGCCTTCCATCACAATGAAGAATGTGGTGGATGTTTATGGTAAATTCTATTGTGTATAGTGTTCTTTTTGATTGTATAGGGCCTGTTCCACTTGGGCGTCATTTACGCGACACCCTAAAAATTGGTTGGCGCGTCGTGACGCGTGCATGGCGTGTGGTGAGGCGTGGTGGCGTGTGCAGTGACGCTTGGTAACACGCGGCGCCCCAGGATTACGGAATGCTCAAAATCCTCACGCGCCACCTGCGTGACGTATCCCTTGCGCACGCTGACGTACTGATTGCGTACACTGACGTACTGACGGCGTACGTGTAGCGCGTGGTGACGCATGGTTACGCAATGGTGATGCATGAACATTGCCTATGCTAATTTATTATGCGTCGCCGTGCTTCAACGTCCGTAACTTTGCGCCGCCCGAACGCCATCGGCGTGCCATATGTGCGTCATTTGAGCGCTGCACCACGTGACCACCCGGGTATAAAGTGCGCGTAGTTTTGAAATTTTTTCACTGGGAAAATCCTTGCCACGGAGATCGGACTAAGTACGAACGACATCGCAAATGGCTCCTCAAGAGCGACTGTCATACTGCTAGACGAATTTCGTGCGACTGTCGCACGTCAGTCACTACCGGCCTCTCGTGTAAACGACGCGCAAATGACGCCCAAGTGGGACAGGCCCTCATGGCCGCATGGTAACTCAAATTTCACTGTACCTTAATTGGTGCATGTGCCAATAAATGTGAAATTGAACTTGGACCTCATCGTTTTTGCTCAGAGGGTCATTGGAACCTGGAACATGCCACCAGTAGAAACTTTGGAAGGGGATAGACAATTACGACCTTCGAAAGACATTTGGACCGATAGATGGATAAGAAGTGTTTGAAGATCTATGGGTCCATTGCAGGCAAATGGGACTGGCCCAGTGTGCCAATGTGGTCGAGATTGGCAGATTTGGTTTGGTTTAGTTTTGTTTACTGTACTTTCGTTTATTGTTCACGTGAACCGAGATACAGTGAAAAGCTTTTTATTGCATATTATCCCGTCAGCGGAGAGTGCCTACATGATTGCAGTCGAGCCGTTCACAGTGTTTGTGGATTGGAAGTTCCTTAAGTGAATTCAGGTCATGATGAATTATCAATTTCTGACTCTTTTGGCATGTATTTTAAAGCTGCTTCCTGTCTCTCTCACAGAAGCTCAGTCAGTGAAAGTGCACTCAAACACACAGCGTAAACCTTCAGCTTAATCAGCACAGCTCCGGGCTGGAGGTGAGAACAGGTGGTTAGGAAAGGGAGCAGGGGGAGGGGATGGGGGGGGGAGAGATGGTAGAAGAGGGAAGTGGGAGGGGGAGAAAGACGGGGAACATAGAGATGAAGGTGGAGTGGGGTGGAGGAATGGGAGGGAGAGGGAGGGGGAAGGGAGGGAGGGAAGGAGACAAAAGAAAGGCTCTGGAAGGGAGTTGGAAGGAGAGGGCATATCTCGTAAGATGAGAGGGGCAAAGTTTAAAAGAGACGCGCGGGGCAAATTCTTTTCCACAGAGGGTGTTGGTGCTTGGAGGCTGCAGCCGGGGGTGGTGCTGGAAGCAGGTACGATAGGGGGCGTTCCAGAGGCTTTTGGATGGGCAGGTGGATATGCAGGGAATGGATGGACATGGATCATATGCAGGCAGAAAGGGTTGGTCTTGGCATCATTTTCAGCTCAAAGGGCCTGTACCTGTGCTGTACTGTTGGATGGTCTGTTTGGAGGAGGAGGAGCAGGGGTGTGAGAGGACTCAGGGGAGAGAGGGAGAATCGGGGGAGAGGGGTGACGAAGGGTGAAGAGAGCAGGGAGGGTCGGGCGGAGAGGTGTGAAATCCAGCAGACCCACCTGCTGTCCAGCCTCTACTGGAAACGTTCAGCGTGAGGGCATCGATGGGCATGCTGTTGGTCTGTGCTTCGATGCCCAAGGAGGTTGAAACGCCTGCTGCTTAAAAAGGAAGACTAACACGACGAACTGACAGGAGATGTTAGGTTGTGCGTTACACACTGACCAAGGAGTACGAGAGAACACAGAATAGAACTGCCTCCCATCTCTGTTGTTTCACTGAACCTGATTCCCTGAAGCCTAACACCAATGTGAAGATTATCAGAGAAGACATAAAGTGCTGGAGTAACTCAGCGTCAGACAGCATCATTGTTTTTAGTTTAGAGATACAGTGCAGAAACAGGCCCTTCAGCCCACCAAGTCCATGCTGACCAGCGATCCCCGGACACCAGCACCATCCTACACACGGGGGACAATTTACGATGTTTACCAAAGCCAAATTAACCTACAAACATGTACGTCTTTGGAGAGTGGGGGGAAACCTGAGCACCCGGAGAAAACCCACGCAGTCACAGAAAGAACGTACAAACTCCGTACAGACAGCACCCGTAGTGAGGATCAAACCCGGGTCTCTGGCGCTGCAAGGCAGCAACTCTACCGCTGCATCTCTGTGCCGCCCCTGCGAAATGTAGTGGGAATAGACAGAGGATGTTTCAGTTGGGACCATTCTTCAGATTAATGACAGTCCCATTTCAGATAAAAATGACAAAGTGCTGGAGTAACTCAGCAATTCAGGACATGGATAGGTGACGTTTCGGGTCGGGTCCCTTTTATCAGACTGATTGTCGGACTCTTTGCAGACTGAAGATGATCAGCTTTGGCGCTCCTCTGTCAACTTTTAAAGTAATAAAAGATGAATTCTCCAAATCTGCGACGTGTTAGCTGTGTTACACAAATGAAAGGACTCATTTAATTTGACCAGTCAGCCTTGTGTATTTTTAACTTCAACCTCCGACAATGGGGCATTATCCTAATTTTGATATAAATTTCATGATTGGACAGATGGGAAGGTCAATCCCTGCCAACACAGTCAGCAGGGGATTGTGGTGTTTTATTATATATGGGATCACAGGGAGTGGGACACACAAGGGCGATTTTAAACCCAGCCAAATACTTGGGGGAATTAATATCGCTCAACGGCAACAGCACAAAGTCCCCTCTCTCAATGGATGGCAAAGAATGACCCTCTTTCTTCCGCAAAGGGCGATGTATCTTTGCAGTTGACGGCCATGTTATTTTGGTCAGGGCTATGGGGACACCTGCACTGTGACACATTTCTTTGCTGCCTATTCTACGTAGTTAGATATGTTAAAGAGATTTACAGTAAACCCTCGCAATAACGGACCTCTTTATAGCGGACTTTGGTTATGGCCCGTTGCGCCACCCCCCCCCCCCCAGTTCCGCCAGTTTCCCAATGAGCTGGCACCATGGGCGTACCGTGCCCGTCCCTGGCGCACCGCGTATAGGGCCGGCGGCGCCCCGCGGTTCCCTCGGCTTGTGACGTCCCCTGGTTTAACCCCCCCACCATCACCCCAACGCCATGTTTCTTCAGCACCCTGGCCTTGCGTGAAACGTTACCCCCGCTCTCACTCGGTTATAGCGGGCAATCGGCAATAACGGACACCACCTCCACCCAAAACGTCACCCATTCCTTCCCTCCGGAGATGCTGCCTGTCCCGCTGAGTTACTCCATCCTCGGTGCAAACCAGCATCTGCAGTTCCTTCCTACACCCCCCGCCTTCTGTGGTCCGAGGGTTTGCTGTAGGTTTAGTAAGGCAGTGGGGAATCTTTGGACCAAGAGGTGCGATCAGAAGGCTAGGCATTAAAGTCTGGCGGACAGGAAAGACACCAGGGCGTTACTTCAGTGAAGTGAAGGGGAATTGCTCAATGTCTACCCCTCAGCAAGCCTGGCTGGGAAGCAGAGCTGAGCCCTGTGACCCTCAGCAGCCGAGCAATGGCAGGGACTTGCTCAAACACACCCGCCTCCAGGCCAGACCTATACTCCTGAAGAAGGGCCCTGACCCCAAACATCATCTGACCTCAGACCCATCCTCAAACGTAACCCCACCCTAAACGTTATTCCCTTATCTCTAAATGTTAATCCCTTATCATGTATCTATACACTATAAATGGATCAATTGTAATCATGTATTGTCTTTCTGCTGACTTTTTAGCACTAAAAGTAACGAAAAGCTTTTCACTTTACCTTGGTGCACGTGACAATAAACTAAATGGAACTGAACTGAATGTGTAGGAAAGAACTGCAGATGCTGGTTTAAATCAAAGATAGACACAAAATGCTGGAGTAACTCAACGGGACAGGCAGCTTCTCTAGAAAGAAGGAATGGGTGACGTTTCGGGTCGAGACCCTTCTGAAGTCTGAAGAAGGGTCTCGACCGAAACGTCACCCATTCCTTCTCTCCAGAGATGCTGCCTGTCCCGCTGAGTTACTCCAGCATGTTGTGTCTGCCTTTGGTATAAACCAGCATCTGCAGTTCCTCATTTCTATAAATGCAGGTCTTGCTTGTTTTCTTTAGTAAACAATACTTCAGCAGGAAATGTTTCGGAACGACTGAATCAATGTTGTCTTGGGGCAAACTATTTGTGACCCACAGTCAATGTGGAGAGGCATGAGTTCCTTGTGCGCTTCCAGGCTGAAATATCTTCAGTTTTTATGTGTTGAACCACATTAAACTGATTACAGTTCAGGACACAGTCAGCAAAGGTTTCACCACAGTTCCCAAGCAGATAGTGGCTCTCGGGAACCAGGGAAGGTCACTGTGTTGTTATTCCTGGGAATATTTGCTGATTAGCTGTGTTAAATATTAACACTCGGAAACCTGGGTTTAATGAACGACTAATTCTGGATGCCATTGATTTGAAAGCAGGTTCCTTTGAGAGACTCTGAGAGCCTGTGAGAGGCAGTGTGATGAGTGCTCTGACAATCAAAGATCCTATAGCGGAGTAAGATAGACCACTCCTGCTAAATGCAATGGGCTGACGTGTAGTACGCAACGGAACGGAACATGGGCCTTTTTTTCATCCATTTCCGTAACCCGACCCGACCCGACTCGCAGTGTAATCAACGTTGCAGGGGAACAGTTTGTGTTAATAAATTAAAATTTTGAAAATGAGGAGAAGATTTCTACCAAATAACTTTAATTTTTACGAGGATGTTTCCATAACCGGCTTCCGTCTCCGCACTATTATCCTATGGGATCTTTGGTGCGGAGACAGAAGCCGGTTACGGAAATGGGGCCTTAAATTACCCATGAATCTGCCCATGACCGTACTACGTCTTTTTCGTCGAGTGGACCATCTTGCTCGCTATAGGATCTTTGCTGACAATGACCGCCCCCATCTTCGTGTCCGTATCGGTATTGGTTTATTCTTGTCACCTGCACTGAGGCACAATGAAAAACGTTGCTGTTACTGAATGCTATCCAGTCATTTTATACCATACTTGAGCACAGTGCAGGAGAAAACAAAATGGAAAGGCTGCAATGAGGTAGGTTGGGAGATCGGGACTACACCTGTGGCTGATGAGAGTTTGATAACAGCAGGGAAGTTTTGATAACAGCTCAGTAGTTTGATAACAGCGGGGAAGAAGCTGACAGTACATGGTTTTGTACTGTCTGACTTATAGGAGAGGGTGGAAGAGGGAATGACCCTGATGTGAGCGGTCCTTGATTATGTTGGCTGTTTTCCCGAGGGCAGCGTGAGGTGTAGGTATAGTCGTTGGGGGCGGAGGCTGCTTTGTCTGGTGTACTAGGCTACATCCACAACTCTCTGCATTGCTGGAATGCCTTGGCTTTCACTCTGTGTTTCTGTTCAGGAATGTTTTTGATTATTTGACCATGAGTTGAGGACTTGAGAAGACCAGGGTTTGTCCAGCAAGCACTGAGCAGCAACAGAGGCCTGGGTGAATCTTCCCTCCCGATACACAATGGAGTAGCTGGATGGTGGAGGAGATTCTCACACAAGCCTGTTAATGCCGTGGGATTTTACCAATGCTGATCATAAGTTCATAGGAGCAGAATTAGGCCATTTGGCCCATCAAGTCTACTCCGCCATTCAATCATGGCTGATCTATCTCTCCCATTCAACCCCATTCTCCTCCCTTCTCCCCATAACCCCTGACATCCGTACTAATCAAGAATCTATCTATCTCTGCCTTATCCATTGACTTGGACTCCACAGCCTTGTGTGACAATGAATTCCACAAATTGATCACTCAATCAACATCACCAAACAAAAATGCAATGTGGCCATTACATGTGGTAATGAGCAGAGAACACACGAGCAGGAATGTCTTGGGTCAACTGTATGAAACGTTGGCTGGGCCACAGCTGGAGTAGTGTCTATGACTCTGGTTGCCACATCATAGGAAGGACTGGAAATAGTACAGAGGAGATTCATCAGGATGTCTGAAGAAGGGTCTCGACCTGAAACGTCACCCATTCCTTCTCTCCATAGATGCTGCCTGTCCCGCTGAGTTACTCCAGCTTATTGTGTTCATCTTCACCAGGATATTGTCCAACATGGACCATTCCAGTCAAGAGGAGATTGGATAGGCTGGGTTTGTTTGCTTTGGATTAGGGGAGGTTGGGGGAGGATCTGAGAGAAAGCGGCATAGATAGCAGCACAAGTTTCCCCATAGCCAGAGATGTCTATTACTAGGGACCACAGCTTTAGAGTGAGGGGTAGAAGGTTTAGAGGGGATCTGCGGAGGAATTTTTTTTCCACCTTGAAGATAATTGCAATCTGTGAGGCATTGGCTGAGCAGACAATTAAGAGTTTTGAGGCAGGGTATGGTAATGGCTGAAGCTGAAAATAAATACAGATAAGGAAGCAGGAGGAAGAGGAAGTGGGGTCAGAGCACTATCAACACCACTGTCAGGAACTGAGCCCAGGCCTAATATTGGACAAGACAGTCCACGAATGATGTTACTGAATAACACTGTTATCACAATGTGGGAGAAAAGCTGCAAGGTCATTGAAAAAAATGCTGTCTTTTTTATCATTTCCTTTAACTCTTTAGTTTATTAGTTATAAATATAACGGAGAGACAAAAGGAACTGTAGATGCTGGAACCTTGTGCAGAACACAGAGTGCTGGAGTAACTCAGCGGGCCAGGCAGCATCTCTGGAGGACATGGACAGGCGACGTTTCAGTCTGAAGAAGGGTCCCGACCCGAAACGTCGCTTATCCATGTCCTCCGGAGATGCTGCCTGACTCGCTGAGTTACTCCACCTCTTTGTGCTCTAATAAGGGGAGAGGACAGCTTAATTGGATTCGACGGATCAAGGTGTAAGGTGACACCTCTGGGAACTTGTCCAACGGGAGAACTGGCGACCTGGCTGCCGAACACAAAGAAAATCGGATATGGGTGGAGAGACCACTGGGAAAAGGGCCAGTGATAATTGAAGAGAGATAAATCACAGGGATAATAGATAGAGCAGAACGTTGCAGTGACAGGAATAAGCATAAAGGGCCTGTCACACTTGGGCGACCGAATCCGCGAATTGGCCCTCGACTCATACTCGCAGCATGGTCGTCACAAGGTCGTAGGAGGTCTTCGTAACCCTCCTTCATGCTCGAGAGTGGTCTCCGCATACTCGAGGGCCTCAGCTAGGTTGCGGCGATTTTTTTCAACATGTTAAAAAATGCCCGCGAGTAAAAAACGGTTCCCATGGAAAAAATCAATACTTTTTTGTAGCCTTAGTCGTAGTAGGTCGCCATGTTACTCGTAGGTAGTCGAAGGTAGTCGAAGATGGTCTTCATCATAGTCGAAGGGAGGTCGAAGGAGATCGAAGGAAGTCGTCTTTACTCTCCACTTATTCGGTGTCCAATTTTCCCGTAGCTAGTCGTAGCTAGTCTTCAACATAGTCGAAGGAGGTCTTCAACATGTCATTTTTTTAAACTCTTCTATACTTGCCAATTAGGTCGCCCAAGTGGGACAGGCCCTTAAGACTGCACCAACGCAAGACAAGAATGTTTGCACCAGTAAGCAGAGAGGCAATAAAGAAATTGGCCTGAACTGGAATGGCTTTTTACAGCCCACTCCACTGAAAGAATGCAATCCTGCTGGAGATGTTTGAACCCAGATTTCCCCTCTGGGCATCTTGGTCAAGCAATCACACGACAGACAGTGATTCACAACATGGCTTTCCCGTTTGTTTCTTGGTTCCCAGATGGTCTCTATTTTTGGCAACGAAAGTGTGTGAAAGGCCTTATTGAAATAGAAATATTTCCAGAAGGGAAGGAGAGACAAGAAATGTCCGCCCCTTGTTAACCCCGACCATTGACTTGCTCCCTCCTCCACTCCAGCATCTCGGAACTCAGATAAATGGGAACGAAAGCCCTGGTTGTCTGGTGCTTCTCACCGGCGCTGAACCGCCTCTGTGATGCCTGGTTCACTGCTGGAACACAGCAATCTGTACACAGCAAGATCTCGTAAATAGTAAGAAAAAGACACAAAGTGTTGGAGTTAAGAGTGGCGCAGCGATAGAGTCACTGCCTCACAGCGTCAGAGACCCGGGTTCGATCCTGACTACGGGTGCTGTCTGTGCGGAGTTTGTACGTTCTCCCAGCGACCGGGATCTCCGGTTTCTTCCCATATTCCATAAACGTGCAGGTTTCTAGGTTAATTGGCTTCTTGTGGGCGGAGCACCAAGGCAAATTCCTTGTATGTGAATACTTGGCCAATAAACTTACTTATTTAAATTGTCCCTAGTGTGTAGGATAGAACTAGTGTATTAGTAGTCGGTGTGGACTCGGTGGGCCGATGGGCCAGTTTCCACACTGTATCTCTAAAAAATGAAAAACCTAAATTCTGAGCCTCCTCCATTCATCTCTACTGGGCATTAATCAGAAGCAGCAGATTCTGCAAATGTCCCTCGCACATTCCCGCACACAATTACTCCCAGTTCCCTCAATCCCAAACTGTGCCTGCTGACGCCTGCATCACCTCCCTCAGGTCTCCCTCTGTAAACCCAAAAATAACCATTCTCAGAACTTGACCAGATGTCCGTGCGTGTGTCTGAAGGCCCACTTTGAAGCAGAATTGCAACATCTGTGGCACTGGACGACCTTCATCAGGCTTCCTTGTATTCCTCATTATAACATCTTTAGTTCTTGTGCAGTGGGAATGCAGCTGACGACTGTGTCCTGTGCAACAATAAATACCAGCAGAGTGCTCGGCAACTGGATCCCCGACCGCAGAAGGCAGGAACACAACTGCCTTGTTGGATTGTAGAACCAAGACACAAAGCGCTGGAGTAACTCAGCAGGTCAGGAAGCATCCCTGGTAACCTCCAACAACCCCTTTCCACTTTTTCAGAATAGCGCTGTTGGATCGTTTGGATCCATTCAAGAGAGCAAGCATTCTGCAGGCCAAACAGGTCGGGGGGGCGATGGACGAGGCCATGCAGCGGTCTGGGGCTTTGACTGGATCAGGAGCCAGTCCAGTACGTGGAGTTTGGACTTTTGTACATGGCACCAAAATACAACGACTCGTGCATGTGTGAGCTATGCAAGAAGAATTTCACTGTGGAGTGTATACAGTACGTGACAATAAAGAACTATCGAACCATTGAGCTGGAAGAACTCAGCAGGTTCGGCAGCAACTGTGGAAGGGAATGGATAAGTGACAGGAGCAGAATTCAGCCATTCAGTACATCAAGTCTACTCTGCCATTCAATCATGGCTGATCTATATTTCCTTCCTAACCCCGTTCTCCTGCCTGATCCCCATAACCCCATGACACCCATACTAATCAACAAACTATCTATCTCTGCCATCAAAAATATCCATTGACTCGGCCTCCACAGCCCTCTGTGGCCATGAATTCCACAGATTCACCACCCGCTCTACACTTCAGTGTAGATGCAGAGTTTCAGCCTGAAGTGTCGACTGTCTATTCCCTCCACAGATGCTGCCTGACCCTCCAGCCTCTCTACTCTTTTTGCTACAGATTGGAGCATCTGCAATCTCTTGTGTCTCCCAGCGACGGTGTTGTTGAGATTGAATTGGAACACAGAATTCACCCGCTCGTCACAAAACGAAATCCTGCTGCGATCGGGAAAAGTTGCTGTGATTTCTTTCATAAGTTGCTGTGATTTCCTCCACTCTTTCTGAGGCTGTTTTCTGAGCAAACTGACCCGCTGAGTCACTCCAGCATTTTGTGTCTATCTTCTGATGTTATTGACTGTGCAGTCATTTGCTTGCTGTGACTCCAGGCATTCACATTGCATTAGGCAACACAGGGACAGAGACTCTGGATGTGTGAATACTACAAGTTGCCCTGGTTGTTGAACTGACTGTAAGAGCGGGATTGCTGGCTGCTTTATTTTGGGTCCCTTCCCTGTGTGTAATGTGTTGCAGGAATCTGCAGCCCCGAATTATTCATCTCATTCTTGGATCAAACGTGGGATTCCTTGTTCCATGTGGCTTAATTACAAACTGTGGCGCCGTGCGAGAAAGGTACTCACACACACTTTTTCCAGAGGCTTCATAGAACAGGAATCGGCCCGAAACATCAACCGCGCCTTACCCCCCCCTCCCCCCTCCCCCCACCACAGATGCTGCCTGACCCGCTGAGTTCCCCGCAACAGAAGGAACTACAGATGCTCGTTTAAACCGAAGATAGGAACAAAAAGCTGGACTAACTCAGCGGGTCAGACAGCATCTCTGGAGAGAAGGAATAGATGACGTTTTGGGTCGAGACCCTTCAGACTGAGAGTCAGGGGGAATGGAAATGAGAGGTATAGACGGTGACATAGAGAGATAGAGAAGAAAAGAATATCAAATGAATAACAAATTCTATATCTCTCTACATCACCGTCTATATCTCTCGTTTCCCTTCCCCCTGACTCTCAGTCTGAAGAAGGGTCTCGACCCGAAACGTCACCTATTCCTTTTCTCCAGAGATGCTGCCTGTCCCGCTGAGTTACTCCAGCATTTTGTGTCTGTCCTCCAACAGATTGTTTGTTGCTAAATAAATCTGCGGTCCAGAGTGGGGATCTGAGCTTATTTCCCTGCCTTGGCTTCTCAAGTAATTTGTCAGTCAGCGGCCCGCTGTGACCATTGGTTGATGGTTTAGAATGAGGCCATTAGATTCATTGTGTCACTGTCAGCTCTTTGAAACCTCTTTCCTGTTCTTTCTCCATCGGGGTTTCTTTGTGTGCTTATCCAAAGCTGTTTAAAAATAAATATATGTAGAAACAAGGAACTGCAAATGCTGGCTTACACAAAAGGACACCAAGTGCTGGAGTAACTCAGTGGGTCAGGCAGCATCTCTGGAGAACATGGATAGGTGACGTTTGGAGTCGGGAACCTTCTTCAAACTGTTCGTTGTGCCAAAACGCGGCAGGTAACAGGTGGACACAGGTGAGGGGGGATGGGTTTTTGATAGGTGAATGGTTGGAACAAAGTCCAGAGACAAAAGCAGAAGGTGTGAGACAGGCAGGATGAAGAGTTACAAATTGTGAAGCCAGAGGAAGGAATGTAGGAGTCGAGGGGAGATATTGTTATTAAAAAATATTATATTTTCTTCCACAATCCTTCCACAGGGTCCACACCGTAGCATCAGTGGCGGAAGTAATTGTTAAGCACCTTACCTTCAGTTCTTTTGCTACTTACTGTCAATGTGTTCTCTCTGATTCCCAATCCTTCTGCCAGTGCAACCAATCTCACCTCATGTACCCTGTTAAACCATCGCCCTCCCCACCACAATTTTGAACCGCGTTAGTAACCTTCTCTTAAACCTATTCTGCTTGGGGAAGGACAGTTCAGCCTTCTCCTCGTGTTACCTCCTTGGGTGGCACGTGGCGCGGGGGTAGAGCTGCTGCCTTACAGCGCCAGAGATCCTGACTACGGGTACTGTCTGTACGGAGTTTGTATGTTCTCCCCGTGACCGCGTGGGCTTTCTCTGGGAACTCCAGTTTCTTCCCACGCTCCAAAGACGTACACGTTTGTAGGTTGATTGGCTTCGGTAAAATACAACCCTAGTGTGTAGGATAGTGTCAGTGTACAGGGTGATCACTGGTTGGCCCGGACTCGGCGGGCCGAAGGGCCTGTTTCTGCCCTGTATCTCTAAACTAAACTAAAATAAACAAAACTGTAGATCGGGACAATCCCCGCTCAGTCATGGGCACCCTTCCCAAAGTGTGGTACTCAGAAAACTCGTTTTACTTTTATCTTTCTGCTGAGAGTGAACCAGTGATTCCGCAAGGTACAACATCCACTCTGGGGGTTGGCAGAGTGTATTGGAGGGGAGGCCTTCCAAGCGGAATTTGATTGGCTTCCCGACTGACCTACACTCGAGAGATAGGAAGCCTTTCATTGTCTTCTCTGGCCTCAGCCAATTAGACCTCCCAGCTGCATGTATCCATGTATGTGTGACAGAGAGAGAGAGAGAGATAGGAGTGAGAGAGAGAGACGAGATCTGTATCTGCTGCCAATGTTCATTGAAATACAAACTCCCTCACAATTACAAGGCTGCAGTGTTTTGGATGCCAGAGGCTTACGTTTGTACCACATAGTTCCTTGTTTCACACTTGCTGAAAGGGCTTTTGCATCGTGAAAGTTCACCTTGTGATATATTAACATTCGACACGTGATCATGTGGATTTCATGAGGCACATAAAGGTAAGATAACCAAGGGGAGGAAATTGTGGGGGTGGAATCTGCTTGAGGAGATTTGTTAAGTGGAGAGGTTAAATAGTATTTGGATCAAATATCATCCCAGGCTTCTCAGAAGGTCAGTAAGAATCAACTGTATGTGTAACATGAAAAGAAGGCACCTCTATAAAAGTCTGAAGAAGAAACGTCACCCATTCCTTCTCTCCAGAGATGCTGCCTGCCCCGCTGAGTTACTCCAGCTTTTTGTGTCCATCTTGCATCTCTACGAGAGATGTATTTTACAGTGGGAGACTTTTACTTCAGTTCTGAGGCTGTTAACTATTGGGCTTGAATTGTACTGGCAGTGAGGGCCTTTAAAGCTTCACTGACCTGCCATTACTCTGGTGCCAACTTTGGCCAAGCCCTTGGTGGTGTCAAGGGCTCCACACTCCCCCATTGGTTATCCATCTTTCCCCCATGCCAATCAGATGGCTCGTAACTGCCCAACGTGGAGATTCTGTTGTTCCCCCCCCCCCCATTTTCCCAATGTTTAGAGATTAGTTTCGTTTAGTTTAGTTTAGAGAAAGTGCGTAAACAGGCCCTTCGGCCCACCGAGTCCACGCCGACCTGTGATCCCCGTACACTAGCGCTATCCTACACACTATGGACATTTTACCATTTTTACCGAAGCCAATTAACTGACAAACCTGTACGTCTTTGGAGTGTGGGAGGAAACCGGAGCACCCGGAGAAAACCCACGTGGTCACGGGGAGAACGTACAAACTCCTTATAGACAACACCCGTAGCCAGGATCGAACTCTGGTCTCTGGCGTGATTTTATCAGGCAGTGGCGGCATCAAGATGAATACACTGAGAGAGAGGAGCTTGTTGGTAGCTTGGAGAAAATAGGAAGTCGGGGTTAGAAAGAAACATGACCTGTCTAAGATAGCAAGTGAGAAAGCTTTGAATAATCTTCCAAAAGGTCAAATTTGTACTTAAAGTAAATACTGTTACATTAGCAGAAACATCTTCTGTTATTTCACATTCAAATTACATGAACATGCGGTGCAGTGAGTAGCAACTCCACAACTCCCAGCCGTGGTGAACTGGGAGCGAAACAATTCACTGGAGATTATTTTCCAGGGAAATTTGTCAGCATATTAAATGCACAAAGACCAGTGGCAGGTCAGAAGATTGTGCTGAGTATACAAAACACCAACAAATTACTACAAATTGAACAAGGACGGAAAAAAGTAGAGTACATGTTAAAGCTATAGTTAATTAATGGAGAACAGATTAGCATTGATCCGAATCCAAGCCAGCTTGAGGGGTTAATAATGGAAAATAAGGAGATGGCAGATGAATGAACAGATATTTTGCCTCAATCATCTCTATTGAGGATATACCCCACAAATATCTGCAAATCGGGATTTGGAAGGGATTGAGAAATTCAAGATATTTGGGAAGTGGCACTTAGTTGGAGCTGCGGACAGCTCAGTTCAGTTCAGTTTATTGTCACATGTACCGAGCTGCAGTGAAAAGCTTTTGTTGCGTGCTAACCAGTCAGCGGAAAGACAATGCATGATAGACAAGTCTGCAGGCCACAATGGACTTCATCTGAGAGCTTTAGAAGAGGTGGTGGTCGTGGTAACAGAGGCATTGGTTTCATTTTTCCAAAATTCCTTAGATTCAGGAATGCTAATATGACTCCTTGAAGGGAGGGAAAGCAGGAAATTAAGGCCGGTTGGCTTAGCAAATGTCAAAGGGAAAATATTAAAGGCATTATGGAAGTGTACCTAGAGGTAATTGGACAATATCAACATGGGTTTGTGAAAGGGAAATCATTTTACACTCATATATTGGAGTTCTTTGAAGAAATAACATGTGCTGTGAATAAAGAGGAACTGGTGGATGCTTCTATATTTAGATTTCCAGAAGGCCCACCATAAGGTTGTCATGGAAGATGAAAGTTCAGGGAGGAGGAGATAACATATGGACATGGACAGAAGATGGCCTGACTAATGGAAACCAGAGAGCAGATGTAGACGTCCTTTCATTAACAAGATGAGATGCCACATGGATCAGAGATAAGGCTTCATATTTATGCAGTTAAATGACTGACTTGGATGACAACCCTAAATGCATTGATGTCAAATTTGCAACCATGCCTTTAGCTCCATTTGCTGTTGCTACAAAGATCGGGGGGAAAGTCAGCGGTGAAGAAGACATAACATAGAAAATAGGTGCAGGAGGAGGCCATTCGGCCCTTTGAGCCAGCACCGCCAGTCGTTGTGATCATGGCTGATCGTCCCCAATCAATAACCCGTGCCTGCCTTCTCCCCATATCCCTTGATTCCACTAGCCCCAAGAGCTCTATCTAACTCTCTCTTAAATCCATCCAGTGACTTGGCCTCCACTGCCCTCTGTGGCAGGGAATTCCACAAATTCACAACTCTCTGGGTGAAAAAAATTTTCTCACCTCAGTCTTAAATGACCTCCCCTTTATTCTAAGACTGTGGCCCCTGGTTCTGGACTCGCCCAACATTGGGAACATTTTTCCTGCATCTAGCTTGTCCAGTCCTTTTATAATTTTATATGTTTCTATAAGATACCCTCTCATCCTTCTAAACTCCAGTGAATACAAGCCTAGTCTTTTCAATCTTTCCTCATATGACAGTCCCGCCATCCCAGGGATCAATCTCGTGAACCTACGCTGCACTGCCTCAATCACAAGGATGTCCTTCCTCAAATTAGGAGACCAAAACTGGACACAATACTCCAGATGTGGTCTCACCAGAGCCCTATACAACTGCAGAAGAACCTCTTTACTCCTATATTGAAATCCTCTTGTTAAGGAGGCTGCTCGGTGAGAATATGATCAGTGAGTGGGCAAAGAATTGGCAAACGGAGTATAATGTGGGAAAATGTTCATGTTGTTCATTTTGCCATTCTGTCCAGATGTTGACGGATCTGCGTGTCAATGTGCACAATTCACACAAGACTGGAATACAGCTTCAGCAAGTAATTAGGGAAGGTAATTAAGGGTGTCTATGTCTGCTCTCTGGTTTCTATTAGACAGCCAATCTTCTGGCTAGCTAATAGAAGCTAGCAGAATTATATCATGTATCTCAAGGGAAATTGAATAAAAAGAGGGGAAACTTTGCTTCATTAAAATAGAGAATTGGTGAGACTGCATCTGACTACTGTGTCCAGTACACGTCTTATTATGTAAGGAAGAATTTTAATACACTGGGAGCTGTTTTAATACACTGGGAACTGTGGAATTCTCTGCCTCAGAGGGCGGTGGAGGCCAGTTCTCTGGATGCTTACAAGAGAGCGCTAGATAGGGCTCTTAAAAATAGCAGAGTCAGGGGATATGGGGAGAAGGCAGGAATGGGGTACTGATTAGGGATGATCAGCCATGATCACATTGAATGGCGGTGCTGGCTCGAAGGGCCGAATGGCCTACTCCTGCACCTATTGTCTATTGCCTATTGTCTGTTTGCTGAAAGTTTATACTAGACTACAAATGGATGGGGTGTCTCATGAGGTAAAATTGGACAGGGTAGCTTATATCCACCGGAGTTTAGAAGAGTGAGAGGAAACTTCATTAAACCCTGAGGGGTCTTGTTAGGTGCGTGTGGACAGGTTGTTTTGCCTTTTTGAACGAAATTGGAATGAGGAGGTTGTTGTTCGAAAACAGAGATGAGGCAATTCTTTTTCTCGAACCAATGGGCAGCACAGTGGCGCAGCGATAGAGTTGCTGCCTTACGGCGCCAGAGACCCAGGTCACGGGTTCGATCCTGACTTGCGGCTGCTTGTCTGTGTGGAGTTTGAACGTTCTCCCCGTGACCTGCGTGGGTTTTCTCCCCGCACATTAACACCCACTACGGATCCCCGCACATTAACACCCACTACGGACAATGTTTACATTTACCAAGCCAATTATCCTACAAACCTGTATGGCCTGACACCATGTCACAATTCAAATCAAAATCAAAAGATGATTTGTTTAAAAAAGGAAAGTCACAACCATTGTTATTTCTGTAGCATCCCAAAACAGTTTGCAACCAATGATAATGCTTTTGAAGAATATTCATAGCAGCAACATAGAGCTGTGGAGCCTTTCGGCCCAAGTCATCCGTGCCAAAACCAAGATGCCCTCAGCTAATCCAATTTGCCCATGTTTCACCGTTGTGTCTTTGAAGAAAGAGCCCGTTTCCAAACAGTAGCTTTCCGTAGCAACATGGTGATAAAGGCCTGGCGACTTGTTTGGCCTCAGCTCGGTTGAGGAATGAGCACTCTTGGGGAAACGCTGCTGTCCAATTTGAACCGAGTGCCATGGGATATATTACATTGAAGATAGGCACAAAATGCTGGAGTAACTCAGCGGGACAGACAGCATCTCTGGAGAGAAGGAATGGGTGACGTTTCGGTCGAGACCCTTCCTCAGACTTCAGAAGAAGGTTCTCGACCTGAAACGTCACCCTATTCCTTCTCTCCAGAGATGCTGCCTGTCCCGCTGAGTTACTCCAGCATTTTGTGTCTATCTTCGATTTAAACCAGCATCTGCAGTTCTTTCCTGGATATTTTACAGAGTTTTTTCACCCACAGCAAGGCAGCCCGCCCTTATTGTGCCCTCAGTACTGCTGCTCTTACACTGCAGCTTTCCCTCAGTCCTGCCCCCTCTGCCAGTTGAATGAAGTGCAGCTCTCCCTCAGCCCTTCTCCAGCAGTGCGCTGCTCCCTGGGGAATGCCCTCTCTGACACAGCGGGTAGAGCTGCTGCCTCACAGCACCGGAGACCCGGGTTCCATCCTGACCTTGGGTGCTATCTGTGTGGAGTTTGCATGTTATCCCCAGGGTTTCCTCTGGGTATTCTGGTTTTCTCCCACATCCTAAAGAAGTGCAGTTTGTAGGTTAATTGGCTTCTGTAAAACTGTGTAGGGAGTGGATGTGAAAGAGGGATAACATAGAACTAGCGTGAACTGGTGATCGATGGTCAGCGTGGACTCAGTGGGCCAAAGGGCCTGTTTCCATGCTGTATCTCTAAACTCAACCAATCTAAATGAAAGCCTATGTAGCATTCCCTTCGTGCTGTCTCTCCAGCATAACATTGTGCCTTCTGGTCAGTACCTCTGACAGTGCATCATTCTCTCGTTACTGTCCCTCTGACTGCTTGTTGCTCCCTTAGTTGCTCCCTACTGCAAGGAAACAGGTCCTTCGGCCCATCAAGTCCATGCTGACCATTGATCATCCGTTTCCATCTTAAACAATCAGGCTAACTACACACCCCCTCCTTTATCCCCCGCCCTCCAGACCTGCTCCTCTAACACCCTGGGCACTGATCTTTTGTCTGTACTACTGCCCCAATGAAAGTACAACATTTCTCAGTATTGGCCCTCTGACAATGCAGCTGTGTTTCTGACAGTCTCTCTCTCTCTCCCTCCCTCTCTCTCTCTCTCAGCAATAAACCTCTGACAGAGTTAGTATGACAATTTGTAAACCAGCTCCTGCAACTTATAAGTTCATGTGTTCATAAGACACAGAAGCCATTCGGCCCATCGAGTCTACTCCGCCATTCAATCATGGCTGATCTATCTTTCCTTCTCAACCCCATTCTCCTGCCTTCTCCCCATAACCGTTGACACCCTTACAAATATGTTAATCTCTGCTTTAAAAATACCTAATGACTTGGCCTCCACAGCTGTCTGTGGCAATAAATTCCAAAGATTCACCACCTTCTGACTGGAGAAATTTCTCCTCACCTTCTTTCTAAAGGTACATCCTTTTATTCATTGGCTAGGGCCTCTAGACTCTCCGACTCGTGCAAACATCCTCTCCACATCCACTCCATCCAGGCCTTTCTCTATTCGGTAAGTTTCAATGAGGCTTCGCCACTCCCCCCCCCACCCCCTCATCTTTGTAAACTCCAGCGAGTACAGGCCCGAAGCCATCAAACGCTCATCACATGTTAACCCGATCATTCCCGGGATCATCCGCGTAAACCTTCTCTCTGGATCGTCTCCAACGCCAGCACGTCCCTCCTCGGATATGGGGGGGGGGGGGGGGGTCCAAAACTGCTCACAATACTCCAGATTAGTCGACAAAAATGCTGGAGAAACTCAGCGGGTGAGGCAGCATCCATGGAGCGAAGGGAATAGGCAACGTTTCGGGCCGAAACCCTTCTTCAGACTCCAGATAAGTTCCCTGTTTCTGCATGGCAGTTGGACTGCTGAGCTCCTGGGACTTGAATGCAGAGTCTCCTGTCACAGATGTGAGAGGCAACAAACAAAAATTAATATGCGGTGTGAACAGTGAATTAAATAGGCGAAGATAGCGAGACATTTGGCTTATTTGCTTTGTGTCTCTCTGTCTCTCTCTCTCTGCATGAAGAGGGAGCAGAGAAGGTGAGTTAGCACTTGGATCTTTCAACTGCTCCTCCCCTGGGCCTGACTGATGGGATTTACATGCTTCTGTCTGCCAGTTGAAAGGGACTGTAAATTAAGAGGCTCTAAGCATCTGCGTCCCATTTTTTTAAACTAGCTTTTTTCGAGTCCCCTGCAGGGAGTTTGCTGCATTATCTGGCAGGCAGTGGGATAAGGAAAAGTGTCACGTTTCACATCCAATTTTCGGGTTTGGGATGGTAGAGAGCGGGTGAATAATTCAGAGACCTGTAAAAAGCACTTCACTCTGCTGGGGGATTGACATGCAGTTAGTCTGGCAATGGAAAGGTGTTTTCAGGAATCCATCAGAGGCAGTGGCTCGGAATCAAGGGTGTCGTTCCACTCCGGGTTCAGTTTCGTAGAGTCACACAGCATGGAAACAAGCCCTTTGGCCCAACTTGCCCACACTGACCAGCATGTCCCATCCACTCCACACCCAAATGCCAAATGACAGATGGCGCAATGGGCTAAATGTTCGGCTGGCAACCGGAAGGTAGCCGGTTCGAATCCCGCTTGGAGTGCATACTGTCGTTGTGTCCTTGGGGCAAGACACTTCACCCACCTTTGCCTGCGTGTGAATGTGTGTGAATGTGTGTGAGTGATTGGTGGTGGTCGGAGGGGCCGTAGGCGCAGATTAGCAGCCACGCTTCCGTCAGTCTGCCCCAGGGCAGCTGTGGCTACAGAAGTAGCTCACCACCACCGTGTGTGACTGAGGAGTGAATGAATAATGCGATGTAAAGCGCCTTGAGTATTAGAAAGGCGATATATAAATCCCATCCATTAATATTATTATTATTATTATATCCCTCTAAACCTAGCCTATCCATGTACCTGCAAAAATGTTTCTTAAACGTTGCGATAGTCCCTGCCTCAACTATCTCCTCTGATAGCTCGTTCCATACACCCACCGCCCATTGTGTAAAAAAGTTAGGAATAGCGTCCTAGCCTGCTCAACCTCTGCCTATAGCTCAGGCCTTTGAGTCCTGGCAACATACTCGTAAATCTTCTCTGCACCCTTTCCAGCTTGACAACATCTTTTCCATAACATGGTGGCCAAAACTGAACACAATACTCTAAATGCGGCCTCACGAATGTCTTATACAACGGCAACATCACCTCCCTTTCCCCTGACTTTCAGTCTGAAGAAGGGTCTCGACCCGAAACGTCACCCATTCCTTCTCTCCAGAGATGCTGCCCATCGCGCTGAGTTACTCCAGCTTTTTGTGTAACCTCCCAACTTCTATACTCAGTGCTGTGACTGATGAAGGCCGATGTGCCCGTCGTTCTGAGTGACTGATGTGGGACCACAGGCGGAACAGGAGGTTCCCGGTGGAATGAGCGGCAGATAATTTTTTTCGCTGTTTACCCGCTTAGTTTCGAGATACAGCACGGAGACAGGATGTTGGGCCCGCTGAGTCCACGACGATCATCGATCACCCATTCACACTGGTTCCGCGTAATCCCACTTTCTCACCCACTCCCTACACAATAGAGGCAATTTACTGAGGCCAAGTAACCTACAAACCCCGCGCGTCTTTGGGATGTGGGAGGAAACCGGAGCGTGGGATGCAGGAGGAAATGCACATGGTCACAGGGGGAACGTGTGAACACCACACACAGACAGGGCCAGTAGTCGGGATCAAACCTGGGTCTGTGGCGCTATGAGGCAGCAGCTCTCCCACCTGCGCCATTGTGCCACCCGGAAGAGATTCAATACCTCTCCAAACACTTGACAGTTTCCTGATGAATGGACTGTGGGGGTGATCATAAACCACCATGTTATTGACGCAGAAAACCCACCAGACCCTCTGAGATAGATACAGAGTGCTGGGGTAACTCAACGGGTCAGGCAGCATCTCTGGAGATGAAGGATGGGTGACGTTTCAGGTCGGGACACTTCTTCAGACTGAAAGTAGGGGGGTGGGGGGGGAGGGCGGAACCAGGAGCAGGAAAAGGCCATAACAAAGCAGGGCCGGCAACAGATGACCAAGGAAGGATGGGGCCCATAGTGGCCCGTTGTTGGCTGGGAAAGAGGTGGTCATGAAGGGATACAAGGATGCAAACAGTAGAACTAGTAGCATGACTAGGGTGGGGGAGGGAGGGAGAGAGGGGTTACTTGAACTTTGAGAAGTCAACGTTCATACCGCTGGGTTGTAAGCTGCCCAGACTCCCATCCGCTTGGGGAAGGAATCTTATGCTTTGACGCTGACTGGCCTGTGGGATATATGGTGGTGGTGGAGGGGTGGAGGAGGCCAGAAACCGGAGACACAGAATGAAGGCGATCGGCAAAAGTTATTGAACTGGTAGTTTTTACCGCTACCTGCTGGATTCATGGGCTTCATTATTGCGTCTAATATCGAGGGGTTAATGGAATTGATTGGTGCATGCAGTGCTCTATTTGAAGGTAGGTGCCAGAACTGCCTACTGATAAAAACTATATTGCAAAAAGATTACTGTTTGAAAAATAAAATGCATTAATTAAATTAGGTGGCCAAGCGTTTAAACAGCTTAAGCGGCTTGTAGGTCAACATTCTGCCATTGACACCAAGAGCAAGGAACAGTTGCCTTCTGGCTGCACTTCACATCCACCATCCTCATCTTTGGACACCCTGTGCGTAGGGGACAGGGTAAGGCTGAAGATGTCCTGGTTGGGTTGCTCCTGGGCCCTGGCCAAGCTGGCCATCCGCGAGTCACTGCGCCAGGCGGAAGAGGTCTCTGCCCGAGCCGGCTGCCTGCCCCTATTCCGGGGGTACGTCCGTGCCCGGGTGGGGTTAGAGAGGGACTACACTCTGTCCACGGGCGCCCTGGGGGATTTCCGGGACCGCTGGGCACCGCGGAGGGTTGAATGTATCCTCAATAAGGATTGTATCGTAGTTGTATAGTAGTTTATTATGGATATATGTTTGTATTGTATTATGGTGGTGGGTTCTGCCTTGTTTTATTGTAGTGTAAATATAATTTTAAAATAATTTAATACATTTTTTGATAAATAAAAAAAAAAATTCAAAAAGAGAGCAAGGAACGATATACGTATCATACCAGCATTTTTTTCACCAGGTACATGGATAGGAAAGTTTAAAAGCAAATGGACTAAAAGTAGGCCAATAGGTCCAGTTTAAGAAGACACCTCGGTCAGCATGGACGAGATGGGCTGAATAGCCTTATTCAAAAATAATATGATGGAAGACCTTTTAGACAGCGAAGGTTTGTGTCTGGAATGCAAGGCCGGGGCCAGTGAAAGGAGTGGGGTTCCATTGCGAGGTTCAAAGGGAACTGGATACATATTGGAAAGGGAAAACATTTCAGGGTTGTGGGGAGCAGGGGGCTTGGGAGTGGGAACACTATATTGCTCTTGTGTGGAGCTTGTACAGACTTGATGGGCTGAATGGCCACCTTCCGTGCTTTAACCATTCCGCCATCATGCAATTCTGTACGGTTGACTGATAACTGCCTTCTAAGCTTCCACCGGGCAGCACGGTGGAGCAGCGGTAGAGTTGCTGCCTTACAGCGCCAGAGACCCGGGCTCGATCCTGACTACAGGTGCTGTCAGTACCCGGGACTGCGTGGGTTTTCTCTGAGATCTTTGCTTTCCTCCCACACTCCAAAGACATACAGGTTTGTAGGTTAATTGGCCTGGTAAAAGTTGTAAATTGTCCCCAGTGTGTGTTGGATATTGTTAGTGTGCGGGGTCACTGGGCAGTGCTGACTTGGTGGGCCAAAGGGTCGGTTTCCGTGCTGTATTACTAAACTAAACTAAACTACCAGGCCATGCCATTCATGGGCAATTAGGGGTGGACAGTAGATGCTGCCTTTCCAGTCATGATCAGGCATCTTGGTTCCTCAGACACAAGGAACTGCAGATACTGGTTTACGAAAAAAAGGTACAAAGTGCTGAAGTAATTTGGTGGATCAGGCATCATCTCTGGAGAACATGAATAGGTCATGTGTCAAAAGGAACTGCAGATGCTGGTATTTACCAAAGGTAGACACAAAGTGCTGGAGTAACTCAGCGGGTTAGGCAGCATCTCTGGAGAACATGGGTAGGTGACGTTTCGGGTCTGGACCCTTCTTCAGATTCTTTTATAGGGCCTGTTCTACAAAGATGCTGCCTGACCCACTGAGTTACTCCAGCACTCTGTGTCCTTTTTTTTGTAAACCAGCATCTGCAGTTTCTTGTTTCTACTCAATGTTCATACTGTTGGGTTGTAAGTTACCCAAGCAGAATATGAGGAATATGACCATTACTGAGCCATTTAAATATTGTTCTTTGTGAGAGCTTGCTCTGATCTAGATTAGTAGCTGAGCTTCCTATATTAGATCAGTGATTTCAGGAGCCTGAAATCTGCAACATCCAGGTTCAGGAATAGCTGCTTCCCCACAGCCATCAGGCTATTAAACTCAACTCAAACAAAACTCTGATCATTAACAGCCCATTGCACTTTATCTGTTTATTTATGTGTGTATATATATATTCATTGGTGTATGGTCACACTGATCAGTTCTGTTCTGGATTTATTTATACTACTATATTCTGTTGTGCTGAAGCAAAGCAAGAATTTCATTGTCCAATCTGGGACACATGACAATAAACTCTCTTGAATCTTGAATCATGATGTCTTTCAATTTATTTTAGTGGCTGTGATGTGAACTGGGACATTCTTACCAACTACTTTCCTAGTAGCAAAAACGTATTAATTAACGACAAACCTTTTTAGTTCGCTCTATCCAATCGCCGACTACTCTCTTGGTAGCAAAAACATTCACAATTGGTCTTACCTTTATTGTCTGTATTAAGGACGTCAGCGGGAACCAGATCGACCTCTGACCAAGGACCACAGATGTTCCCGGGAGCTTCTACGGGAGTTTGGTCTCAAAGGGTCCGATTAGAGCTCAGTTTTCTCCCTGTCCAATCCCGGTCACTCTGCAGCCTCTTACACAGTCATCCGTTGACGGTCCCAGCGAGGTCCCCCCGACTATACACCAATGATAAGGCTCACTACTTAAAAAACAGACAACTCACAAAACGTTAGGTAAACCAACTCAAGCTTACTGATCATCAGCCGGCATAAGTGACGGGGATACACCAGTCAAGTAAGCAACAGACACTGACTTCCCCGCGCCACCACTTCAATGAACAAAGATTCGCACGGTGTTTTACACTGTGTGTCACTTAGTCACATTCCAAAGATGTTAATCATAGTCGCAAGATGCAGCCAATATACATAACTATAGCACCTTCAGAACCAGACAGTTCAAAGGCATCTTATCAGTTGGTACTTCCAAGACAGGACATTTCAAAGGCATTGGTCTCTTATCAGATGGTACTTTCAGGACAAGACATTTCAAAGGGCATTGGTCATTGTCTCAATATACATCAACCTGAGACAAGCCTGGGTTTGTCTCTCTCTCTTATCAATTGGTACTTTTCCACTAGAGAAAGCCTGCTTGAGACGAAATACAAGCTACAACCTCCAGTCAAGTATTCCACCATGTATCTTTTATAGATTTAAAAGCATTTAACCTTTTCAAATGGTGCAATGTAAACGCGTCCTTTAAACCTGCTGCATACAAAATGGCGACCACAGTTGCCAACTCTGCCCCATTCTCTGCCTTTCTGTAATCAACTAAAGTGCTCTGTCAACAGTAGGGTAGAGGTTACGTTCTTGGATAAGTGGTGAAAACTCTGTCCATTGATCCAGAGACCGTTGATTTAATTTCCGCAGAAGCTGGGGAATTTAACTAATTGAGTAAATATGGAATTTAAAAAAAATCATCATACCCGGGTAACAGCAGCCAGGACATGACCACGTGGTTTAAAGGCCCTAAAGCCCTGAGAAGAAGAAGAACCGACGTCCTTACTGGGAAGGGTCCCGATCCGGAATGTCATCTGTCCATGTTCCCTGGAGATGCTGCTTGACCCGCTGAGTCTCCTGACCCTCCTGTACTCTGTATCTTTTTTTTGTGAACCAGCATCTGCAGTTCTTTGCTTTTATGTGATGACTTACGTGACTCCTTACGTGAGGCCTTCACGTGACTCCAGACCCACTGAGGAGTTAACTCTTCACTAAGTCTTGGGTTCAGGCCACTGAGGGATGGGTAATGAATTTTCAACACTGTCTGTGCTGTGGGCGAATATATTTTATAAGTACCTACAAAAGCAGCAAGCTGTCTATAGTTTCAAGCAAAGATTTATATGATCTTTGGTTTCAAGCCTGTGTAGAAGTAGTTGTTTTGTAGGAAACTGATAGTGCTTAAGTATTATAATTGTGAGTAACACCGGTAGCAATCATCTCCTTTAATTACATTGGAGAGAGGAGTGGTCTGGGCGTTTGATAATTAGCATTTATTTGGGATCTGAATAATTAGTTGAATAATTAATCTGAGTAATTAAGCAGGAAGCTGACATGATTAGCACCTCTGTCACACTGCACAGAAAAGACGTGTAATTATAAAAAAACGTCACAAACTGGAGGGTTCTTGAGCGTTGTTTATCCTTGTAGCAACCTCATGAACAGCCACTAGACAGCGCAGGCTGCACTACCACCCCGTGACTCCTGGGCCGCTTGCGATGTCAGCAGCTTAGCTCAGAGCCACAGCATGGAAACAGGCCCTTCGGCCCACCGAGTCCACGCCGACCAGCGATCACCCGTACACTAGTTCTACCCTACACAACTAGGGACAATTTACAGAAGCTAATTAACCTGCAAAACTGCATATCTTTGGAATGTGGGAGGAAACCACGCGGTCACAGGGAGAACGTACAAACTCCTTACCTACAGCACCCGTAGTCAGGATTGAACCTGGGTCTCTGGTGCTGTAAGGCAGCAACTCTACCACTGCGCCACTATGCCACCCTTAAAGGGACGTTCAACCCTTCCCAGGTTTGTAGTTCCCATTAACCTCAAGGCATACTGCAGGCAGAGCCATTGACCTCAGTACCACCGAACATGGGAGGTAAATGCTATCTGTGACAACTGTGCAGTGACTGTGACATTGGGTGGGTAGGTTTTGCCATAGAAGGACACAAAGCACTGAGTAACTCAACATGTCTGGCAGCATCTCTGGAGAACATGGATAGGTGACGTTTTGGGTCAAGGAATTCTCTGCCACAGAGTCAGTGAGTGGAATTTTCTGCCATAGATGGCAGTGGAGGCCAATTCACTGGATGTTTTCAAGAGAGAGTTAGATATAGCTCCTAGGCCTAACGGAATCAAAGGATATGGGGAGAAAGCAGGAACGGGGGTACTGATTTAGGATGATCAGCCATGATCATGTGAATGGCGGAGCGGGCTCAAAGGGCCACATGGCCCTACTCTTGCACCTGTTTCCATGTTTCTATGTTAAGACCCTTCTTCAGGTTGCCATGGTGCAGAGTGGGTTGGCATTGCCATGGTGATAACTGGGCATGTTTAGTTGTGGCGACAGGAGGAGGGGTGTTTCCACACTGCTGGCGAGGTAGGTGCTGTCAATCTGTTGGGTGGCCAGCAGTTGTCAAGGTGCTGGTGTGGGCAGATGTTGCCCATGAAGTGGGAGAGCAGATGTGCGAGAGATGACCTGGTTTTGCCTTGACGTCAGGCAGCCAGGGGTAGCCGTGATGCTGAGGGCGTCTCTGAAGCGGGCCCGTCAACCACAGTTTGCTCTGCAGCTCCGTGAAACCTCACAAATCACTGGAGATGTGGATCAAATCCAGATCGTTCGTACGGATGCCAGGAAAATGAGATGGAAACAAAAAAAGGGAGTTTGGTAGTGAGGGTATTCTAAGATTTCAAGAACTTGTCCCAAGTGAAAAGTCGGCGAGGTTGTTGATGATGGAAGTCCCAGTGGAAGCTTCGCCTTCATCCAGAGTTACCTGGTGAAAGGTCAAAGTTCATTGTGCAGGACATCACCAAGAAACATAGAGTCATACAGCATGGAAACAGGCCCTTCAGCCCAACTGAGGAGCCGCCATCTTGGAGGAACGGCTGCTAAACAGCAGTCGTCCGTCAAATTCACTCTTTCTTTAGTTTTAGTGTTTTTTATTTATTTCTTTGTTTGGGGGGTTTTCACTTTTAATGTGGGGGGGTAAGGGGGGAAACTATTTCTGGGTCCCTACCTGGTCGGTGAGGCAGCTTTTTCTCCAGGCTGCCTCGTCGACCCGTCCTCGTGGCCTACCAGTGGGCCTGGAGCGCAGTTTCCTGACGGGGACCGCCCATCACCTTCAGCTTCGGTCGGCGGCACAGCGCTGGAGCGCTATCGGGGAGCGTAGCGGGCGATGCCTTGCCTGGGTCGCCGCGCTGGGTCGACGCGATGGAGCTCCGGTATGCATTGACCGCCGACAACAACACCTCCGGGCTGCGGGGCTGCGGAGCGACCAGCCGCGGGCGGCGGCGCCGACTTTTACATCGGGAGCCTCGTGGCTCCAACTCGGCGCGGCCTTGTCGGCTTCAGGTGCCATCGACTCCGCTGGGAAACCGGCCGTTCCAGCCGCTGCGAGGACTCTCCCGACGGCCAGGAACATCGGGCCTCGTAGAGGCAACTGTGGTGGCCTCGATGGGCCTGACTCTGGGGAGAACTGGGGTTGGGGACTGGACATTGTGCCTTCCCCCACAGTGGTGGTCATTGTGGGGGGATGATTTTGTGTGCTGTGCCTGTTAGTCCGTGTACAAGATGGCGGTCGGAGGGGAGAGTGGACGCTGGCGCGAATTGGTCGCCGCTGCTCTCTCCTCAAATTGTGTTTCTTATTTTCTTTTGGTGCTCTTGAAATTGAATTCTGTCCTTGATTTGTGTACTGTGGTGTTTTTATATTTAATTTATTCCGATTATGTGTTTTGTATTTTTTTGTGATTCTATGCATTGTAAGGTGTCCTTGGGTTTTAGAAAGGCGCAGTAAATAATGATATTATTATTATTATTATTATTATAACTTGCCCATTCCAACCAAGATGCTCCATCTACACTAGTCCCACCTGCCCACGTTTGGCCCAAATCTCTCTAAACCTTAACCAAAGGGCAGGAAAAGCCTCTTAAACAGCGCCACCATATCTGCCTCCACCACCATTTGGGCAGCATGGTGGTGCAGCGGTAGAGTTGCTGCCTTACAGCGCCAGAGACCTGGGATCGATCTTGACTGTGGGTGCTGAGTGTACGGAGTTTGCATGTTCTCCCTGTGACCATATGGGTTTTCTCCAGGTGCTACAGTTTCCACCCACACTCCAAAGACATACAGGTTTGTAGGTTAATTGGCTCCGGTAAAATTGTAAATAGTCCCTAGTGTGTGTAGGATAGTGTTAGTGTGTGCGGGATCATTAGTCGGTGCGGACTCTGTGGGATGAAGGGCCTGTTTTCATGCTGTATCTCTAAAGTCTTAAAGTCTAAAGTAAAGTCCCCAACACTGGGAGCATGTTCCAGGCACTCACCGCACTCTGTGTAAAAAAACTTGCCTCTCACATTTACTTTAAACATTGCCCCTCAATAGACAATAGGTGCAGGAGTAGGCCATTCGACCCTTCGATCCATTCAATGTGATCATGGCTGATCATCCCCAATCAGTCCCCCATTCCTGCCTTCTCCCCATATCCCCTGACTCTGCTATTTTTAAGAGCCCTATCTAGCTCTCTCTTGAAAGCATCCAGAGAATCGGCCTCCACCGCCCTCTGAGGCAGAGAATTCCACAGACTCGCCACTCTCTGTGAGAAAAGGTGTTTCCTCGTCTCCGTTCTAAATGGGTTACTCCTTATTCTTAAACTGTGGCCCCTGGTTCTGGACTCCCCCAACATCGGGAACATGTTTCCTGCCTCTAGCGTGTCCAAGCCCTTAACAATCTCTCACCTTACATTGACCCTGATTGGATCTTAACAGCTTTCTTGGTGTTGGAATCACTTAGGATGGGCGCGGCACGGTGGCGCAGAGGTAGAGTAGCCGCCTTACAGCGCTTGCAGCGCCAGAGACCCGGGTTTGATCCAGACTACAGGGTGCTGTTTGTACAGAGTTTGTGCGTTCTCCCCCGTGACCTGCATGGGTTTTCTCCGAGATCTTTGGTTTCCTCCCACATTCCAAAGACATACAGGTGCAGTATGTAGGTTAATTGGCTTGGTAAATGTTTATAACAAAGTGTGCCTAGTGTGTGGGTAGGATAGTGTTAATGTGCGGGGATCGCTCGCCGGCGCGGACCCGGTGGGCCAAAGGGCCTGTTTCCGCGCTGCATCTCTAAACTAGACTAATAGATGCCTGCAAACCTAAGGCTGAGTTGCAATAAGGGAACTCCTGAAGGCGGAAATCAAGATTTGCATTTCTGTAGCATCTTTCACACTGTACGGATGGTCCAAGCTCCTTTATAGAAGATTGGCTACTTATGGTCATCGTGGTGATGTTGGGCACGTGGCAAGCAATGGGCACACAGCCAGCATCTGCAACAGCAATGGGACAGAGACCATGTGGGTGTGGAGGGAGGATAAATATTGTCTAGGACTCCCAAGGCAAAGCCCATTTCACTTACTCCATGAGGTGGCACTGAGATCTTCTATGTCCTGTTGAGTGCCTCATCAGCGGACCACACCTCACTCACTCACTCAATGAGGTACTGTGAAAGAGCAGCACTCCTTGTTCGACAGTGGCGGCGTCAGCCCAGATATAACGTGTCTAATTTCTGGTGTATGAAGCCACAGTTTTCTGGCTCAGCCCTCGGGCCTCTGAGCCAGAACTGACACAATGCAGAAGTGTTGTATAGACTTGATATCAGGATCCAGACTATTGGAAGTAATAATAAAAGATGATGTAAAAGTGAGGTTTGGACCTTGGTATTTGGTCTCTTGGAAGACATCCAGTGACTTTTCTTTGCAGTGCATTTAAATAGAGTAAGATTGATGATTCCATTCCAGACACGGTAGATAATGTCTTGCATGTGTCCTTTATCTCGCTCCCATTTTACACATCTTGCATAAGGAATCCTGGTGTTACATTTAACCTTGTCGCTGAGGACGGTTGTTCAGAATTTGTTCTTGTTCCGTGTCGAGAGATTTCAAGGCATTACACAGCGCTTAACCACATCTCTCAGAAATGTCTCGCACTTTTCATGCTTCATTCTGGAGATGTGGGCATCGCAGGCTGAGATGGAATTTTATTGCCGGAATCTGGTCCTGGTCCTCACCTACAAAGCCCTCAACAACCTGCCCCCCCCCCCCCTTATCTCATTGACCTCCTCTCCCCCTACCAACCCTCACGGTCCCTCAGATCCACATCAGCTGGTCTCCTCTCCACTCCGAAAGCAAACCTCTGCACTTTTGGAGGCAGAGCCTTCTCCAGGGCAGCTCCCAGGCTCTGGAATTCCCTCCCACAACCGGTCCGAAATTCTGAGTCCCTCACCATCTTCCAGTCTCGCCTCAAGACCCATCTCTTCACCTCTGCATACCCTTAGTCCCATGTTCCCCTCCCCTTTGTCTTACTGCTCTATTTTGTTTTGTTTATTCCTGACTCTCAATGTAAAGCGACTTTGAGTCCTGAAAAGCGCTATATAAATAAAATCTATTATTATTATTATTATTTGCCCTTGAGAAGGTGGTGGTGAGCTGCCTTTGTCAACCGCTGCCTTCCTTGAGGTGTGGGCATGTCGATGGGGAGGGGGCTGCCAGGACTTTGACCGTCCTAGAGACAGTGAAGGAAGGGCGATAGATTACCAAGTCAGGGTGGTGTGGGCTTGGTAGACAGTGACCAGGTTGTGGTGTTCCCCATGGTGTTGCTGCCTGTCTCCCAGCTGGGAGAGGTCGTGAGTGTGGGAGGTGCTGTCTTTGCCACAGAGGTCAATACGGTAAAGGCTTGGTTACCCAACACTTGATGTAGTCAGCAAGGGCTGGTCATCAGACGCGTCTTTAGACTTTACTTTAGGCTTTAGAAATACAGCGTCGAAACAGGCCCTTCGGCCCACCGAGTGCGCGCCGACCAGCGATCCCCATACACCGTACACTAGCATTATCCTACACACTAGGGACAATTTACAATTTTACCAAAGCCCAATTAACCTACAAACCTGCACTTCTTTGGAGTGTGGGGGGAACCCGGAGAAAACCCACCCGGTCACGGGGAGAACGTACAAACTCCGTACAGGCAGCACCCGTAGTCAGGATCAAACCCGGGTCTCTGGCGCTGTGAGGCAGCAGCATGAGCGGAAATCCTGGGGGTGGCAGGGGACACACGTCCCTCCCCTGTTTTGAGAGGTAGGGGACGACCCCCTCCCCCCCCTTTTTTTGTAATCCGGATTTTAAAACCCGGTGAAATCTCCGCTATCCGCGAGACAATGGGGGTGGCACTGCTGACCGAGGGCGCCGATTGGACGAGAGAGACGTCGGTCAGCAGGCAATGGGGGTGGGACTGAGGATAGAGTGCGGTGATTGGAGGAGGGAGACGTGCCCAGGTCAAAGGGTCACAATTGAAAAACACTCTCGGCAGCCCTGGACACAGACCTGTGCCTCATCCACAGCCAAGATCGATCCCGGGTCTCCGGTGTTGCATCCCTGTCCCCACCCGAGAGCCCCCCACGCCCGGGGGTGGCCAGAGACGTCAGGAGTCAGACGGGAGAGGTGCCTCGAGGCCCACAGCCAGCGCAGAGAAGCAGCGCTAAATCCAGCTCAACTCTGCCTATCCCGCCAGGTTAACCTACAGCCCTGCCTGGACTTACGGGAGATATGTCATTAGTCCAGGCAGGGCTGTAGGTTAACCAGGCGAGACAGGCAGAGTTGAGCTGCATTTAGCGCTGATTGAGC
Organism: Malacoraja senta; assembly: GCA_038087875.1. NCBI lineage: Eukaryota > Metazoa > Chordata > Chondrichthyes > Rajiformes > Rajidae > Malacoraja > Malacoraja senta. The sequence goes on along the minus strand of CM075989.1, from coordinate 8,810,777 downwards.
TGATATGACCGTTCACAGGGCCTCTGAAACCTCACGTGTGTATGTGCACGCATGCGCGAGCGGCCGCCAAGATATTGTGTCCCCTCTGTCCCCCGGTTCCCCTCATATTTTGATAGCGATTTCCGTGCCTGGGCAGCGGTATATAAAGTGTAGGATAACCACAGTCACTCTTGCTGTGCAGGCAAGTGTAGGGGTTGTCCTACACACAGCAAGATCCCACAAAGTAACAGCTTGACAAATAACTGGGCAATTGCATTTTCCTTTACTGCATAGAACTTGCAGCATGGAGGCAGGCTATTTGGCCCACCTATACTTTGTCTTCTCTGCATGCTTCCTCCTGCCCTGCTGCCTTTCACCCTATCACCGTATCCTTCCACCTCTCTCACGCCTAGTTTCCCTGAAGGGCATAATTCCCATTGGGTGCTGGATGCGGGTGGAATGCAGGACAGGACCACCGGAAGCCACCCTTCACTGCTTCAGCAGGTTTTCGTGGGATCTTGGAGACACTCCTCAGCTAGAGACAGAAAGGTCTCTCTCTAATATCCAACAAGCTGAACTCCTTGACACCACCCTGCAGACCCAGGCTGGCTCCACAGTCCCACACCGAAGGGTTGCTGCATAGTTAGAGGTGGGCCTTTCAACAGAAAAGTTAAACTCGGTTCAAAAAAGTCCCACGGCATTCTTCCTCCCCTGTGTCCTGAGGACCAACATTAACTCAGTCATAGTCATGCAGCCTGGAAACAGACCCATCTACACAAGTCCCACCTGCCAGCTTTTGGCCCATATCCCTCTAAACCTATCCTATCCATGTACTTAACTCAATGTTTCTTAAGTATTGGGATGGTACCTGTGAAGGACACACAGTGCTGGAGTAACTCAATGGGTCAGGCAGCATCTCCCAAGGACAAGGATCGGCGATGTTTTGGGTTGGAACCCTTCTTCAGATTCCATTCCTCCTCCAGCAGCTCGTTCCATGTACAAGTATCTATGCCGGACATTGTCTCCAAGGCTCGTGCAGAAATTGGCTGCTGCATCCCCTCAACACAACGGTGACTACACTTCAAAAGCACCTCACCTGCTGTAAAGGGCTTCAGGTCACCCTGCTGGGGATGTAAAAGGCGCTATGTGAATGGAGGATATTGTTTTCATCCACTGAAACTGCAGCCCACATTTCAGCTCAAGCCCTGAATCCTCTGACCCGGGTGAGAAAGGCTGGCGTGTGTGTTTTTAAAGGTTCTTAAGGACTAATTATTTCTCCAGCGCACTTGAAGTTCATAAATTCAAGCTCCCAATATGCGTCTGGTTTCAGAGATAACCTAAGAAGATGTGACCCTTTAACTGTGCTGAGGGCAGATTTCATTGAGGATCTCCTGTCAGTCCGTGTAATCATTTAAGGTGAGGGGGAAAACATTTAATAGGAACCTGAGGGGTAACTTTTTCCACACAAAGGGTGGTGGGTGTATGCAACGAGCTGCCGGAGGAGGTAGTTGCGGCAAGTACTATCGCAACGGTTAAGAAACATTTAGACAGGTACGTAGATAGGACAGGTTTCGAGGGATATGGGCCAAACTCAGGCAGGTGGAACTAGTGAAGATGGGACATGTTGGTCGGTGTGTGGGCAAGTTGGGCCGAAGGGCCTGTTTCAATTGAAAAGTTAAACTCTGCTTTCTCGTTAAAATAAAATCCCACCGTGTCCAGAGGCTCAACGTTTATCCTGCACTCAGTCATACAGTGTACTGAGTCCTTCAGCCCCACCTGCCCACGCCGACCAACATCCACAATCTATACTAGTCCCATCTCCCTGCGTTGGGCCAATTCCATCTAAACCTATCTCCAAGGTAACCACGTCCACACTGTAGGACTCTAAGACTCTATTGGGAAAGGGTAGCTGGAGCCCTGGATAATGAGACCAATGTATGTTCATCAGAAGACTCCCGACTGAGATCCTGGCTCACTATATTTAGGACTGATGTATGTGCATTGCGTGGAATCCTAGACTATTAAATGGAGACAGAAGGTAAAATCTCTGTGCTGTAGCTGGGGAATTTAAACACAGAGAATTAAATGAATCTGAAATTATCAGTAATTGGAAGCATGAGATTAAAGGCGTGTGGCTGCAAACCCATGTGGTTCACTGATGTTGGTCAGGAAAGGAAATCTGTTGGCCTTGCCCGGCCCATGTGCGTCCCAGCGCACATCGTCCCCAGAGGCTGATGCAGAGGCTTCACGCTGTAAGTTTTCATGATCTGAGAGGGCGGAGTTGGTTCCATCATGGCTTCCGAAAAGGGAGTTGGGTTTGTAGAATACAGAACTGTGTAGGTACTGAGGAAAATACCAAGCGGATGGGACTAATAAGATTAGCTCTTGAATTTGATGGGCTAAATGGGTTCGCCCCCCTTTCCCCCTCCCTCTTTATCTTCATCTTCCTTGCTCACCACCCCCTTTTTCTTGCCCCTTTCTCCTCCCCTATCTCCTCCCCTTTCCCGCCTTCCCATTTTTTTACCCTTTTCCTTCCTCCCTTTTCACCTTTCTTCACCATTTATCCCCCTCTCCCCCCCTTTCTCATTGCCCCTTTCTCCCGTTCCCCCTTTCTCCCCCTTCCCTGTTCCTCTCCACCTTTCTCCTCCGCTACCTTCTCCTTCTCCCCTTTCTCCAATCCCCCTTTCTCTCCCCTTTCTCTCCCCACCATTCCCACTTTTCTTCTTCCCCTCCCCTTTCTTCCCCCCCCCCCCCATGTTATCCCTTTTTCACATCCTTTGCCTACACATTCGGCAATTTACGGAGGCTGCAAACCCGCACGTCTTTGGGATGTGGGGGGGGGGGGGGAACCGAAGCACGCTGAAGAAGCCCATGTGGCCTGGGGAGGACGTGCAGACTCCACACAGGCAGCACCTGAGGTTAGGATCAAACCCGGGTGTCTGGTGTCGTGAGGCAGCAACGCTACAAGTTGCGCCACTGTGTCACACTTAAGACTGATTCACATTGTGCTGGTATCCATATTATCGCAACTGAGTACTGGCATCACGGCAGGTAGGTGGGTAGAGAATCAAGAGGGAGTTAATGAACATGTGAGATAGATTAGATTACAGGCACTGCCCAGTCACGATCGCCCAACGTATGTACAGTATACATGCCCGCGAGTGTTGTCACGTTGGCGGGATAGATTTGCCCGCTGTTGCAGGGCTGTGGACATCTTCTGCCATGTTGGAACTCAGTTCAGGCAATACCTGCATTGGTTGAGTGAAACGTCCTGGTTTACCTACACTTGCCCACGGTTGGCCCATGTTTCTTTTAATGTGCGGCCACATTTCCAACTTGCGAACCTATCGGGTTATGAACAGTTCTCAGGCACAGAACCCCATCGCAAACTGCGGAGGGGTTACACAGGGAAATAAGCGGGGGAGCGGGATTGATAGAAATTCCTCTGAGAGGCAGCATACACTGGACGGGCCAAATGGCCTAGTTTAGTTTAGTTTAGAGGTACAGCACGGAAACAGGCCCTTCGGCCCATCGGGTCCGCGCCGACCAGCGATCCCTGCACATTGTTATCTCCGGTTTGCTTCCAGTTCCTCGTGCTGGCGAGAGCAGGAACAGGGAGATACGGGACCTGAACATGTGGCTGAGGAACTGGTGCACGGGGCAGGGATTTAGATTCTTAGATCACTGGGATCTGTTTTGGGGTAAGGGGGAACTGTACAAAAGGGACGGATTGCATCTTAACAGGTGTGGGACCAGCATTCTGGCAGGCAGGTTTGCCACTGCTACACGGGTGGTTTTAAACTGAATAAGGGGGGTGGGGTGTCGAATGGGATAGTGGAGGATGGAGTTAAAGGGAAAGGGTTTCTTAAATGTGTGAGCGTAGAGACAGAGAGGTGTAAAATGAGGGTAGAAGCAATAGGTAGCAAGGTGAAAAGTAAAAGTGGCAGGCAGACAAAACCAGGGCAAAAATCAAAAAGGGCCACTTTTCAACATAATTGTATAAGGGGTAAGAGTGTTGTAAAACCAAGCCTGAAGGCTTTGTGTCTCAATGCAAGGAGCATTCGTAATAAGGTGGATGAGTTGAATGTGCAGATAGCTATTAATGACTATGATATAGTTGGGATCACGGAGACATGGCTCCAGGGTGACCAAGGCTGGGAGCTGAACATCCAGGGATATTCAATATTCAGGAGGGATAGAGAGAAAGTAAAAGGAGGCGGGGTAGCATTGCTGATTAGAGAGGAGATTAACGCAATGGAAAGGAAGGACATTAGTTTCGAGGATGTGGAATCGGTATGGGTAGAGCTGCGAAACACTAAGGGGCAGAAAACGCTGATGGGTGTTGTGTACAGGCCACCTAACAGTAGTAGTGAAGTTGGAGATGGTATCAAACAGGAAATTAGAAATGCGTGCGACAAAGGCAAAACAGTTATAATGGGTGACTTCAATCTACATATAGATTGGGTGAATCAAATTGGCAGGGGTGCTGAGGAAGAGGATTTCTTGGAATGTATGCGGGATAGTTATCTAAATAAACATGTAGAGGAACCAACGAGAGAGCAGGCTATTTTAGACTGGGTATTGAGTAATGAGGAAGGGTTAGTTAGCAGTCTTGTTGTACGTGCCCCCTTGGGCAAGAGTGACCATAATATGGTTGAGTTCTTCATTAGGATGGAGAGTGACATTGTTAATTCAGAAACAATGGTTCTGAACTTAAAGAAAGGTAACTTTGAGGGTATGAGACGTGAATTGGCCAAGATTGACTGGCAATTCATTCTAAAAGGGTTGACGGTGGATATGCAATGGAAGACATTTAAAGACTGCATGGATGAACTACAAAAATTGTTCATCCCAGTTTGGCAAAAGAATAAATCAGGGAAGGTAGTGCATCCGTGGATAACAAGGGAAATCAGGGATGGTGTCAAAGCGAATGATGATGCGTACAAATTAGCCAGAAAAAGCAGCATACCGGAGGACTGGGAGAAATTCAGAGACCAGCAGAGGAGGACAAAGGGCTTAATTAGGAAAGGAAAAATAGATTATGAAAGAAAACTGGCAGGGAACATAGAAACGGACTGCAAACGTTTTTATAGATATGTGAAAAGAAAGAGATTAGTTAAAACAAATATAGGTCCCTTGCAGTCAGAAACAGGTGAGTTGATCATGGGGAACAAGGATATGGCGGACCAATTGAATAACTACTTTGGTTCCGTCTTCACTTAGGAAGACATAAATAATCTGCCGGAAATAGCAGGGGACCGCGGGTCAAAGGAGTTGGAGGAATTGGGTGAAATCCAGGTTAGTCGGGAAGTGGTGTTGGGTAAATTGAATGGATTAAAGGCCGATAAATCCCCTGGGCCAGATAGGCTGCATCCCAGAGTACTTAAGGAAGTAGCTCCAGAAATAGTGGATGCATTAGTAATAATCTTTCAAAACTCTTTAGATTCTGGAGTAGTTCCTGAGGATTGGCGGGTAGCAAACGTAACCCCACTTTTTAAGAAGGGAGGGAGAGAGAAAACGGGGAATTACAGACCAGTTAGTCTAACGTCGGTAGTGGGGAAACTGCTAGAGTCAGTTATTAAAGGTGGGATAGCAGCACATTTGGAAAGTGGTGAAATCATTGGACAAAGTCAGCATGGATTTACGAAAGGTAAATCGTGTCTGACGAATCTTATAGAATTTTTCGAGGATGTAACTAGTAGCGTGGATAGGGGAGAACCAGTGGATGTGGTGTATCTGGACTTCCAGAAGGCTTTCGACAAGGTCCCACATAAGAGATTAGTATACCAACTTAAAGCACATGGCATTGGGGGTTCAGTATTGATGTGGATAGAGAACTGGCTGGCAAACAGGAAGCAAAGAGTAGGAGTAAACGTGTCCTTTTCACAATGGCAGGCAGTGACTAGTGGGGTACCGCAAGGCTCAGTGCTGGGACCCCAGCTATTTACAATATATATTAATGAACTGGATGAGGGAATTGAAGGCAATATCTCCAAGTTTGCGGATGACACTAAGCTGGGGGGCAGTGTTAGCTGTGAGGAGGATGCTAGGAGACTGCAAGGTGACTTGGATAGGCTGGGTGAGTGGGCAAATGTTTGGCAGATGCAGTATAATGTGGATAAATGTGAGGTTATCCATTTTGGTGGCAAAAACAGGAAAGCAGACTATTATCTAAATGGGGTAACCTATTTAGATTACACTATCTATTTAGATTACACTATTTAGATTTACACTATCCTACACACACTAGGGACAATTCACAATTATACCAAGCCAATTAACCTACAAACCTGTACGTCTTTGGAGTGTGGGATGAAACCGGAGCACCCGGAGAAAACCCACGCAGGTTACGGGGAGTGATGTCTGTACGCACATGACTACGTGCAGACAGACGTCACCCGTAGTCAGGATCGAACCCGGGTCTCTGGCGCTGTAAGGCAGCAACGTTTACCACTGCATCACTGTGCCACCATTATACTTCCATGCCTTAAGGAGATGTGAAAAATATGAGGACTGCACCATTTTTTCGATGTCAGTCAGGCTTACATTCACTTTTAAACTCCAGCATAGGGGTCGGCAACCTACGGCCCCGGGGCCGAATGTGGCCCGTAACCCAAAATCATCCGGCCCGCAGGCGAATTTTTTTTCCGTAGTATTCCGGCCCACAGACTTCCTTCATCTCCGGTACGGCCCGGTGACACAAGGAGGCCTGCGCTGGTGGCTGTAATAGCGGAGCCGCCGAGCGCCCGAGCGGGGCCGAGCGCCGAGCTCTGGCTGTACCACATCCTGCGCAAAGCCACCGGCACGGCCTCGCACCTTCTGTGCCTGGGCTTCACTGTCGGCATCGGGGTTGTCAACAGGCCGGGGACGAGTGATTGTGAGTATTTGAGCCACCGCCTTCAGGACAAAGCCAAGGCAATGGTCTGTAGGTGCGCCATGTTGGTGAGCGCCCATAACTAGGGGCCAGTGCGTCCTCGAAGGGGTGGGATCCATGTGAACACGTGATAGATGTGGCCTGCCATCCGCTCACAGACATGCGCCCGGCCCCGTTGCTGATCAAGGTTGTCCACCCCTGCTCCAGCTGATTTAGTTTGTGCTGCGGTCTATTTTTAGGACACCAGGTACTGCTGGCGACCACTGAGGCCAAGTTATTTTAATTTGGTGAAAACCCATACAAGGGAAATGCTCCCTGCACAAAGGTGTAACATGTTTCTATGTGTTTACAAAGCAGTAATCCTGAACCAGGGTTGTTAAATATTAAAGAAAGAGCTGGCACAACTACAGCACAAAATGCAAGCATGAATATTTCCCTTCCCTCGCAAGCAAGGACAGCACAGCACACAAACAAGGACATCAGTAAATAAAGGCCAAGGATTTGATATGGAGACATTATTTAACTCAATTAGTGGCCCTGATGTCTGGAATGCAGTGGATAAGAAAAGCAATTTCAGTATAAAAGAGAATTGGATTAATAATTTAATGAGATGACAAGGCTGTGGGGTAATAGCAGAATGGGATTAATTAGTACGTTCTTTGAAAGAGCTGGCATAGATGTGAAAGGGCTGAATGGCCTCACTAGCTGCTGAAAGGGTATTTTGAATGTGGGATATCTTGTTACCATCGCTTTTGCAAAAGCTTTTTTGCTGAAATTGGATCCACTCGCACATGAGAAGCTGGGAATTAGGAAACAGCAGAGGCTTTGTAACTGAGGAGGTGTTCCTTCATCGAGTTAGAGAGTCACAGAGCTGTACAGCATGGAATCAAACCCTTCAGCCTAACTAGTCGATGCTGACCAAAGTTGCCGAACCAAACAGTCCCACTTGCCTGTGCCTGGCCTATATACCCCCAAACATCTCCTATCCTTCTACTTATCCAAGTATATTTTAAAAGGTTCGAGAAGGAACTGCAGGTGCTGGAAAATCGAAGGTAGACAAAAGTGCTGGAGAAACTCAGCGGGTGCAGCAGCATCAGCCCGAAACGTTGCCTATTTCCTTCGCCCGCTGAGTTTCTCCAGCACTTTTGTCTATCTTTTAAAAGGTGTCAATTGTACCCTTCTCCTACACTTCCCCAAGCAGCTTGTTCCATTTATGCACAGATCCCACGAGCGGAAAAGTCGCCCCTCAGATCATAATTTAATCTTTGCCCCCTCACCTTAAACTTACAGTATGTTTAAGAAGGAACTGCAGATGCTGGAAAATCTGAAGAAAGTTCTTGACCCGAAATGTCGCCTTTTTCCTTCACTCCATAGATGCTGCCTCACCCGCTGAGTTTCTCCAACATTTTTGTCTACCTTAAACTTACAGTATGTCCTCTAGTTTCAGACTCCCCTGTCCTGAGGGAAAAAGTGTGACTAGTCACCTTATCCCGACCCTCGTGATTTTATACACCCCTGGGCTTCCTACGCACCAGGTAAACAGCCCCTAGCCCATCTCTTTGTAACTGAAACCTTCCAGCCCGGTAACATTCCCCGAAAGGACCTGTCCCACTTTCACGACCTAATTCACGACCTCTGCCGAGTTTGCCCTTGACTCGTACTCGCAGCGTGGTCGTCACGAGGTCGTAGGAGGTCGTAGGTAAGTCGTAGGTAGGTCGTGATGCTAGTCGTAGGTACTCGTGGCATCAAGTAGGTCGGGGCGATTTTTCTAGCCTGATGAAAAATGTCCACGAGTAAAAAAGGTCGTGAATTAGATCGTGAATGTGGGACAGACCCTTAAATCTACATTGCATACAAACAGGTTTAATGACATCCTTCCAATAGTAGAGAGCAGAACTGTACACGGTATTCCACGTCGTCTTGTACGGCTATGTAATGTTGCATTTATTGTCATAAACATGCATAAGGCGAGGTACAGATTCACGAACAATCTTGCTGACAGCTGCATCGCAGACACATAGACGCGGATGTCACACCAAAGAACATAAACTGTAAGTACATTTAACAGTACATTTCTAAAGGAAAAAAAACACTTTAGAGCAGCTATTCTCAACCGGGGTTCCCCGGAACACTAAAGGGTTCCCCGAGAGGTCGCTAGGGGTTCCGAGAGAAACAGTGATAAATAGACTAATCATATGTAAATGCTTTTTTGAGTCATTTTTGTGTTTAATTTCACATTCATAATTTTAATATACACGTACGGCATATTCTTGGAAAATTCTTGGGTATTATAATAAACTCTTCAACCTGAACGGGACCCAATGGGTCCCACTTGGTCTCGTATCATTTAAAAGTATAATAACCATAGGGAATATATTTAGCGACGTCTATACGGCTCTAGTGTGTAACGGCCTGTAGTGGTCAGTGGACAGGAACTGTGTTTACAGATATGGTCGATTTTTTTGTGTGAATGAAAACCTCCTTGTGAGGTCTCTTGAACAAACACTTTGATTTCCGTTTTTTTTGCATTGTCAATAAACTTGAGAAAAACATTCTTGGGCCCATCTATATATTCCAATACATTCTTCCTTATGCTGTGCTGTAATGAGGAAGAGCACTGTAATTCAACGTGTAACGTTTTGCCGAGGCTATGTTGTAAAAGAGGCTTTCGTGCCTCTGAGGTGGAACTGGATTACAACTGTATACTGTGTAACCGAGGCCGAACTGTAATACAAGTGTAACGTGACTGCAATTATTCTGTAACTGTACAGTAACTGGGACTGTACAGTAACTGTAACTGTAACTGGGACTGTACTGTAACTGGGACTGTACTGTAACTGGGACTGTAACTGGGACTGGGACTGTACAGTAACTGGGACTGTACTGTAACTGGGACTGTACTGTAACTGGGACTGTACTGTAACTGGGACTGTAACTGGGACTGTACTGTAAACTGGGACTGTAACTGGGACTGTACAGTAACTGGGACTGTACAGTAACTGGGACTGTAACTGGGACTGTACAGTAACTGGGACTGTACTGTAACTGGGACTGTAACTGGGACTGTACAGTAACTGGGACTGTACTGTAACTGGGACTGTAACTGGGACTGTACAGTAACTGGGACTGTACGGTAACTGGGACTGTAACTGGGACTGTACAGTAACTGGGACTGTACTGTAACTGGGACTGTAACTGGGACTGTACTGTAACTGGGACTGTACAGTAACTGGGACTGTACAGTAACTGGGACTGTAACTGGGACTGTACTGTAACTGGGACTGTAACTGGGACTGTACTGTAACTGGGACTGTACTGTAACCAAGGCTGTGTGTCATGGAGGCTGAACTGTAACAAAGACTGTAATGGAAGACTATTGTAACAAAGGCTGTACTGTAATGAAGACTACCATAACAAAGACTACTGTAACCAAGCCCGTGCTGTAACCAAAATTGTGCTGTCATCGAGGCTGTACTGTAACGGGGACTGTAATATAACCAAGGCTGTAATGGAGCAACATTTCAGGAGTACGGTCCAAGGTGGAAATGTGCAACTGGCCCAACTACAACTTTCCATCCCATTATTAGTTGACATTGTTGTGGTTAGTGGGAGCTTGTTCTGCACACATGGGCTGCCACATTACAACAGTGGCTGCATATCTAAAGTGTCTTTACTGTCTCAGTGGTGCTTTGGTCCTGGGGCTGTGAATGACGCTTTAGGCAAGTGTAGGGGTGGATGTGGCTATAGGGTAAACACAGATGATTCTAATCCTGTGCATGTCTGAGGATTGATATAAATTATAGATCTCAAGTGGGATTTCAGCAGTAATTGAGTTTGAAGAGCACATATTTTAGTGGTTTATAATTGATGTCTCAATTAATGCTCGCAATTGACTTTGGGTTTTAGTGTGTTTTCTGGTGCAGTTGATGCTGACATCCTCTGCCACGTCCTGGGGTGGTGGGGTGGCACTACTTTGGGTCGGCACGGTGGCACAGATGCTGCCTTACAGCACCAGAGACCCAGGTTCGATCCTGACTACGGGTGATGTCTGAACGGAGTTTGTACGTTGTCCCTGTGTCTGCATGGGTTTTCTCCAGATGCTCTGCTTTCCTAACACGCACCTTAATTGGCTTAGGCAAAATTGTAAATCGTCCCCAAATGTGTGGAGGACAGCGTTGGTGTGCGTCATGACTGCTGGCCTGCGCGGACCCGGTGGGCCGAAGCGCCTGTTTCCGCGTTGTAACTCTAACCCTCCTTTGGCAGCTCGTTCCATGCACCTATCACCCACAGCGTGAAAAAACGTTCCCTCAGGTCCCCTTCGAATTTTTCCTCTCTCACCGTCAACCTATGCCCTGTAGTTTTAAGGGCCTGTCCCACTTACGCGACCTTTACAGGCGACTGCCGACACCCGTGATAGGTGGCCGAAATGTTCAACACGTTGAAAATTCAGCGCCGACCAGAAAGACGCTACGACTCTTTTGAGACCTCTCACGACCATCGGAGACCTCTCACGACCATCGGAGACCTCTCACGACCATCGGAGACCTCTCACGACCATCGGAGACCTCTCACGACCATCGGAGACCTCTCACGACCTATCACGGGTGCCGGCAGTCGCCTGTAAAGGTCGCGTAAGTGGGAAAGGCCCTTTAGACTTACCTACCTGGGAAAAAGAGTATGATAATCTCTTATCTATGCCTCTCATGATTTTGTATGCCTCCCCCACTCCAGGGATAAAGGTCCCAGTCTATCCAGCCCTTCCTCACAACTCAAACCCTGCAGTCCTGGCAATACCTGGCGAACATTTTCCACACCCTCATGTGGAAGGTCAGCCACATCCCTCCGACAGCAAGGCATCCAGAACTGCACACAATATTCCAGGTGTGGTCACACCAACACCTTGTACAACTGTACCATCGCATCCCAACTATTGTATTCAATGCCAGAGCCCTTTTCACCAACCTTTCTACCTGTGTCGTCATTCTCAGAGGACAATGTACCTGTACCCCTACTTCCCATTGCCCAACAAGACTCCCCGAGATCCTTCCATGCACTGTGTATGTCCTACCCTGGTTTTACTTCTCAATAGGCATAATTTTCCACATGTTTGAGTTAAATTCTATCTGCCATTCCTTGGCCCACTTTGCCAGTTATACAGTCGCAGAGTTATACACATACAACGTGGAAACAGGCCCTTCGGTCCAACTGTTTAAGAAAGAACTGCAGATGCTGGTAAAATCGAAGGTAGACACAAAATGCTGGAGAAACTCAGCAGGTGGGGCAGCATCTATGGAGAGAAGGAATTGGCGATGTTTCGAGTCGAGAACCTTCTTCAGACTGAAGAAGGATCTCGACCCGAAACGTCGGTAATTCCTTCTCTCCATAGATGCTGCCTCACCCGCTGAGTGTCTCCAGCATTTTGTGTCTACCTTCGGTCCAACTTGCCCACCAACCAATATGTCCTATCCACTTGACTCCCAGCTGCCTTTGTTTGGCCCATATACCTCTACACTTATCTTATCCATGTACCTGTCTAAATGTTTCTTAAACATCGCGATAGTGCCTGCCACAACTACCTCCTCTGGCAGCTTGTTCCATATATCTACCACCCTTTGTGTAAAACAGTTATGAATAGAATCCCTATAGATCAGGCCCTCGAGTCCTGGCAACATCCTCGTAAATCTTCGCTGCACCCATTCAAATCTTGAGAACAACTTTCCTATAACATGGTGCCCAAAACTTAACACATTACTCCAAATGTGGCCTCACCAACATCTTATATAACTGCAACCTCCCAACTTCTATACTCAATACTCTGACAGATGAAGGCCATTGTGCCAAAAGCCTTTTTGACCACGCTACCTGCGACGCCACTTTCAAGGAACTATGCACCTGCACTTCTAAATGCCCCTGCTCTCTAACACTTCCCAGAGCCCTACCCTTCACTGTGTAGGTCCTGCCCATGTTAGACTTCCAAAAACCCGACAGTTAATCGAGGTCCTGTTGTAGCCATCATCACTCTTCACCAGTCTATCACCAGCATTTTAAACCTGAGATTGATAGTTATGTGGAGGAAGGAACTGCAGATGCTGTTTACACCGAAGATGGACAAAAAATGCTGGAGTAACTCAGCGGGACAGGCAGCTTCTCTGGAGAGAAGGAATGGGTGAAGTTTTGGCTCGAGACCCTTCTTCAGACTTCAGTTATGTTTAATGGAAAGGTTTGAGACAAGACAAGTACGTGGGGAGATGTTGCAAATGGATCCCATTGAATGACAGAACAGGCTCGAAGGGCCGAAAAGCCTCCTCCCACATTCCTTTTCCGTCTGCACCATGGGAGGAGACAGTGAAGATGCTATGTTGTGGGCGGATGTTAGGTTTTGAGAGCCTCTGGGTTGTGGGAAAGGGAATGCATTTAACCTTGTGAGGAAGGAAAAAGATGAGTTCGACCAAATCCAAGTAACAAGGGAGCCATTGTGAGACTGTAGCAGTCAGCGGAGAATTGTTTTCACTCGCACTTGTCATCTAGAATGTTATGTCTGAAAGAGCAGTGGAATGGATTCAACAGACTTTTAACAAATGGATTTAGATGAATATGTGAAAAGAAAAAAATTGCCATGTTATGGACTGAGAGAAAGTGGGGAACATAAATACTATATAGCCCGTGGGGATTGGAGGGCTGTTAGATGCATGTGCATGTCTGAAAGAAAAGCATTACTGCACATCACCCATGAGTATTCCACACATAAACCTTTAAATAAATTGACAAACTAGCTTTCAGGCAGAGCTAGATAAATTCTTGATTACTCGGGGAGTCTTATAATTATGGGGAAACATAGAAAATAGGTGCAAGAGTAGGCCATTCGGCCCTTCGAGCCTGCATCGCCATTCAATATGATCATGGCTGATCATCGAAACTCAGTACCCCGTTCCTGCTTTCTCCCCATCTCCCTTGATTCCGTTAGCCCTAAGAGCTAAATCTAACTCTCTCTTGAAAACATCCAGTGAATTGGCCTCCACTGCCTTCTCTGGCAGACAATTCCAGAGAATGGGGTTAGGAGGGAGAGATAGATCAGCCATGATTGAATGGCGGAGTAGACTTGATGGGCCGAATGGCCTAATTCTGCCCCTATCACATGAACTACATGTCATCTCCTTACCCTATTGAACAACAATCTTTGAGACTGCAATTTTACGTTTTAAGACTAAACAATGTTAATCAAAAATAAAACAAAAAGATTATATTTTAGGATGAAACAGTATTAAGATCAAATCGAGCAAAAGAAAATCAAAAGCAGGACTGTACTGATGAAGTGCCAGATCTTCACAGATTATGTTGTTGCTAACCAGCCTACAACTCCACTGTCTTATCGTTAAAGGTAAATAAACTAAAAAATTCCCTGTCACACTTATTACACATTTAAAAAAAAGCCGGAGTAACTCAGCGGGACAGGCAGCATCTCTGGAGAGAAGGAATGGGTGACGTTTCGGGTTGACACCCTTCTTCAGGAAAAAAAAAGAAATGGCCTCAGATTCTTAGAAAGCTTTTGATGGGTGGGTGAGAATCCCAGGTGTATGAATACTAGATAGGTGAAAGTGTACTGTAAGATGAAATCAAGCTCGTCTGCCCACCAAGTCCACGTTGATCATTGATCACCCATTCACACTAGCTCTGTGTTATCCCAGTGCCTGTTTACAGAGGCTAATTAACCTACATGTGGGAGGAAACAGGGGCACCCGGGGGAAACCCAGGTGGTCACAGGGAGAACGTGCAAACACCACACAGACAGCACTCGAGGTCAGGATTGAACCTGAGCCTCTGGTGCTGTGAGCAGCAGCCCTACCAGCTGCGTCATTGTGCTGCCACTGCAATTAGATCTCTCTTTCAAACAGCTTGTACAGAGGAGAGGGATCAAATGGCCTTTCCCTGTGGTGTCAGAGACTACGATTTACGGTTTGTTGCCAGAGATAAAGAAATTCTGGGCTGAATGGCCTGATTCCATGCACGGGAAACACTCGTCACATTTCTATGCTACCTACCTCATTGGAGACCCTCGGACTATCTGTGATCAGACTCTACTACTCTTTATCCTGCACTAATCAAGTATTGCCTTTCCGCTGACTGGTTAGCACGCAACAACAAGCTTTTCACTGTACCTCGGTACACGTGACAATGAACTAACTCAAACTCAATCTCCATCTCAAACTCCAACGTAGTTGAAGGGGCACCCAGAGCGGTATGGAAGGCATTTGAAGTCCTGCAGTGCCTTGACTTATGTCAGACGCATGCCAAGGAATCAGTTCAGTTTAGTTTAAGGGCCAAGGGAACTGCAAGGGCCAGGAAGCGAGCGGGTAAGATCATCTCTGAACCCTCTCACCCTGGCCACAAACTCTTTGAATCACTTCCCTCTGGAAGGCGACTCCGGACTGTCAAAGCTGCCACAGCCAGACATAAAAACAGCTTTTTTCCACGAGTAGTAGCTCTACTCAATAACCAAACATCTGTAGTCTTCTTTTGCTCTGGTATCTTATTCAATTCACATGTTTAATCGATAATGTTTTATTGTTAATGTTTAATGTTTTATGTGTCATTCCTAACTGTCACTGTATGTCATGTGGTCACATGCGGGCGGAGCACCAAGGCAAATTCCTTGTATGTGAATACTTGGCCAATAAACCTATTCATTCATTCATTTATTGTCAAGTGTACCGAGGTACAGTGAAAAGCTTTTTTTGCGCGTGGACCAACTAATCAGACGGGATAGTGGTACACGCACCTCACACTTTACGAGTGTTTGAGTTAAGTGTTTTTGAAATAACTTATTTGTTCCATTAATACCAAAGCTTGATTAACACGCTGGTATTTTTGGAATAACGTGCTCAAATTGACCGCTGACAGCGTAGTCACGTATATATTATTTTCAAGCAGGTAAGCCCATGTAAAACGCAAGGTGCCTGTACAGTGAAATCACGTTGACCCACTAGGGAAGCTGAGGGTGACCTTCTCGAGATCTACAAGATCATGAGAAGCATGGAGAAAGTGAATGCCCACAGCTTTTTTTTCCCCCAGAGAAGAACATTTTTAAAACTAGAGGTCAAAGTTTTAAGGTGAGAGGGAGAGATTTATCAGGAACCTCAGGAGCAACTTTTTCACTCAGAGGGTGGTCATATCTAGAAAGAGCTGCCAGAAGAAGATATAGAAGTTGGTACAACTACTACACCTTTCAAAAGACATTTGGACAGATTTGTGGATAGGAAGAGTCTAGGGGACTAGGGGCTAAATGCAGGTAATTGAGACTAGCCCAGAATGCCAACTTGGACAGCATGGAAAAGGTGGGCCAAAGGGCCTGCTTCCACACTCTACAACTCTCTATCTGGGGTTTCTGAAGTTCCCACCCAATAATTCAGTGTCTGCTTCAGCTGGTTCTTTTTCCAATGTTAAACTCACCGTTCCCACACCCCCTTCAAACACATCTGGCCCTGTCCTCTTGCGCCCTTTTAAAATCACCAAGGTCCCATTCCCTTGCAACTCTTCTAGGCTCCACCCCCTCCAACCCATTAAACGGCAGGAGCACATTCCCATCCTTCCCTTAAACTCACTGTTTCACAGTCAGAAGAAGGGTCCTGACCAGAAACGTCACCTGTGCATCCTTTCCACAGATGCTGCCTGACCTGCTGACCATTCCAACAGCACCTCTCCTCAGGATTCCCCACATCTACAGTCGCTTAAATATGTCCCCTTAAATCTCGGCTGTTTCACTGCAAAATATCCAATAAACCATGTGATATGTAAGAAAACGTTGTGCGTCACAGTGGCGCAGTGGTGGAGTTGCTGCCTTACAGGCCCAGAGACCCAGGTTCCGATCCTGACTACTGGGTCGCTGTCTGTACTGAAGTTTGCACGTTCTCCCCGTGACTGCATGGGTTTTCTCCGGATGCTCCCGTTTCCTCCCACACTCCAGACACGTGCAGGTTTGTAGGTTAATTGGCTTGGTGTCATTGTAAATTGTCCCGAGTGTGTGTCGGATAGTGTTAGTGTGCGGGGTGATCGCTGGTCGGCGCGGACTCGGTGGGCCGAAGGGCCTGTTTCCACGCGACATCTCTTCCCCTTCCCTCCCTCAGAATGTTCCGGATAAAAGGGGGCATGTCTATTGGCAAGAGATCCTCCTGGGCTCCACCTCGCTTGCTGCCGGGAGACTCAATCCAGACATTGATTTGGTGAACATCAACTGGGCAGGTGTTGGCCTTTCTGCTCCTCCTCTCCCTCAGGTCACAAGTAAATAATTACCTTTTTACCTGGAGGTCGCCGAAGGGCCTGTTTCCACGCAGTGAGACTATGCTCCAAACTAAACTAAACTAAACTAAACTAATCTAAAAGTGGGTCAGTGTACTAATAGGATTAAATCTGGTATTCCAGAAAATTGACCGGTCCATCAGCACTAAAGTGCCAGACGAGCCGGATTATCGGAGCGTGGTTGCACCCTGACCGGACTTGGTGCTGTCAGGAGTTGCCTGTCCACTGGAGCCCAGGCCCCAACCCTTCACTAATTTGCTCTGCTCTCCCTCCGTAGATGTCATGGCGTCCGCAGTACCGCAGCTCCAAGTTCCGGAATGTTTACGGCAAGGCGGCCAGCCGGGAGCACTGCTTCGACGGCATCTCCATCACCAAGAACGTCCACGACAACCACTTCTGTGCCATCAACCCCAGGTTTCTCGCCATCGTCACCGAGTCTGCCGGTGGAGGCACCTTCGTGGTCATCCCACTGGACCAGGTAAGTGGCGTTTCCACCGCAACGTGCCCCATGGCCACCAAGACCAGGCCGGCAGGGGATACTCTGCACAGTGTCCAGGACGTAGGGATCGGTGCCAACGTCTTATACAGATCTGAAAACAAAGGAACCAGGCGAGGATTATTTTTGAAGCTCAAACTCTCTCAGCTCTTGGTTGGACACAAAACGCTGGAGTAACTCAGCGGGACAGGCAGCATCTCAGAGAAGGAATGGGTGACGTTTCGGGTCGAGACCCTTCTTCAGACAGTCTGATGGAAGGTCCCGACGTGAAACGTCACCCATCCTTTTTCTCCAGAGATGCTGCCTGACCAGCTGAGTTACTCCAGCTCTTTATGTCAACCTCAAATTGGCAAAGTGGACAGAAATAGTGCACCGAGCCCGCGTGCAAGAGGCGCCAAAGTCTAGTCTGCGCTCCAGTTGTTATGAGCGGTGCCCGTACCAGGCGAATCCCAGGCTGCTGTGGGCCTCCAGCCAGTACCTTCCTTGGACGCGTGGATCGACCAGCGAGCGGGCGTCCCTCTCCTCGCCCGTCCACCGTTGTGCCCAGGGGATGCCTCCCGCAGCCGACCTTGAGGGCGCGGTAGACCAGACCCTCTCCGACCGGCCTTGCTCCTCGCCCATCGCCTCTGTCATCATCACCGGCTCCATCCTCCCAGTCTCTGGTCTTCGGGGAAGAGCAGGGTCTGTTTCGGCAGCTTCCCCCTACGGACCGTGGCCCGCCCTGGCTACAGTGCGTCCCACCGCGGGGAACTAGCAGGGGCCGGCTCGGCCTGTTGGCTTCCCACCAACAAACCCCGGCCTACTGGAGCATCTGCCCCCGCCAACAAAATGGGAAGGGGCAATCTCGAAGAGGCCTAAAGTGGTACAAGAGCAGGGGGGGAGGGGGGGAGGGGGGGTGCATAGTTCAGACTTGAGGAAATAGCTGAAATATCGCTCACAGGACCCCAAGCTTCATGAACAATCACACAGAATAAAAGAGCATGCAAGTCAGGAAGAATCTGTATAAAACATGAGTCCAGCCACAATTGGAGAATTGTGTTCAGTTCTGGCAGCCACCCTTTGGGAAAGATGTGAAAGCTTTCAAGACAGTGCAGACGGATTTTACTAAAACAATTCCAGCTTTGAGGGATTCTGGTTCTGTGGATAGATTAGAGATGCCAGGATTGTTCTCCTCGGGACAGAGGAGGTTGTGAGGGGGGGGGTCAGATAGAGGTAGATCTAAATGTCCTTCCCTCCAGAGATGCTGCCTGTCCCGCTGAGTTACTCCACCATTCTGTGTCTATCTTTGATGGAACCCAGCATCTGCAGTTCCTTCCTACGCAGAACTAAATGTAGCTGATTTAACCATTTGAACCCATCACTTTCCAAACACCTTCCGGGTGGCACAGTGGCACAGCGGTTGAGTTGCTGCCTTACGGAGCCAGAGACCCTGGTTCGATCCTGACTACGGGTGCTTGTCTGTACAGAGCTCATACGTTCTCCCTGCGAGTGCGTGGGTTTTCTCCGGGTCTCCGGTTTCCTTCCACACTCCAAAGACGTACAGGTTTGTAGGTTAATGAGCTTCGGTAAAGTTGTAAATTGTCCCTAGAGTGTAGGATAGTGTACGGGATGATCGCCAGTCAGCACGGACCCGATGGGCCGAAGGGCCTGTTTCCAAGCCTAAAGTTTAAGTCACCTGCAGGTTTGTAGGTTAATTGGCTTCTGTAAATTGTCCCTAGTGTGTAGGATAGATCTAGTGCATGGGTGATCGCAGGCCATTCGGCCCTTTGGGCCAGTACCACCATTCAATATGATCATGGCTGATCATCCAAAATCAGTACCCCATTCCTGCTTTTATCCCCCATATCCCTTGATTCCTTTAGCCCTAAGAGCTAAATCTAATTCTCTATTGAAAACATCCAGTGAATTGGCCTCCACTGCCTTCAGTGGCAGAGAGTTCCACCGTGAGCTGGGTTGTGTTGTGCTGCCCATTGCTCCACCGTCATTGAGCAGGCTGGGGCTTTGCTCGTGGATACCCAGGCGAGATGCAAGATCCACAGCCTCTCCCCACCCCATCGTGAAGCCACCCCACCCTTATGAACCAACACCAGGTAGACACAAAAAGCTGGAGTAACTCAGTGGGACAGGCAGCATCTCTGGAGGGAAGGAATGGGTGGCGTTTCGGGTCGATACCCTTCTTCAGACTGGTCTGAATACTAACCCCAGGATCAGGGAGGTGTGGACTAGTGCAGCCCCCGCTCTCTCCGGTCTGACAAGGGGAATGTTTTCATACTTGGGCCTTGCAGCATCTGGGTTCTCACAGTGCAGGTCTCTCTGTCACACGCTGCCCACAGCTGTGCCTACTGTGTGCTGCTTCAACCTTGGGCACAGATCCAGGCCGCCTGCTTCTCCCAGCAGCTGGGCCCGGCTCTCCGGCTGATCCCACACTCAGCGGTTACTCGGCCTTGGATGTGCTCCGTCAGTGTTGCTCTGGAGCCGCACGTTGTGTGAGAAAACCTCAGACAACCGACCAAACTCCCCCACCCCCCAAACTCCCCACCCCACCTCCGCACCAAATCTTGCATTTCACAACCATGAAGTCGTTCCTTTGATGCATCGTCACCGTGGTGACACGTAGCGTGTTCCCACTATCAGAAGGACAGCGCGGTGGCGCAGCGGTAGAGTTGCTGCCTCACAGCAGCAGAGACCCGGGATCGATCCTGACTACGGATGCAGTCTGTACGGAGTTTGTACGTTCCCCCCGTGACCACGTGGGTTTTCTCCGGGTGCTCTGGTTTCCTCCCACGCTCGAACGATCTACAGATTTGTAGGTTAATTGGCTTTGGTGAATATAAAAATAACCGTACATTGTCCCTAGTGTGTGGGATAGTGTTAGAGTACGCGGGGATCGCTGGTTGGCGCGGGCTCGGTGGGCTGAAGGGCCTGTTTCCGTGCTGAATCTCTGGAAAAAAATTGTCTTCCCCTCTTTCACTATCCCCTGATCATGGGAGGCCATTCAGCCCATTGAGTCTGTCCCAGCTCCGCGTAGTTAGAGTCATAGTCAAAGAGTGATACAGCATGGAAACAGGCCCTTCAGCCCATTGAGTCTGTCCCAGCTCCGCGTAATTAGAGTCATAGTCAAAGAGTGATACAGCATGGAAACAGGCCCTTCAGCCCAACTTGCCCACACCTGCCAACAATGTCCCAGCTACACTAGTCCCACCTGCCCATGTTTGGTCCATATCCCTCCAAACCTGTCCTATCTGTGTACCTGTCCAACTGTTTCGTAAACGTTGGGATAGTCCCTGCTTCAACTACCTCCTCTGGCAGCATGTTCCATACACCCACCACCCCTTGTGTGAAAAAGTTACCCCTCAGATTCCTATTAAATCTTTTCCCCTTCACCTTAAACCTATGTCCTCTGGTCCTCGATTCACCTACTCTGGACAAGAGATTCTGTGCATCTACCAGGTTTATTCCTCTCATGCTTTTATACACCTCTCTCTATAAGATCACCCCTCATCCTCCTGCTCTCCAAGGTATAGAGACTGTGTGCATCTACCCGATCTATTCCTCTGGGCCCTGTGAAATACATCTGACTGGCTGGGTCTGTGTGACTATTGCAGCCTTGCCCCTCTCCCCACATCATCAGCTCTGTGTGAAAATCACAACCAAACACTGTGAGGGGTCTGGCACTCTGACACATGAGCCAAGCGAATGAAATTATCTGCACAGGTGCTCCAGTTTTAATGGGAAATAAGTCGGCTTAAAAGAATTCTACGGCGGGCAGATGTAACCAGCCAGCCTAGCAATGCCATGGCAACAGGTTTCAACCCATAATGCTTGTTGTGGGCGGGTGTTACCAGCCTGAACCATCTCACAGTGACGGGGGAAAGAAGCTTCTCATCTTCTCCCGCTCACTCTGTTTACCACAGCCTCCCCAACGTACAACGTACCAACGTACAAACTCCGTGCAGAGAGCACACATGGTCAGGATCGAACCCGTGTCCCTGGCGCTGCAAGGCAGCATCTCTACCACATATCTCCTTTGGCTGAATGCCACGCTCTCTTCTCACCGCTACCGTTGGCCAGGAAGTCACCGTACAGAAGCCTGAAGTCACACACCACCGGCTTCAAGAACAGCTACATTCCTACAACCTTCGGGTTGTTGAACAGCCCTAAGCCTGCCGACCTCAAGAACAGAACATTACAGAACCCCTCTTGCACTATCATCGACTTGTTTTCTAATTGTGGTTTGCACTGATGCATGGTTTTAGTGCACAGTTAGTTTAGTTTAGTTATACAGCATGGAAACAGGCCCTTTGGCCCATTAGGTCGACGCCGACCATCGATCCCCGACTCGGTGGGCCGAAGGGGCTGTTCCGCACGCTGTTCCACACACTTTCTCTGAAGTCTAAATGCGAGAAGGAGGAGGGGAGCAAAAGTCACGGGGACACCACCACCCAGAGGATGCCATCCAAGCCATTCGCCAACCTGACTTGGAAACATATCGCTGTTCCTTCACTGTCACTGGCTCAAAACACTGACAGGCAAATCAGGATTGCAATGGGCAGTGGTCTTGCCCACGGTGCCACAGGTTCAGGGAATGGGCAATTGTGGGGTGATTTTACTGGGAGACTGTTGCCAGCTCAAAGTGCCAGGAAACACAGAGCCAGGGTCATGATGTGCAGGAGCAACTAACACACGGAGCTAGGAGAAGGAACAGGCCACTCGGCCCTCTAGCCTGTCCCACCAAATGATCATGGATGTCCTGCCCCAGGCCTCTTCTCTGCCACTTCCCCTCACACTCAAATGCCTGATCGTTCCAAAAAGAGCTATCAGGATCTTGATGGGCAGAATGATTTTCTTTACTGTGTAGAAAGGAACTGCAGATGCTGGAACCAAAGATAGATACAAAGAGCTGGAGTAACTCAGCAGGTCAGGCAGCATCTCTGGAGCAAAAGGATGGGTGACGTTTCGCATCGAGACCCTTCTTCAGACTCCATTTAGTTTAAACTTTACATTAGACTTTGAAGATACAGTGTGGGAAACAGGCCCTTCGGCCCATCGAGTCCCCACCGACCAGCAATCACCCCGTATGCCAGCACTATGCTACTTACTGAGGGAAATTTACAATTTTACAGAAGCCAATTAACCTATAAACCTGTACGTGTTTGGGATGTGGGAGGAAACCAGAGCACCCGTAGAAAACCTACGTGGTCGCAGGGAGAACATACAAATTCCGTACAGACAGTACCCGTGGTCAGGATTGAACCCGGGTCTCTGGCGCTTTGAGGCAGCAACTCTACCGCTGCGCCACCGTACGTCCTGTTGTCCTGAATGTATTCTCACGGTGCTCAAGGAGGCCATTGACTGAGTCTACGCCAGCTCTCATTTACTTTCTCACTTGCTAGTACCTCCTCCCTGACTCTCCCGGAAGCCCCCTACATGGGTCAAGAGTGTTTTATTGTCATATGTCCCAGATAGAACAATGAGATTCTTACTTGCTGCAGCACAACAGAATATGTAAACATAATAAATAATATAACAAAAACTCATAAAAAAAAGAACAAACAGTAGCAGTGCAATAATAGTAATAATAATATTGTAGTTCAGAGCTTATGAGGTTGTAGTGTTTTATAGCAGGCAATTGAGGAAATTCAGAGTGTCTCTGAGGATCCTCCAGCGACTGTGGAAAGCATTTGTCCGGAAATATCACGATTTGGTTTGGGAACTGCTCTGCCCAGGACAACAAGGCTCTGCAGAGAGTAGTGCGTTCGGCCGAATGCACCATGGGAACTTCACTCGCCCCCTCTGCAGGAACTATACATCAGAAGGTGCAACTCCAGGGCCAATAAGATCATGGGAGACCCCTTCCACCCCAGCAACAGACTGTTCCAGCTGCTACGGTCAGGCCATGCTGTGAGAACGGAGAGGATGAGAAGGAGTTTCTTCGCAGAAGCCATTAGGACTGTAAACTCCTATTTCACCAGGGACTAACTTTACTCTACCACTCTACTGGTTGTTTTTTTTTAATTGCTGTTTTTTTCCCTTTTTCCTTCCGCCCACAATATTTAATATGTGAAAGAATGTGGTTCTGTTCCATTCTGTTTGTAGTTTGTTTGTTTTTTTGCACAAAGTCCACGAGCGTTGCCACTTTACATTTCACTGCACATCTCGTATGTGTATGTGACGAATAAACATGACTTGACTTGACTTGATGGCTGCAGGGAAGAAGCTGTCCCTGAACCTGGACGTTACAGTTCTCAGGCTCCTGTACCTTCTTCCCGATGGCAGTGGTGAGACGAGTGTGTGGCCAGGATGGTGCGAGGCTCTGATGATGTTGGCTGCCTTTTTGAGGCAGTGACTACGATAGATCCCTTCGAAGGTGGGGAGGTCAGAGCCGGTGATGGACTGGGCAGTGGTTACAACATTTGGCAGTCTTTTCCGCTCCTGGACGTTCACGTTGCCAGACCAGGCCACGATGCATACCGCAGCCATGGCACCCTCAGGCGGTTTGCAGCCAGGGGCTGGTTCCACAGTGGGGGTGACCATCTGCCTGGCCGGAGGTGAGTGGTTAAAATCCTGCCCACTGTGGGACAGCAGGGGAGTGGCGCCCCCTCCAGGGCAGTCGAGAATAACCACAGCAAGCACACAAGGAGCAACAGCACCGCCCAGTGGACAGGCCACAAACAGCAACTCACTGTGCTGCTGCTGGGGCCATCGCTCAACCATTATCACTCGTCCAGCTGAGAATGCTGAGGGTGATTGAACCTGCCCTCAACCTGCCCGGTGATACAGAACACTGCAGCATGGAGACAGAGACGTGTAACTAACTGCAGATACTGCATTCGTCAGTGAAAACCAAACTGCTGGAGGAACTCAGCGGGTCAGGCAGCATCCGTGGAGGGACAAGAACAGGCGATGTTTCGGGTTTGGAACCCATCAGGTTCAGTCTGAAGAAGGGTCCCGACCTGAAATGCTTCCCGGCCACTCCCTTATTTCTTCCTGCCCCCCCCACCCTGCATCAGTCTGAAGAAGGGTTTCGGCCCGAAACGTTGCCTATTTCCTTTGCTCCATAGATGCTGCTGCACCCGCTGAGTTTCTCCAGCACTTTTGCCCACCACAAATGCTGCCTGACCTGCTGAGCTTCTCCGACATGGTTTTGTTTTCTGCCCGCCTCGACTTTTTTTGCCAGTCTGCACTAATCCCTTCTTCCTGCATTACATCCATATCCTTCCAAGCCTTCATTCTACAAGTGCCTGTTTAAATACCTCTTAAAATGTATCTGATTCCAACAACTCTGGAAGTGCGTTCCAGATATCAACCTGGCTCCGTAATGAAACGCACCCTCAAGTCCCGTTAAAACTTCTCCCTCTCATCTGAAACTCTCTTGCCCCCTTGTTTTTGACACCCCTATCATGGGAAGAAAACACCAACTATCAAGCCTGTCAATACGTCTTGTATGTACCTAGAGCAGCTCACCCCAATGCCTCCTTTGGTCCAAGGAAAACAACCCCAGCCTCTCCCGCCTCTCCCCATAACTGCAGTCCCTCAACCCAGGCAACCACCTGGTGAATCTGCTGGAGTAACTCAGCGGGTGAGGCAGCATCTCTGGAGAGAAGGAACGCTGCCTCACCCGCGGAGTTACTCCAGCATTTTGTGTCTACCTTTGATTTCAACCAGCATCTGCAGTTCTTTCTTACACAACCTGGTGAATCTCCTCTGCACTCTCTCCAGTGCGACCCGCTGGCTGAGATGCCTCAAGGTTGAGTTGGGAAAGGAAACCTGTGTCTGTGCAGTGTCCTGACACTGGCCGCATATTGCTTCTCACCCAGCCTCTCTCTCTCCTCTCCTCTCTCTCTGCACTCCTCTCTGCCCTCTTCCATATCTCTCCTCCTTTGTTTTCTCCCCCTTCCTCTCTCTCTCTCTCCCCATCCACTCCTTTGTTCTCTACCCCACTCTCTGCTCCCCTCTCCTCTGTTCTCTCCCCTTTCCTCTCTCTCTCTCTCTCTTCCTCCTCCTCTCTCCCCCACTCACGCCCCCCTTCTCCTTTGCTCTCTCTTCCTCTCTCGTCTCTCCCCTCTGGCCTGTTTCTCACTCATTCCCCGAATAGCGATGGAATCAGACTGATCTCTCTCCAGATGTGAGAGGGAGGACACAAGCTTACACAGTGACTCTGCTGCAAGAGATGAGGTGTGGTTCAGTGTCCGATTCTCTCACCTCCTACACAGTGCTGTGAGCTCAAGGTTGGCACCAGGAAGGTGCTACCGACAGTATTGAGGGAGTACTGCTCTACCAGAGGTGCCGTGTTATGGACTGGACATTATGGACCAAGGCCCCTTCACAGAGGGACACAAAAGACTCCTTCTCTCCAGAGATGCTGCCTGACCCACTGAGTTACTCCGGCATTTTGTGTCTATCTTCGGTGTAAACCAGCATCTGCAGTTCCTTCCCACACAAAAGATGCTATGATGCTTTTCAAAAGTGAAGGAGTGTTTGCCTGGTATCAGGCCAATATATATAGGGGGTGGAAGATTGCAACCTTCACGTGGTCCACCCTGTTTTGACTAATGCAATCAACTCGACGTGCACAAACGGAAGATCAAATAGAACAAGTTGTCCAACAACTTTAGGCTGTGCATGCCACACGAAAGAAGAAGAAGGCCAATATTTCTTGCATTGCACACGTTATCTGGTGCTATGACATTTTGTTGTGCACAGATTGCAAGGGGCCTGTCGCACTGTACGAGGTCATTCAAGATTTCTCCCGAGTTTTCCCCTGATTCGAACTCGGAGAATGTCTGTAGCGGGTCCATAGGAGTTCGTGGATGTCTCGTAGCGGGTCGTACGAGTAAAATGTAACAATTTTTTTCCTCACGAGTATTTTTTTTACTCGTGGACATTTTTCACGGTGTTGAAAAAACGTCACGAGTTTACCGGATTTCCCGAGTACCTACCGTTACTCGTACGAGCCGCTACGAGACATCCACAAACTCCTACGGACGTTCTCCGAGTTCGAATCAGGGGAGAACTCGGGAGAAATCTTGAATGACCTCGTACAGTGGGACAGGCCCTTTATGATGGTTCCTACGTTAAACACTGGTTGCAATTCCAGTGGTTCTCAAGGGTCAGAATCTCCACGATTGCACAAGTTACTATTCACATGCAAGATGTTTTGGTTCTGGAATAACCATCCTCTCACCTTCTCCTCTTTCCCTCTCCCCCCCCCTGCCCCCTCCTCACTCCCTCACTTTCCCTTTCCCCTCTTCCCTCTCTCGAATCCCACCTCTCCTTCCTTCTCAACCCTCCCCCTCTCCCCCTCCTTCCTCCCCTCTGTTCACTCCCCCTCCCCCTTGCCCTATCTCCACTCTCCCCTCTCTTCTCTGTCATTTTCCCTCTACCATCCCCCTTCTCCTCTCTCCCCTGTTCCCTTTGCTCTTCCCCCTCACTCCTCCCTCCCCTCCCCTCTCTGTTCTACCATCCCTCTCTCTCTCTCTCTCTCTCTCCACATTCCCCTCTGGCATTCCGTCTCTCCCTTCTCCTCTTTCCTCTCCCCTCGCCTCTCTCTTCTCCCCTCCCTGTTCTCTCCCCTCTGGCCTCCTCTCTTTCCTCCCTGCCCTCCCCACTCTCTCCTCTGTACTTTCTGCCCTCTCTCTCTCTCTCTCTCTCTCAGATAGGACGGATCGATCCACTTTACCCCAAAATCTGTGGTCACCAGGGAAACGTGCTGGACATTAAATGGAACCCCTTTGTGGACAACATTGTAGCTTCCTGTTCCGAAGACGCATCTGTGAGTAACCTTGTCCTTTAATGTACATCTGGATCACATTAGCATTTGCAAACTCTATCTTCTTCTCTCTCTTTATCTTTTAAACTTTCCCATGCTGTATATTCTCCTTATTTCTTTCTCCCCCTCTATCACTCCTCACAATTAGTTTCCCATCTCTCTATATTTTCCAGTCACGTTGTGCAGTATTTTTCTCTCTCTGTTTACGTAAAACACTGCTCTCTCTCTCTCTATATGCAGACAGATCGCATCACGTACGGACACTCCTACACAAACACAATGTTATTCTTTTCAAAAATGTCCATGTATGTACGTATGGTCTCTCCATCTCTCTCTCTCTCTCTCCCTCTCTTCTCTCCATCTCTCTCTCCATCTCTCTCTCCCCCTCTCTCTCTCTCTCTCTCCCCTCTCTCTCTCTCTCTCTCTCTCTCTCTCCTCTCTCTCTCTCTCTCTCTCATCTATCTCTCCTCCTCTCTCCCTCCTCATCTCTCCCCATCTTCTCTCTCCATCTCTCCCCATCTCTCTTCCCTCTCTCTCTCCTCTCTCTCACTCTCCCTCTCTCTCTCCCTCTCCATCTCTCTCTCTCTCCCTCTCCCTCTCTCCATCTCTCTCTCTCCATCTCTCTCCCTCTCTATCCATCTATCTCTCTCTCTCTCTCTCTCCATCTCTTTCTCTCTCTCTCTCTCCATTCTCTCTCTTTCCATCTCTCTATCTCCCTCTCTCTATCTCTCTCTCCATCTCTCTCTCTCCATCTCTCTCTCTCTCCATCTCTCTCTCTCCATCTCTCCCTCTCCATCTCTCTCCTCTCTCTCTCCATTCTCTCTCCCTCTCTCTCTCCATCTCTCTCTCCATCTCTCTCTCCCTCTCTCTCCATCTCTCTCTCTCCATCTCTCTCTCTCCATCTCTCTCCATCTCTCCATCTCTCTCTCCATCTCTCTCTCCATCTCTCTCTCCCTCTCTCTCCATCTCTCTCTCTCCATCTCTCTCTCTCTCCATCTCTCTCTCCATCTCTCCATCTCTCTCTCTCCATCTCTCTCTCTCCATCTCTCTCTCTCCATCTCTCTCTCTCCATCTCTCTCTCTCTCCATCTCTCTCTCCATCTCTCCATCTCTCTCTCTCCATCTCTCTCTCTCCATCTCTCTCTCTCCATCTCTCCTCTCCATCTCTCTCTCTCCTCTCTCTCTCTCCATTCTCTCTCCCTCCCTCTCTCTCTCTTTCTCTCCATCTCTCTCTGTCTCTCTCTCTCTCTTGTGGTCAGTAGCAAGGAACAGGGAGATAACAGAAACTCTTTGGTCATTGGTTGACCACATTGATTGGCTACATTTGCCGCTGATTGGCTGCCCAATCAGAGAGCGGCGGTAAATGAACATAAAGTGAATGTTTGCCTCACTGTTCATATATTTTGTTTTAAATCCCCCTCATCAATGAACCAAACAATGTTCCTTGCATGGACTATTTCCCATCTGCTTGTGGCTCTCCTGGGATGTAGATGGGAAGCTGGGAGATCAGGCTGGACCTGAGTCTTGCTTGCCATTGGTTTCCTCCTGGTTGGATGTTAATGTGACATGAACCTGGTGATGAGGTAAATAATGTATTCCTTGTCCAATCAAAGATTCTGCTTGGCTACCAACCTCTCTGTAATATTTCAATGGATGTCTCTCATGAAATAAGTAAGTAAGTAAGTTTTTTGGCCAAGTATTCACATACAAGGAATTTGCCTTGGTGCTCTGCCCACAAGTAACAACATGGCTCCCTTAACCCCTTGCTCTGTGTGAACCCTCTCCTTTCTCAGCGGGTTGACCCCCAATGTGTAATCTCCACGGACTGGACATCCAAAGCTCTCCTCCGTGAGATGGCTGTTATGGGTGGATCTCCCCACCCACATCTCCTCTGTGTCCCGCAGTTCTGCTCTCACTCCCCTCCCCCTCCACCACCCCCCCCCTCCCCAGATGGAACAAGGACAGAGTTGTCCTGGTCCTCACCTATTCACCCCATCACACAATGAATCCAGCACATCATACTCTGACACTTCTGCCACCTTCAACGTGATCCCACCACCAGCCACGTCTTCCCGTCCCCACCTCTTTCCGCTATCTGCAGAGACTGCTCCTCCACAACGCCTCGGTTCACTCATCCCTTGCTGCTCAATCCACCCCTTTCCCAGATGGTCTTCCCTGCAATGGCAACCCCCTCGTCTCTCATCTTTTAAACAGGGACCCCGGCAATCTTTCCAGACTTCTGCGGCCTGGAATAGCCTGCGTACCATGTGTGCATGGGCTGTGAGAGGTTGCAGCCCCTGTTTGAGTATCCTGAGCAACCTGCTCCTCAAGTGTTGGCTGCATTTCAGCCCCTCGCTCCCGATCTTTGGTTAGAGAAGAATTACCCTCTTCCAAAGTTCCAACTTTACTTGAGACTTCCGACATACAGCATGGAAATAGGCCCTTCGGCCGACCAAGTCCACACCAACAAGCAATCTCCCCCGTACACTAGCACCATCCTACACACACTGGGGACAATTTAAAATTCTACTGAAGCCAATTAGCCGACAAACCTGTACGTCTTTGGAGTGTGGGAGGAAACCGGAGCACCCGGAGCAAACCCGCGCAGGTGCAAACTCCGTACAGACAGCACCCGTAGTCAGGATCGAACACAGGTCTCTGGCGCTGCGAGGCAGCAACTCTACCGCTGCGCCACTGTGCCAGCCACGAATCTAGTCATGTTGAACCCAGCCCGCCGTGCTTCTGATTTTCTTTTTTTTGTGTTTTTGGAAGGAATTCGGTCCCTGATTTATGTATTGGTCTTTATAACCTTTTTTTTTTTAAATTCTGATTATATGTTTTCTATAAATCTCTGTATGGTGTCCTTGAGACCTCGGTATAAGGCGCCCGTAAATAAAAATCCATTATTATTATTATTATTATTATTCCCTTTGTTGATTCCAGGTGAGACTGTGGGAGATCCCGGATGGCGGTCTGAAGAGGAACATGTCCGAGGCGGTCCTGGAGTTGTACGGACACAGTCGGCGCGTTGGTCTCATCGAGTGGCACCCCACGACCAACAACATCTTATTCAGCGCGGGCTACGATTACAAGGTGAGAAAGCCCCTCCCCCCCCCGGCTACTGTTTAGCAGAACGGAGGCACAGGCGGCTGCAGACGCTGCCACCCTGAGCGATAAACCAAGTGCTGGAGGAACTCAGCAGGAGGAAGAGGACACACAACGTTAAATACCGCCTGTCCTTCTCCCTTCACAGATGCTGCCTGACCTGAAGTTTCAGTTTCAGTTTAGTTCATAGTCACGTGTACCGAGGTACAGTGAAAAGCTTTTTGTTGCGTGCTAACCAGTCGGCGGAAAAGACAATACATGATTACAATCGTGCCATTCACAGTGTATGGATACATGATAAGGGAATGTGTAGGAAGGAACTGCAGATGCTGGATTAAACCAAAGATAGACACAAAAAGCTGGAGTAACCAGGGGCCACAGTTTAAGAATAAGGAGTAAGCCATTTAGAACGGAGACGAGGAAACACTTTGTCTCACAGAGAGCGGTAAGTCTGTGGAATTCTCTGCCTCAGAGGGCGGTGGAGGCGGGTTCTCTGGATGCTTTCAAGAGAGAGCTAGATGGGGCTCTTAAAAATAGCGGAGTCAGGGGATATGGGGAGAAGGCAGGAACGGGGTACTGATTGTAGATGATCAGCCATGATCACATTGAATGGCGGTGCTGGCTCGAAGGGCTGAATGGCCTACTCCTGCACCTATTGTCTATTGTCTATTGTCTATAACATACAAGGAATTTGATTTTGCCATACAGTCATAACAAAACAGCAACAAGACACACAACTACATAAAGATTTGACATAAACATCCACCACAGCGGCTCCTCCACGTTTCCCACTGTGATGGAAGGCAATAAAGTCTGACCTTCTTTCATCCTTTTCTCCAGCGGTCGGGGGAAGTCGAGCCATCCGCGGTTGGGGCGATCGAAGCTCCCGCGTCGCTGTACGTCGGCAGCGCCGCCCTCTAACGCTGTTACTATTTGATCCTCTCAGATCCTGATCTGGAACCTGGACAGCGGTGAGCCGGTGAAGATGATTGACTGTCACACCGACGTGGTCCTCTGCATGTCCTTCAACACCGACGGCAGCCTCTTCGCCACCACCTGCAAGGACAAGAAGCTGAGGGTCATCGAGCCAAGATCCGGCAAAGTGCTACAAGTAAATGATCCCTCCCCTCCCGAGATTTGCCGTGTCCCTGCTCGCTCCTGGCAAGATGTCAGTTCGAGGCAGTGGTGTTGCCGTGGAGTTCCTTGTGGCAGACCACAAAGGCAGTAGGAAGCTGGAGTGCTCCCACCATTTCCCATTTCGGTGTTAAAGGAAAAATCACAATAAATGCCATGGGATAGTTTCCCATTGTATTTGATAATGTGGTGGGATGGCCAGGAATATGTTCCATGGATCTCGCAGCATGTGAGAGTCACTGTGGTGAGAGTAAAGATACAGGGAATGGTGACGATAGACACAATAAGCTGGAGTAACTCAGCGGGACAGGCAGCATCTCTGGAGAGAAGGAATGGGTGACGTTTCGGGTCGAGACCCTTCTTCAGACTGAAAGTCACGGGAAAGGGAAGCGAGGGATATAGACGGTGATGTAGAGAGATAAAGAACAATGAATGAAAGATATGCAAAAAAGTAACAATGTTAAAAGAAACAGGCCATCGGTAGCTGTTTGTTGGGTGAAAATGGGAAGCTAGTGGAGGAGGGATAGGGAGAGAGGGAATGTAGGGATGACAATTGATGCTGGATCAGAAAGGGGTGGCAGCAGAGATTCAGACCAGGACGTCCAGAAGCCAGAGATATTGAAGAGGGGTTGTGGAGGTCCAATATAGAGTCATAGAGTGATGCAGCGTGAAATCAGGCCCTTCAGTCCAACTAGCCCACACCGACAAACATGCCCCATCTACACTAGTCCCACCTGCCTGCATTTAGCCCATATCCCTCCAAACCTATTCCTATCCATGTACCTGTGTAAATGCTTCTTAAACGTTGTGATTTAAGATCCATTTTTAAATGTTGTGCGGCATGGTGGCGCAGCGGTGGAGTTGCTGACTAAAGGGCCTGTCCCACTTAGGAGACCTAAACAGCAACGTCTGGTGGACCTTGCCCGCCACCCAAAGAAAAATCACGGTCGAGATGACCTGCAACCTCCTACCACCTCCCACGCATATGTTGAAAACCTTCCTCGACTATGAAGAAAACCGGCTTCGACTAGACCTGCGGCTAAAAAATGATCGATTTTTAAAACGGCAACCTATTTTTAGTCGAGGCCGGTTTTAATCATGATGAAAAAATAGCAGCAACCTAGATGAAGCGTCGACCACCGCGGAAACCACTTTCGACCATTAGGGAGAGTGACCAAAACCTCTTGTGACCTCATGGAAACCTTGGGTGGCGGGCAAGGTCACCAGAGATTGCTGTTTAGGTCTGCTAAGTGGGACAGGCCCTTTACAACGCCCGGGTTCAACCCTGACTACGATCGTTGGTTGGCGCAGATTCGATGGGCCGAAGGGCCTGTTTTCCGCACTGTACTGTATCACTAAACTAAACTGAACTAGTACCAGAAACCTAGTACCAACAATACACTAGAACAATAGTGGATGCTTGGCTGCTGCCTCAAGTAAAGTACAACCAGCTTGCAGGGCAGTGAGGTACAGGGGCGTGGACCCAGGGCCAGCACAGCTCTTGAGAAATGTTCCCAGGCTGGTCAGGTGAAGCTGGTCATCGATGGTGAACACACGCACGTCACTCTTGATGACGTTGAATTCTGGCAGAGGGTTAAATAATTTAAACATTTGTTGAGCTTCTCAGTTATCCATGAATGATGCATGTCCATTGTCAGTCTCACCTCAGGACATATATTCTCCTTGAAATACAAGACGTGCGAACTTGTTAAACTGTGCTGTCTGTAAGAACTTACCCAAAGTTTGATATTAGACAGAGAAACCTACATGACCTACTTTAGGGCAGAAGTTAAGGGGCTGTCCCACTTGGGCGACCTAATCCACGAGTTCGGGCGAGTTTGCCCTCGACTCATACTCGCAGCATGGTCGACACGAGGTCCTAGGAGGTCTTCGTAACTCTCCTTCATGCTCGAGAGTAGTCCCCGCGTACTCGAGGCCTCAGCTAGGTCGCGGCGAGTAAAAAAAGGTCGCCATGGAAAAATTGATACTTTTTTTACTCGTAAGTTTAGTCGAAGTAGGTCATAGTAGGTCGTAGTAGGTTATCATGTTATTCTTAGGTAATCGAGGGGAGTCGAAGGTAGTCGAAGGTAGTCGTAGATAGTCTTCATCATAGTCGAAGGGAGGTCGAAGGAGATCGAAGGAGGTCGTCTTCACTCTCCACTATTCGGTGTCCAATTTTCCCGTAGCTAGTCGAAGCTAGTCTTCAACATAGTCGAAGGAGGTCTTCAACATGACATTTTTTCAAACTCTCCTAAACTCTTCTAAACTCGCCAATTAGGTTGCCGCAGTGGGACAGCCCCTTTATGAGTTTCCTCATATAAAGTTTTAGTAAGTTTGCAGATGATATGGAAATTGATGGAGATGTGAGTAGCGAGGAAGATTGTCAAAGGATACAACGCTGAACAGCGCAGCTTGTAGAGTTGCTGCCTCACAGCAGCAGAGACCCGGGTTCGATCCTGACCTCGGGTGCTGTCTGCATGGCATTAGCACTTTCTTCCCCGGTGCTCCGGTTACTTCCCGCATCCCTAAGAAGTGCGGGTTTGTAGGTTAATTGACGTCTGTAAATTGCCCCGAGTGTGTAGGGAGTGGATGGGAAATTGGAATAGTGTAGAACTAGTGTGCGCAGTGATCGATGGTCAGCATTGACTCGGTGGGCTGAAGGGCCTGTTTCAAAGCTGTATCTTTAAATCAATAGTTGGTAATTTGGGCGGCAAAAAGGCAAGTGGAGTTTAATTCAGATAGGTTTGAGGATTTGTAATTTGGTTTAAAATGCAAAAGGAGAGTGTAGAGTAAATGGCAGAACTCTGAGCAGCATTGATGTTAAGAGGGCCCTTAGGTGAGTCCACAGCTCCCTGAAAGTGGCCACACAAGTGGACAGAATGGTCAAGAAAGTGAACACTTTTGGAGAGGGTGGAGAAGAGATTGGAGCATATTAGCTACAAGGAGGTTGGACAAACTTGGATTATTTTCTTTGGGATGTGGGAGGCTGAGGCTGATAGATGTTTATAAAATTATGAGAGGCACGGATAGAATAGATAGTCACCGGGGTGGAAATGTTAAATACTACAAGGTATTGGTTTAAGGTGAAAGGGGAAATTTTTAAAGGAGATTTGCAAGGCAAGTTTTATAAGCAGAGAGTAGCATGCGACTGGAACGCACTTCTGGGGAGAAGGTAGAAGCAGAAACAATAGCAGCGTTCGAGGTTTATAGTCAGGCACATAAACAGGCAGGGAATAGAGGGAATCAGACCATGTGCAGGCATAACTTCAGGCCCTGTCCCACTTTCCCGAGTTACTCACGCACTCTCCCGAGTTTTCCCCTTGATTCGAACACGGGGAATGTCGAGTAATGTCGGTAGCGAGCCCGTAGGAGTCCGTAGATGTTTCGTAGCGGCTCGTAATGCCAGCCGTAGGAACTCGGGGCATCAGGTAAGTCGGGACATTTTTTCAACATGTCCACGAGTTTAAAAAAATAGCCCCGAGTACCCACGAATGGCTATTACCGTAATTCCCCGAGTCCGAATCAAGGGGAAAACCTCGGGTGCGTTCGTGAGTAACTCGGGAAAGTGGGACAGGGCCTTTAGATTGCCATCACAGTTGGAGCAGGCTTGGCAGGTCAAAGATCCCGTTCCTGTGCTGAACTGTCCCATGCCCTAAGAATTGGGTAGACAGTGGGTTGAACATCGGACCACAATGATATTGCCCCAATTCTGTGTCACGTTTTATAACTTACGTGTATATCTGTGTGTACTTTAGCTAGAGTCACGACATCAACAGCAGATGGGGGTATTTAAATGAGGAAACCATTGGAGCAGAATTTGTTGCTGAGCTGACAGTGATGAGAACAGTGAATATTGTCTATATGTCAGACAGCAACTTGAAGTGAACACAGGGAGACGAGGGAACTGATGCAGACCCACAGATGATGCATGGAAATAGCATCTGCCAACCTTGCTCAACATTGACTGCTTTCTGTGTCGATCTGCTAGGCAATGGATTAAACTCACTTCAAGCAGAGTTTGTCCATTCAAGTGTAGCCACACATTTAACAGTTTTAACTAAGTTTTAACACCTGCCTGATCAACGCCACCACATTATTGCTTACTAGGGTGGACTTCAACTCTGTAGGAAAGAACTGCAGATGCTGGTTGAAATCGAAGGTAGACACAAAATGTTGGAGTAACTCAGCGGGACAGGCAGCATCCCTGGAGAGAGGGAATGGGTAACGTTTCGGGTCGGGACCCTCCCCTGTCAGGGGAGTGGGCAGGACGGAGATAGAATGTAGTCGGAGACAGCAGGACTGGTGGGAGAACTGGGAAGGGAGAGGGGATGGAGACGGAGGGAAAGCAAGGGCAACTTGAAGTTAGAGAACGTCCATACCTGGAGTCTGAAGAAGGGTTTCGACCCGAAACGTTGCCTATTTCCTTCGCTCCATAGATGCTGCCTCACCTGCTGAGTTGCTCCAGCATTTTTGTCTACCTTAGCTTCCCTCTATGTTGGATTCAGATCAGATAGTGAATTCAGTCACGTCAATACAGTTCCTCAACCTCGCAGGTCCACAAGATGCACTCCCCCCCCCACCCCACTGCAGAAAATTCCTTGGTTCAGTAATAAGCTCATGTTCATCAGTTATTGGATAGAATTAGGCCATTCAGCCCATCAGGTCTACTCCGCCATTCAATCATGGCCGATCTGTCTCTCCCTCTCAACCCCATTCTCCTGCCTTCTCCCCATAACCCCTGACACCCGAACTAATCGAGAATCTGTCAATCTCCGCCTTAAAAATACCAATGACATTCCCTCCAAAGCTGTCTGTGGCAATGAATTCCACAGATTCACCACCCTCTGGCTAAAGAAATTCCTCCTCATCTCCTTTCTAAAAGAACGTCCTTTTATTCTGCGCTGCGCCTACTGATCCTAGACACCCCCACTAGTGGAAACATCTTCTCCGCACCCACTCTATCCAGGCCTATCACTAATCTGCAGAAGCTTTGACCGAAGGTAGACACAAAATGCTGGAGTAACTCAGCGGGACAGGCAGTCTGAAGAAGGGTCTCGAACCAGTCCTTCTCTCCAGAGATGCTGCCTGTCCCGCTGAGTTACTCCAGCATTTTGTGTCTACCTTCGATTCAAACCAGCATCTGC
Source organism: Malacoraja senta (assembly GCA_038087875.1). Classification (NCBI taxonomy): domain Eukaryota; kingdom Metazoa; phylum Chordata; class Chondrichthyes; order Rajiformes; family Rajidae; genus Malacoraja; species Malacoraja senta. Next base: position 8,773,984 of record CM075989.1, on the reverse strand, counting down.
AGTTCTTTCCTACGAAACTGTGGTCGCAACAGGTCACAGGAACGCAAGTAAAATACAATGCCTTTAGCCGGGACAGTCTGTGAAGCAGTGTCTACTTCTGCAGGCTCTCCGGTGTCCTCTGCTGGACAGTGTGGGCAATACCAGGGAGGACAAAATCAGACCAGACCACCCCACTCACTGGCGGGCACAGGCGGAATTGACAGAGGGGAAACCTGCGGTAGTTCCACTCTCCCCACCTCTCCTTGATCTGTTATGTACAGCTTAACATCTTTGGGGAGAGGTGGGATGGGAGGAATGAACTGGGGGCTCAAGTAAACATGGAGCACGTCAAAATTCTCTTCATGAAATTAACTGCGCAATGAATTATTGCAGGTTTGGCAACATTTTGCTTGTGTGTGAATGGTAAATATGGAGAATCAAGGGCTGAGTTTGCCTCACCGGTGATTTAAAGGAAGAAATTCTGCACTTAAGCGGAAAATAAAATAAAAGGGTCATGGAAAATAGAGTCAGAGTTGCACAGGCCCTTCGGCCCAATGGTCCACATCGACCAACATCCCATCTACACTATGTCCCACCTGCCTGTGTTTGGTCCATAACCCTCTAAACTTATCCTATCCATGTACCTGTCTAAATGTTTCTCAAACATTGTCATAGTACCTGCCTCAACTACCTCCTCCCAGTTCGTTCCATACACCCACCACCCTTACTTTAAAAAAAGCTACCCCTCGAGTTCCTATTAAATCTTTCCCCCCTCAACTTAAACCTATGTCCACAAAAATGCTGGAGAAACTCAGCGGGTGCAGCAGCATCTATGGAGCGAAGGAAATAGGTAACGTTTCGGGCCGAAACCCTTCTTCAGACGTTTCCCGTTACCTATTTCCTTCGCTCCATAGATGCTGCTGCACCCGCTGAGTTTCTCCAGCATTTTTGTGTACCTTCGATTTTCCAGCATCTGCAGTTCCTTCTTTAACACATTAAACCTATGTCCTCTGGTTCTCATATCCCCTACTCTGGTTCTCGATTCTCCTACTCTGAGAACAAGTGTGAGTGTTAAAAGAGAGTCTTTGGTCCAGGGCAGTTTGCAACATAACAAGAATTGAAGATAAGACACAAAGTGCTGGAGTAACAGCGGGTCAGGCAGCATCTCTGGAGAAAAAGGATGGGTGATGTTTTGGGTTGTAACTCTCAGACTCTGAAGAAGGTTTCCAAACCGAAACGTCACCCATCCTTCTTCTCCAAAGATGCTGCCTGACCAGCTGAGTTACTCCAGCACTTTGTGTCCATCCTCAGTGTAAATCAGCATCTGCAGTTCCTTCCTACTGTACCTGCCTAACCCGTTGAGTTACTCCAGCACTTTGTGTCTATCTTCAGTGTAAACCAGCGTCTGCAGTTCCTTGCTACGTGACAAGAAAGCCAATGTCTATAAAGTACCAGTGAGGCTAGGAATGAAAAGATCAGATTGCAAAGCTCTCTTTGAGCAAGGACAAACAAAATGGAGTGCCTGGAGTGCTCGTGGAGAAAGTTTCTATAATCCTGTGGTTCCTTCTTACACATTACAAGATTCGATCTATTCGTTCCCTGCAGGAAGCCAGCTGCAAGAGTCACAAAGTCAACCGCGTTGTGATCCTGGGGAACTCGAAGAGGTTGCTGACCACAGGAGTGTCCAGGTGGAACACCAGGCAGATTGCCCTCTGGGATCAGGTCAGTGCGGTCAGACAAGCCTCCAGGACCAAGGCTGCGACTCTCAGATTTCCTGTTGTGAAATCGACTGAAATGGCAGCATTATCCTGTGTGTGTAATCCCAATGCACCTGAGCAGCAAATCATAAATATACTCCCTGACCCAAAAATAACTGTTTTGAGTCCTTGGATTTTAATTACCTTAGATGAACGTTTCAAAGTTAGAATGATTTTTTAAATTATAATCATATTTTTTTAAATAATGGAACTTTTGCTTTTTATGTGTTTGGTCCAAATTTTATCAGCACGGTCAAATATTTCATATATTTGCTGATAATTGACTGAGAATTCTTCTGTGTGGTTGGCTGCTGCTTCCCAACAACTATCAGGCTCTTGAACAAAACACAACCCACACCTCAACAACATGTCCTTCACCCATCTCCATCATTCCTCCTCCTCTTGGACTCCCCCTGCTGGCCTTCTACCTTCTCTGGACCTTTTTTGACTTCTCAACTCCCTTTACCCACAGTCTGAAGAAGGGTCCAGACCCTAAACGTCACCTATCCATGGATCTCCAGAGATGCTGCCTGACCTGCTGAGTTACTCCAGCATTTGCGTTCTTTTTTTTTTGGTCAACCAGCATCTGCAGTTCCTTGTTTCTACATATGATCTATGGATCAAGAATAAGGAGTAAGCCATTTAGAACGGAGACGAGGAAACACTTTTTCTCACAGAGAGTGGTGAGTCTGTGGAATTCTCTGCCTCCTAGGGCGGTGGAGGCAGGTTCTCTGGATACGTTCAAGAGAGAGCTTGATAGGGCTCTTAAAGATAGCGGAGTCAGGGGATATGGGGAGAAGGCAGGAACGGGGTACTGATTGGGGATGATCAGCCATGATCACATTGAATGGCAGTGCTGGCTCGAAGGGCCGAATGGCCTACTCCTGCACCTATTGTCTATTGACTGTCTTTGGTTGAACTAAGGACTTTGAGTATTTTCTGCACCAGTGTGGGAGTCATTAATTTTTTGGTTTATGTCGTATTATCTACACAAATTGTGTTTACAGGCCTGATGAGCTGCTGCAAGTAAGAATTTAATCGTTCCATTTGTCGGCACATTTGACAGTTAAACACTGCGGACTCTTGACTTTCTCTTGCTCAGTCAACTCGATGACATCATGATGCTGGGCATCAGGGATTCCACTTAAACAGAGGATTCAAATCATGGGAAAGCCATCCAGCGGACTTCAGTAAACCTTTAGTGAGGAGCTGTCTTTATCATTGACTCAGGGCCCAGGCCATTGCTTTCTGCATGATGCAGCCCACACATGGCTACACAATGCCAACCTATCTTACACGATACTCACTGCTGTGAGCACTAAGCTTACATATGATGCTTGCTACTTACCACTGACCACATGATACCAAGGTCATAGGCCAAGGGTTTTGGTTTCTGGTTGGACATAATTGTAAGGGTTTAGTTCCATGACCTTGCTCTAGATTGCCCCACCCCCATACACCCACCATTGGTTACCTGGGTTCATCAACGGCCCTCAAACAGACAATGGCTGTTATTTCTATAACTAGCAAACCAAAGTGTTTGTTATTCTTTAATGTTCTGCTGAAAACTCACCTTATGAAGGCGGCACAGTGGCACAATTGGTAGAGCTGCTGCCGCACAGCGCCGGAGTCTTGGGTTCAAATCTGACCTCGGGTGCTGACAGTGTGGAGTTTGCACGTTCTCCCTGTGACTTTCTTCTGGACGCTCCAGTTTCCTTAGTAACTTGGCCAGCCAGGGCTGTTTGAGAAACAGCACTCTTTCTTACTATGAAGGAGAACTCTCCCGCAAAGTTCCTTCATCCCTCAGCCAAGATCACCAAACACTCAGCAGCTTACTCTAATGGGATACCCTCGCCAGCTTACTCTCAGGGATATCTTTCGTTGTATAAATTGCCTGTTACCTTTTACCTGTATTAAGTATTGGGGCATCTTGCGGAGATGGTTTTGAGATTTGAGGCGTTTCGGAGGGGGTGGGATGCAAAGTTGCTTTTTATCTCCCATCTTTTTTTCCAGGACGACTTATCGATGCCAATTAAAGAAGAAGAAATCGATGGTCTCTCGGGGCTCCTGTTCCCTTTCTACGATGGTGATACACACATGCTGTACTTAGCTGGAAAGGTAAATGATCCGTCAGTTCACAATGCATTTTGAAAAGGGGAGGAGAAATGAGAATGCCAACAACACAAGGTGTGACTGTGCTGTATCCATCCCCCCTTGCCTGGAGTAAAGGGGCTGTCCCACTTAGCCGTCATTTGCGCCTCATTTATGCGTTAAATGTAAATTAGGTCGACGCGTTGTGACGCGTCGGGTGCGCATGCGTTGCGCATGGTGAGGCGTGGAATCGCATGCGGTGGCGTGCGGTATCGCGCGGCTCTCCAGGATTTAGTACAGGAACGAAATCCTTGCGTATGCACGCGAGGATGCGTATCACGTATGCACGCTGACGCATTGGGTACGCATGCTGATGCATTGGCGTCGTACGCTGGCGTCCCGACGTCTCACGTGTATCGCGTCACCGTGCGTCAACGTCCTAACGTCTGTGCGTCAACGTCCTGCCGTGCGCCGCAGGGTATTCTAATGACGTCACGCGCACCAGACGGCTGTGCTGACGCGTGATGACGCATGATTTGTGCGCGACGTCGCGCATCACGACGCATCGAACTATTTTACATATGACGCGCAAATGACGCCCAAGTGGGACAGGCCCTTTATGTCCATTATGACCTCCCTGTCTCATTCGAAGGTGATGCTAAGGGTGGGGGTGGGAGATGATTCTTGAAGAGGTTACACCCTTTCTCTGCTACCAAGGAACAGTTACATCAGATCACATTTCCAACTGTTAATACTACAAGCAGTAATATATAGATTCATTGTTTCTTGTCACTTGGGCCTGAGGGTTCCACCTACAGTGGCTTGCAAAAGTTTTCATACCCCTTGAACCTTTCCACATTTTGTCACGTTACAACCACAAACGTAAATGTATTTTATTGGGATTTTATGGGATAGACCAACACAAAGTGGTGCATAATTGTGAAGTGGAAGGAAAATGATACATGGTTTTCAAATTTTTTTACAAATAAAAAAACTGAAAAGTGTCGCGTGCAAAAGTATTCAGCCCCCCTGAGTCAATACTTTGTAGAACCACCTTTCGCTGCAATTACAGCTGCAAGTCTTTTGGGGGTATGTCTCTACCAGCTTTGCACATCTAGAGACTGAAATTTTTGCCCATTCTTGTTTGCAAAATAGCTCAAGCTCAGTCAGATTGGATGGAGAGCGTCTGTGAACAGCAATTTTCAAGTCTTGCCAGAGATTCTCAATTGGATTTAGGTCTGGACTTTGACTGGGCCATTCTAACACATGAATATGCTTTGATCTAAACCATTCCATTGTAGCTCTGGCTGTATGTTTAGGGTTGTTGTCCTGCTGGAAGGTGAACCTCCGCCCCAGTCTCAAGTCTTTTGCAGACTCTAACAGGTTTTCTTCCAAGATTGCCCTGTATTTGGCTCCATCCATCTTCCCATCAACTCTGACCAGCTTCCCTGTCCCTGCTGAAGAAAAGCATCCCCACAGCATGATGCTGCCACCACCATGTTTCACAGTGGGGATGGTGTGTTCAGGGTGATGTGCAGTGTTAGGTTTCCGCCACACATAGCGTTTTGCATTTAGGCCCAAAACTTCAATTTTGGTCTCATCTGACCAGAGCACCTTCCTCCACATGTTTGCTGTGTCCCCCACATGGCTTGTGGCAAACTGCAAACGGGACTTATGGCTTTTTTTCAACAATGGCTTTCTTCTTGCCACTCTTCCATAAAGGCCCGATTTGTGGAGTGCACGACTAATAGTTGTCCTGTGGACAGATTCTCCCACCTGAGCTGTGGATCTCTGCAGCTCCTCCAGAGTTACCATGGGCCTCTTGGCGGCTTCTCTGATCAATGCTCTCCTTGCCCGGCCTGTCAGTTTAGGTGGACGGCCATGTCTTGGTAGGTTTGCAGTTGTGCCATACTCTTTCCATTTTCGGATGATGGATTGAACAGTGCTCCGTAAGATGTTCAAAGCTTGGGATATTTTTTTATAACCTAACCCTGCTTTAAACTTCTCCACAACTTTATCCCTGACCTGTCTGGTGTGTTCCTTGGGCTGCATGATGCTGTTTGTTCACTAATGTTCTCTAACAAACCTCTGAGGCCTTCACAGAACAGCTGTATTTATACTGAGATTAGATTACACACAAATGGACTCTATTTACTAATTAGGTGACTTCTGAAGGCAATTGGTTGCACTGGATTTTATTTAGGGGTATCAGAGTAAAGGGGGCTGAATACATTTGCACGCGACACTTTTCAGTTTTTTATTTGTTAAAAAATTTTGAAAACCATGTATCATTTTTCTTCCACTTCACAATTATGCGCCACTTTGTGTTGGTCTATCACATAAAATCCCAATAAAATACATTTACGTTTGTGGTTGTAACGTGACAAAATGTGGAAAAGTTCAAGGGGTATGAATACTTTTGCAAGCCACTGTATATATCTGCTGTTTCATCTAGGGAAGCAATGATACGGAAGAACCAAAGAAGCAGGAGTGAAGCAGTCCACAAGATCCAGGCCCACTCCCCATTCAATGTGTCCCAGCTGATCCTGCATACTATGCCCCAACCCCTCATGCTTCAGTTTCCACTCAATCCCATCCCATACCCCACACCCTTCCATGTGGGAAAATCAATCGCTCTTTCTTTGGCACTGATCACTCTGGCTGGAGAATTCCAAACAATCACATCCACTGAAGGGAAAATATTCAGCTCGCTTCCATCACAAATGCCCAGTCACGGACCCGGCGAATGTGACTTTGTTTAAGATTCCCGATATTCGCTTAATCATTCCCTTCCAACATCCATCATGTCAAGGAGATCCCCATTCATTAGACCCAACTGTAATGTATACGGGACAATCCTATTCAGTCTTCCCACAAGTTGGCAAAGGGCCGGCTGTTCTGAAACACACCTCATTTTCATTCATTCGAAGTAAAGGGAGTGATTTCCAAAACGAGCAAGAAACCAGATCCATCAGGTTATTGATCAATGAGCAACATTGAAAATGATCTCAACAATGCAATGAGCATTTTACATTTCCTGTGCCCAATCTTCTCTTGTACAGGGTGATGGGAATATCCGATACTATGAAATTAGCACTGAGAAACCATATCTCCACTACTTGATGGAATATCGCTCACCAGCTCCACAGAAGGGGATGGGTAAGATCACAGATTTAATCCCATTGGTTTTTAAATAATTTCTGCAGTGAATTAATGGAAACTAGTGAGAACCCTGCAGTTAATAAACACAGTCACGGTTTTGCTGCTAGTTAGCAGAAACTAGCAAGGTCAATGGAACCCAGGTTACGGGCAGCACAGTGGTGCAGCAGTAGAGTTGCTACCTTACAGCGCCAGAGACTCAGGTTCAATCCTGACTATGGGTGCTGTCTGTACGGAGTTTGTACGCTCTCCCTGCGACCATGTGGGTTTTCTCCGGGTGCTCTGTTTCCTCCCACCTTCCACAGATGTGCAGGTTTGCAGGTTAAATTGGTTTCTGAAAATCGTCCCCAGTGTGTGTAGGAGTGAACTAGTGTATGGGTGATTGCTGGTCGACGCGGACTCGGTGGGCCGAAGGTCCTGTTTCCAAGCTGAATCTCGAAATGAAACTAAATTAAAATGAAGGGAAGATTCTGGGCACACTGTTACCACCACCTGTGCAGGCATAGAAACATAGAAACATAGAACATAGGTGCAGGAGTAGGCCATTCGGCCCTTCGAGTCAGCACCGCCATTCAATATGATCATGGCTAATCATCCAAAATCAGTACCCCATTCTTCCTTTCTCCCCCATATCCCTTGATTCCGTTAGCCCTAAGAGCTATATCTAACTCTCCCTTGAATACATTGAATTCAAGGTAAATTCAATGTGAATTACATGCATTCAATGAATACATTGAATATGTTGAACGTATAGATATCAACAGAGTTAGCGAGCGTGGGCTTCCTATGAAAGATAAGGGGCTGTCCCACTGCGGCGACCTAATCCGCGAGTTCAGAAGACTGTCTTTGACCTTCAAGCTCGAGGGCACTCGCCTGGAAAACCTCGAGCTGCATCGACCGTCAGCGATGAAACTGCGAGCTGGATCGACCGACCGCACGCACACACACACACACACGCACGCACGCACGCACGCACGCACGCACGCACGCACGCACGCACGCACACACACACACACACACACACACACACACACACACACACACACACACACACACACACACACACACACGCGCACACACACACACACACACACACACACACACACACACACACACACACACACACACACACACACACACACACACACATCGCAAAGGCGGGGGCCAGGGAAAGTGGGGAAGCGCTGTCTGAAATTCACACCCGCGATGAAGAGGAAGGTAAAAGAGGGCTGCACAGTTGTACGATAAGTTCTTTAGAGAGCGCGGGGGGGTGGAATGAGGGGGGAGAAGGGAAGAGAGGGGGAGAGAAGGAGAGAGAAGGGGAGAGAAGGAGAGAGAAGGGGAGAGAAGGGGGGGAGAAGGGGAGAGAAGGGGAGAGAAGGGGGGGAGAAGGGAAGAGAAGGGGAGAGAAGGAGAGAGAAGGGGAGAGAAGGGGAGAGAAGGGGAGAGAAGGGGGGAGAAGGGGAGAGAAGGGGAGAGAAGGGGGGGAGAAGGGAAGAGAAGGGGAGAGAAGGAGAGAGAAGGAGAGAGAAGGGGAGAGAAGGGGGGGAGAAGGAGTGGTGAAGGGGAGAGAAGGAGAGAGAAGGAAAGAGAAGGAGAGAGAAGGGGGGAGAAGGGGGAGAAGGGGGGGAGAAGGAATGGAGACACCCTTTAAGAAGTCAGACAACATAATAAAGTTCAGCGGGCATTTTACTTGGTCCTGAAAACTCCAATGAGCCAATCAAAATGCCCGGTCAGCGAAGGAGATTGCCTACGGCTGCCCCCGACTGCCTGTAAATACACAGCGACCACACTCCACTGCACTACGAGTTCAAAAGAACCATGCCGACCAATTTTTACCCGCGGAAAATGTTTCAACATGCTGAACATTTTTCGCCGACCTAGCTGAGGCCGCGAGTATGCGGGAACTTCCCTCGAGCATGAAGGAGAGTTACAGTGACCTCATGGGACCTCCTAGGACCACGTGTCGACCACGCTGCGGGTTTGAGTCGAGGGCAAACTCGTCTAAACTCTCAGATTAGGTCGCCGCAGTGGGACAGCCCCTATACGTGATGTTTTAATATTTTTAATTTTTAGGAGCTCATTGGAGGCTTCTTTGTACGTGTTGCAGGTGTGATGCCAAAACACGGGCTGGATGTGTCCATGTGTGAGGTGTTTCGGTTCTACAAGGTGGTTACACTGAAAGGAGTGATCGAGCCAATATCGATGATCGTGCCACGAAGGGTGAGTGAGAATAACCTACAGTTGTTTCCAGCGTCAGAGCCAGGCTACAGAGCCTGTTCTCGAATGGAATGCACTGTGGAAGGGGAGGTCGGAAACAGGTTCAACTGCAACTTTCGAAAGGGGGGGTTTTTAATCTTTTTTTTTTGTTTATTCATTTGCGGAATGTGGACGTGGCTGGCATGACTGGTTTCTGTTTCCCATGTCGAGTTATCCTTGGGACATCAGCAGTGAGTTAATACTTGAAGTATCAGGCATCACATGAAGTAAATACTCCCACCACGCTGTCAGCTGGGAAGTGTCACCACAATGAAGAAACAGTGATATCGTTTTCATTCAAAATAGCACTCTGCGTACTGGGGAACTCAGGGATGTGCTCCAGGGGTGTTTACAGGCCTTGTGCAGGGCAAGTTTTATACACAGAGTGGGAGGTGTCTGGAACCCACTACCAGGGCTGGCATTTGAGAGACTTTGAGGAAGGTACATGGATATGCAGGGAATGGATGGATAGGGGTCTTGTGCAGACGGAAATTGCTGTGTACCATGTGATCACACAGCAGGGCAGGATTAGAGGAATCGAACGGGAAGTGGGATTAACAGGGTAGATATGTTAAGCACATCCATGAACGGCTAAACTAAACCAGGTGCGCCAACACATGTTTCATGTATGTTCACTTCAATTCCAGAAAGCACTTTTTCACTGAAGTTTAAGTAAAAACATTTGCAGGGTCACAATCTGAAAAAGTGTTTTCAATTAAAAACCTGTTCCTTTATTAATGGCTTAAATTTTCATGGGGACTAAAACATGTTTTGGTAACATTACTATCGTGGACGGCACAGTGGCGCAGCGGTAGAGTTGCTGCCTTGCAGCGCCAGAGACCCGGCTTAGATCCTGACTACGGGAGCTGTCGGTACAGAGTTTATACGTTCTCCCCGTGACCTGCGCGGGTTTTCTCCAGGTGCTCCGGTTTCCTCCCACACTCCAAAGGCGAACAGGTTTGTAGGTTAATTGGCTTGGTGTAATTGTAAATTGTCCCTAGTGTGTGTAGATAATGTGCGGGGATCGCTGGTCGGTACGGACTCGGTGGGCCGAAGGGCCTGTACCTGTAAACTAACCTAAATTACCGAGGAGGGGCTTGTGGCTTGTTTCCATGGAACGGTTCCACACAAATGCAAGTCATTGTTACCGCAGTACTTGCGGCCAGATTCTCTCACCAATAGAAACGTGACTGAAGGCCCTTCAAGCGAAAGTCAAAGAGCTGGATAACTCGTTGCAGCCCATTATCTGATCGGCCTAAGGAAAGCTTCCTCCTAATCCGTTGCTATGCCAACACGCTGATTATAACAAAAGGCTGAGCTCTCCAATGTCCAGCTTGAGTTCTCTCACATTGGTACGCAGTGCAGTCATTTCCTAAACCACTACAGACCCTTCCAAGACAATAATCCCAGAGGGAGGTCTGTGTAGGAGGCGTCTACATCCGGAAGAAGCTGATCACTGAGGACCCAGTACAGGCACGGAGTAGCCAAGGTCGGGAGAGGCGCGTCGTCTTGGTCATGTCCTGTGAGCTAATGAGGAGAGATTTCATTAGCCACAGAGTGGTGAATCTGTGGAATTCATTGCCACAGGTGGCTGTGGAGGCCAAGTCATTGGGTATTTTTAGAGCAGAGATTGATATGTTTTTGATTAGTGAGGATGTCAAAGATTACGGGGAGAAGGCAGCAGAAGGGGGTTGAGAGAGAAAAATAGATCAGCCGTGATTGAATGGCGGAGCAGACTCAAGGGCCTAATTCTGCTCCTATGTCTTATGAACTCTTATGGCCTACAGCACCCCAGTGTTGGGCCAAAGCCTGCCCTCTCTCCTGGAAAATGTGCCTGTCAGTGGGGATGTCTGCTTCAGAGAAGCAACCCTTCCGCCAACTGACCACTGCCTGAGTCACAGGCGTTAACAGTGCCTGCGTAACAGTCCAAAACCGGCATCTCCAAATCAAGTCAAGCTTATTGCCATGTACACCACGTGGGGTGAGGTACAGCCACAATGATCATCTTGCACCGAAAAGAAAGCTCAGGCAGAATCAGTGCAAAGAGTTTTATTTTGCAAATGTGTACATTTCAAAGGTTTTCACAATTATTAATGACCCTTTTCTTATCGAGCAACAAAGAGGAAGATGGCTGAACTTTATTGCCTTCCCTCACAGTGGGAACGTTGATTCCGCTGCGGGGGGATGTTTATGTTAAACTCTATCGTGTATTGTGTTATTTTTTCATTGGTATATGGCTGTCTGGTAACTCGAATCTCACGGTACCAATTGATGCTTGTGACAATAAATGTGACTTGAGCTTGGTAAGCTTACCTGGCAACTCTCCCAGCAGTCTGAAGAAGGGTTCCGACCCGAAACGTCACCTATTTCTTCTCTCCGTTGATGCTGACTGACCCGTTGAGTTACTCCAGCACTTTGTGTCCATCTTCGGTATAAACCAGCATCTGCAGTTTCTTTCCACACAGAGATGATCTATGCATTGGTTTCTTCTCCCCCTGCCACCGACCGACCACTCACTGGCCTGTCTTCAGTCTGAAGAGGTCAATAAAATGCCAGAAACCCAGACTCATAATGACACCCCTCAACGCTCTGGCCTTCGAGGAAGGAACCTTGGTTACGGCTCAAAATATCCCTGGCAGAGGAAGCCAGCAGGAAGAGGGAATCAGCAGGGTCTGATTGGAAGTGGAATTACATTCACTGGAGAATTGACATTCTATAACTAGTGGAAGATATAATTCAAAAGTGCAACAAAATCATCCTGGGCGATCTCAAGACCTACTTCCCAACAGGAGTAACAGTACAGAATCTGGAATATCCCCCTCCCCCCAATAAAACAATAAGGGTTAATTCAACAGTCGGAGGGTGTGGAAGTTCAACAAGTGGCTGGAATCGATCTGCAGCAGAGCTGGGATCTAGTTGAACGATAGAACAGCCTCCATCCCTGGGCTGGTCTGTCTGGGGGCTTCTCAATAATTGGTTTGCGGTCGTGGTGGATGGTTATTTTTTAATGAGATAAATGAATGATTTTGCTCAAATCTAGGCATTGGGTCACCTTCCTTGTGCCGACTTCTATTTCACTGCAGATAGACACAAAGTGCTGGAGTAACCCAGCGGGCCAGTTTGAGCTTAGTATAGTTGATTGTCACGTGCACTGAGGTACAGTGAAAAGCTTTTGTTGCGTACTAACCAGTCAGTGGAAAGACAAATACATGATTACAATCGAGCCGTCCGCAGTGTAAAAATACATGATAAAGGGGATAAAGGGAATCATGTTTAGTGCAAGATAAAGCCAGTAAAGTCCGATCAAAGACAGCCCGCGGGTCTTCAATGAGGTAGATTGTACTTCAGGAGTGCTCTCTAGTTGTTGGTAGGATGGTTTAGTTGCCTGATAACAGTTGGGAAGAAACTGTCCCTGAATCTGGAGCTGTGAGTCAGGCAGCAACTCTGGAGAAAAAGGAAAGATGATGTTTCTGGTCCAGACCCTTGGGTCCCAACCCAAAATGTCACCTATCGTTTCCCTCCAGAGATGCTGCTTGAATCGCTGAGTTTCGCCAACACTTTGTGTCTATCTTTGGAATAAACCAGCATCTGCAATTGTTTCTTCTATTTCACTGTGTTCGATTGCTTTTGTTTTTTCAGTCTGAAACGTACCAAGAAGATATCTACCCGATGACACCTGGGACGGAGCCTGCACTGACGGCAGACGAGTGGCTCAGCGGCATGAACAGAGGTCCGACCTTTCAATACCAGTACTTGCTTGGTGCCCATTGTAGCCGCAATCCCACCTCACGTCGCAGTACTGCAATGTCAGACATAGCCCAGCGGAGAGGCCAATCTAATACCCAAGAGCTTTTCACTAAGGCTAAAAGCCCCACACTCAACAGTAGCAGCAAATAACCTTTAAACCATAAGAAAAGCTTGGTTCATGTGAAGTTTCTGATGTTTATTACTGTCACCTATACCGAGGTAGAGTGGAACGCTTTGGTTTGCATGCTATCCAACCCAAAAATTCCACCAGCTTGGCTGTGTGGTCATTAAAAATACTATACTATCCAAACAGATTAGATCTACCACACGTAAATACAGGCAAGTTAAACTCATGGACAATAGATAGAACAAAGGGGGCAGAGTGCAGAATTAGTTCTCGGCTTTGTGGCATATCCGTTCCATAGACAAAGTTCAATGTCAAACAATGGGGTAAAAGTGAATTGGACAGTACCCTAGCTTATGGAAGGGCTGTTCAGAATCCTGATAAAAGAGAGGTGGAAGCTATTCCTGAGTCTGGTGGTGACGGACGTTCAAGCTTCCTGCATCTGCTGGACGGGAGCAGGGAGAAGAAGGAGTGACCAGGGTGGGACCACTCAGTGATTATGTTGGCTGCTTTTCCAAGGCAACACGAAGTGTAGATGGAGTCAATGGCCTGGTCTGCGTGATGGCCTGGCCTGCATCTACAAATTCTCTGCAATTTCTTACAGTCTTGTGGCAGAGGGCGCATCTGTAGAAGTTTGTAAGAGTTATTGGAGACATGACGAATATCCTCAGTCTGCTCAGGAAGTAGAGGCCTTGCTGTGCTTCTGCCAGACACGTGCGGTTAAATGAAGGCACCGTGATATCACCGTGCTTCCCCAGTAAGAATTCTACAAAAGAATCACAGGAAAGAACAGGACAGTGAAATCCCTAGCCAGCTTTACCAAGACGCAGAACATTACAATGGGCTGGATGGCTTCCTTTGATGCTGTATCCATCTCTGCTCTCTATTTAATTGTATCTCTCTCTTGCTCACTCTGGATAACTCACTGTTCAATAATAAGCAGAGCTGAATACTAAGGAATCAACCTGCTATTTAACTGAGGTGTCTTTACTGTACAGTATCCGTATACATTCCGATTCTTCTGAAATACAAATTGGTCTGCATTCCTCCCCAGATTTTAATCTTCATTCCTTTGTCTTTGACTCATTCCAATGTTATTTATCTCCATAATCTCTGCCAGCGAACATTTCTCGGTGCTCCTCTAGTTTTGCCCTCAGCTCTGGAAAACCCTTGTTACTCCTCTCTTAACTAACTCTCCCTCTAACACCTACCTCTCCGACCTAGTTAAATCGTCAAGTTTATTGTCGTCTGCACAAGTACAGAGAGGTACAGGTACAATGAAAATCTTACTTGCAGCAGCATCACAGTCATAGTGTCATGGAGTTATGGAGCCTGGAAACAGGCCCTTCGGCCCAACTTGCCCACACTGACCAACATGCCCCATCTACACTAGTCCCACCTCCCTCTAAATCTGTCCTATTCATGTACGTGTCTAAATCTTTCATAAATGTTGCGATAGTCCCAGCCTCAACTACCTCCTCCGGCAGCTTGTTCCACACACCCACCGCCCTTTGTGTGGAAAAAGTTGCCTCTCGTGTTCCTATTAAATCTTTTCCACCTCACCTTGAACCCATGGACTTAGACAACACACAACATAAATTACATATAAATCTTACGTAAATGACACATACATTCTATAAAGATAAAGGGGTGCACAAAACCAAATTGGTAGAGTTGCTGCCTTACAGCACTAGAGATTCAGGTTTCATCCTGACTACATCAAGAGAGACAAGGTGTTTAATTACCATATGGACAATGGAACAATGAAATTCCTGCAGCTGAAATTATATCAGCAGCATAGCAGGCCTATTAATGCTAGCATATAATGATCAGCATAGCCAGACTTGTCCATACTCCATAGGGGGTGGACATACAGGCTACATCGAGCAAGAACCAGTGCAGCTTCACCAGATAACCGTTCATCTACTCTAACACCTGGAGCTGAAGCCGAATGCTATGAAAATGCCAAGGCAGGGCCGTTCAGCAGCAGACTGCCTGTGCTGCTTGCATTCAGAGATTAGATCACTGTTTACAACATCAGCGGTGCTGCTCTCTCTCCCTGCCAGTCATCGAGCTACGTGAAGACAGAAAAGGAGCTCTTTCCTTCCTGGCAGCGGCATCGAGTGGCAGGGTGTTCCCTTCCGCACATGGAACATACAGCTCAGAGATCCTGTGCTGTTTATCCTCCACACCAGCGCTCTCCGCCCTATCTTTCTTTCCTCATGTACATGTTTCCCTTTGCCTAAAGCTGTTGACGTCATCAGTGTTTATCTTCGAATGAAGTTTCTATGAGGATTCTGCACCATTTTGCTGACTCGTGGTTTTCTCTAGACTGTGACCTTAGTGTGAGCCTACATACTAGGTCAGAAGATAGACACAATGTCAGGGGTTATGCGGAGAAGGCAGGAGAATGGGGTTAAGAGGGAAAGATAGATCAGCCATGATTGAATGGCGGAGTAGACTTGATGGGCTGAATGGCCTAATTCTGCTCCTATCACTTATGAACCTATGAACACAAAGTGCTGGAGTAACTCAGCGGGTCAGGCAGCATCTCTGAATAAAATGGAATAGGTGGCCTTTTCACATGTCCCTCCCCACAAACCTCTATCTTTCAGTCTGAAGAAGGGTTCTAACCCGAAACCTCGCCTATTCCTTTGCTCCAGAGATGCTGCCTGACCCGCTGAGTTACTCCAGCATTTGTGTTTATCGTCGGTATAAATCAGCATTTGCAGTTCCTTCTTACACACTAGGTTGGAAGGTGAGTTGGCTGCTCTGTCTAGCTTGTCCCTAGTGTGTAGTATCTGGTCAGATCTGCGGAGAGCTGATGGATACATGGGAAAAATAAAGTAGGATTAGTGCGAATGGGTGCTTGATGGTCAGCACTGACTTAGTGGGCCGAAGGGCCTGTTTTGGTGCTATCTGAATCTAGGATTGGTGTTGCTGCATTCAGGCCTGAACGCTTCTGATTCACATAAGGAGCAGCAACGTCAGCTGATATCTAGACCTGTCCTGTTATCCCCTCATCGCGATCAAATCCCAGCTCTGTGCTCCAGATCTCTCTGCGTCCTCCACAGTTGCAGCTCCACCACTTGTGGGAAGGCTTTGCATCCTTCCTTCAATTCACCCTATTAGACCAGGTGTGGGGACAATTCCTTCAGCATCCACATAGAAAGTGAACCCATCACCATATCCGTGTTGCTTAAAGGACACTTCAGTGCTGTTCTCCCCAGGGGTCTGGTCTGTGTGTCAACTTCACTTTCATAAGAACACCACTATAATCTGAGGAATTTAGAAACAGGGTTTCATAGACTCAGAATTTAGTTTCGTTTAGTTTAGAGATACAGCGTGGAAACAGGCCTTTGGCCCACCACGTCCGCGCCGACCAGCGATCCCCGCACACTAACACTATCCCACACACTAGGGACAATTTACAATTTTTACCAAAGCCAATTAACCTAGAACCCTGTACGTCTCTGGAGTGTGGGAGGAAACCGGAGCACCCGGGGAAAACCCACGTGGTCACGGGGAAAGTACAAACTTCGGCACACGTAGTCAGGACCGAACCAGGGTCTCTGGCATTGTATGACAGCAACTCTACCGCTGTGCCACCGTACCACCCTATTAGAATTGGGCACCGTGCTGCTTTTATTATACAAAATTAGGACCGAGATGAGAATGTCTTCACCCTGATGGTGATGGATCTTTGTAACTCACCACACTGAAGGTCAGACATGTAGTTCATTCAGTGCAAGAGGTGATATAGAAACATAGAAAATAGGTGCAGGACGAGGCCATTTGGCCCTTCGAGTCTGCACCGCCATTCTTTGTGATCATGGCTGATCAATCATCCACAATCAGTAACCCATGCCTGCCTTCTCCCCATAGCCCTTGATTCCACCAGCCCCCTAGAGCTCCTTCTAACTCTTTTTTTAAATTCATCCAGTGAATTGACCTCTACTGCCTTCTGTGGCAGGGAACTCCACAAATTCACAACTCTCTGGGTGAAAATGTTTTTTCCCCATCTCAATTTTAAATGGCCTCCCCTTTTTTCTTAGACTGTGGCCCCTGGTTCTGGACTCCCCCAACATTGGGAACATTTTTCCTGCATCTAGCTTGTCCAATCGCTTCTATAGGATACCTTCTCATCCTTCTAAACTCCAGTGAATGCCCTTTCAACTCCAGTCTTTCCAATCTTTCCTCATATGGCAGTCCCGCCATCCGGGGATTAACCTCATATCCTATATTTCAGGACATTAAGATGCAGGGAGATAGGACATGAAAATGACACCTAGGTGAAACATCAGACGTTTAAGTGAATCTTAGTGAATGACAGAAGAAGAATTCGAAGAATTAAATAGCCTACGACTCCTATTTCATTTGCCTTCTACCATGTTCAACAAAAAGTTTTCAAAATATTTTTTAAATGCAGATTCTTAAAATGCAAAATAAAACCAGCTGGAAAACCAAGCATCTCAGGTGGATTTGTTGGATGGAGAAAGGGAGCCAATGTTAAGATCCTATATCAATTCCACACCCAACAATTATCTTCTCACTCTACCTGCCTCCCTCCACTCTCTTCTCCTTTAAGACTCATCTCCTTCCGATGCAATAGCATATGTAGCTGCCATCATTTGGGTTGATGGGACACCATGCACTATTAAAACCTAAAATAATATCCTGACTTTAGCTTGACTGCATGTTTTGCACTTTAATATAATATGTCTTCTGTTTGTTCAACGAATGGGGCATTGGGAAGAAGGATTTGCAATGAATATTTTGCAATGTGAGGGTACAGATCATTTTCCTCTGCTGTTATCCCAACTTCTGTGTTGTTGTCCTGACAGATCCGATTCTAATGTCTTTGAAGGAAGGTTACAAGTCCACAAATGTCGCCTTCAAGCCGCCAAAAAAGGATAAGAAAAGTGTGGTCGTGAATGGAATCGATCTATTGGAAAACATACCACCTCGAACAGAGAATGAGGTGGGTGTGGGTGTGGGTGTGGGTGTGGGTGTGGGTGTGGGTGTGGGTTGTGGGTGTGGGTGTGGGTGTGGGTGGGCGCTGGAACCTCTGAGTCAAACTTACGGCTTCATAATCTTCCACACATTGCCTCCCCCATATTTAGTCTTTTAGTTTTCCTTTTAGAGACACAGCTCAGAAACTGAGCCTTCGGCCCACCGCGTCCACGCCAACCGATGATCACCCGTACAGTAATTCTATCCTACACACACTAGGAACAAACTACAGAAGCCAATTAACCTACAAACCTGCTGGGCTTTGGAGTGTGGGAGGAAACCGGAGCACCTGGGGAAAACCCACTCATTCGCAGGGAGAACATGCAAACTCCGTACGGACAGCACCCATAGTCAGGATCAAACCCGGATCTCTGGCGCTGTAAGGCAGCAGCTCCACCGCTGCGCCACAGTTTCCCATCGGTACTGGTGGTTCATTTTTTGTTGAACAATCCAATAAAACAGCAATTAATTTGCAATCATTTTTTTAAATTGCCTGATTATTTTTAAAAATAACTCGACAGTTGTCAATTATAGCGTTACATTATTAAAAAGACTGATAAATAATATGTTATTAGTAGTGTTAACAATGAACACGGCAAACAATGAAACGTAGTTTATGCAGATTTTAGTTAATCAAACAGTCAAATCCCAGTAATTGTTTTTCCACACTTATACCCTCATTTTAGTGTCATTGTTATGTTTCATTTGCAGTTTGCACATGAGTGAAGTAGTTCAGTTTAGTTTCGTTTGTTCTCACGTGTACCGATGTACAGTGAAAAGCTTTTTGTCGCATGCTATCCAGTCATGCTATCCATGATTATTATCGGGCCTATTACAGGCTCAAAGACGTACAAAGGATCTTGGTGTAGTTGTGCATGAAAAACATTAAATTAGCACGTTGATGCAGCTATGAGTGCAACTCATTGTCACAGGAGGCTGTGGAGGCCAAGTCAGTGGATATTTTTAAGGCAGAGGTAGACAAATTCTTGATTAGAACGGGTGTCAAGGGTTATGGGGAGAAGGCAGGAAAATGGGATTAGGAGGCAGAGATCAGCCATGATTGAATGGGGGAATAGACTTGATGGGCTGAATGGCCGAAATCCGCTCCTATAACTTGTGAACGTGAATAATTAGCAGGGTTAGGGTTGGCATATTTTATTGCAAGGTGCTTGGGTGGTTAGCAAGTATTGTTGCAGTTGTACAGGGTGAGAACACATCTTGGGTATTGGGTTCAATCCTACTCACTTTAATTAAGAAAGGATGTACTAGTATTGGAGGCAGTCCACAGAGATTCACTGAGCTGAAAGGGTATTCCTATCTCAAATCAGTCATAGTCCTAGAGCAAGAAATCAGGCCCTTCGGCCCAACTAGTCCATGTCGACCAAGATGCCTCATCTAAGTTACCCTGCAATATCCTGCATTTTTTATTAGTTTAGAGATACATCATGGAAACAGGCCCTTCGGCAAACCAAGTCCACACTGACCAGCGATCCCCGCACATTAATACAATCCTACACACACTAGGGACAATTTTACATTGATACCAAGCTAATTAACCTACAAACTCTTTGGAGTTTGGGAGGAAACCGAAGATCTCAGAGAGAACCCACGCAGGTCACAGGGAGAACGTACAAACTCCGTCCAGACAAGCACCCGTAGTCAGGATCAAACCCGGGTCTCTGGCGCCGTAAGGTAGTAGCTCTACCGTTTCGCCACCGTGCCACCGTGCCACCCATTTGGCACAATTCACTCAAAACTTTTCCTATCCATGTACATCCAAATATTTTTAAAATATTGTTATTATACCTGCTGCAATGACTTCATCTGGCAGCTCGTCCCATATACCCACCACCCTCTGGGTGAAAAATTAGCCCCACAGGTTCCTGAGGTTCCCTTAATTCTTGATTCCCATTTCATGTCTTCATGGCAAAAAGATGGCGTACATTTGTGCTAACTATGCCGTTCATGATTTTATACACCTCTCCTGCGCTCGATGGAATAAAAGTCCTAGCCTGCCCAATCTCTCCTGTTGCCTCAGGCCCTCAACTCCTGGTGACATCCTTATAAATCTTCTCTGCAGACTTTCCAGCTTGATGGCATCTTTCCCATAGCAGGGTGACCCAAACTCAGTCCAATACTCCAATATCTCACCAACATCTTGTACAACTGCACCATAATGTCCAAACTTCTCCACTCATTTCCCTGAGCATGCCAAACCTCCTTCACCACCCTACCTACTGACTGGAAGAAAAGTTAGATCTGCACTCTTTGGAGTTGGAGGAATGAGAGGTTATGTTATTGAAACATATAAGA
The DNA here is from genome assembly GCA_038087875.1 of Malacoraja senta. Lineage (NCBI taxonomy): Eukaryota > Metazoa > Chordata > Chondrichthyes > Rajiformes > Rajidae > Malacoraja > Malacoraja senta. The sequence continues at coordinate 8,753,542 of CM075989.1, read as the reverse complement.
TGCCAAAGATAGAAGTTAAGATGTTTCCACAAGTGGCAGAATGATGAGCAAGGAGATGTAACTACAATACAGCAATGGTCATCACAATTGAGGTACATAGGCATTTCTTTTCACAGAGAATGGGCAATCTGTAGAATCCTCAACCCACAGGGTAGGGGAGGCTGGATCATTAAAGAGGAGTTGGATAAACTATCAAATGAGAGCTGACACAGAAGAGTGTTGAGACTCAGGAAAACTGGCCACGTGCAGGAAGGGGCTGCAGATGCTGGTTTATTCTGAAGATAACACAACATGCTGGAGTAACTCAGTGGGTCAGGCAGCATCGCTGGAGAAAGAAAATAGGTTGACGTTTCAGATTAGAACCCTTCTTCAGACTCCAGACTTCAAACCCTTCTTCAGACTCCACCCAAAACGTCACCGATTCGTTTTCTCCAGAGATGCTGACTGACCTGCTGAGTTATTCCAGCAAATCTGCCAGTGTCATGTTGAATGGTGGGACAGGCTCGAGGGGCCGAGTGGCCCGCTCCAGCTCCTTTTAGCTCATGTTTTTGTGGTTAATTGTTTATTTTTAGGCACGCCTGAATTCTGAGGTTCAAAATGTGTTGTTAACACTTTAGTCGTTCTCCAGGTGGGTGCACTTGGCGGCACAACCAGGGCGTGAAGTGTGCAGCCGCAACTATTGAGAGGAGGAGAGCATAGGTGAATTCAGTGTAGCGATTCACTTTGTCTGTGACGGAGAGAAAGGTAGAGGAGGAAAGTTTTCAGTTAGGTCAGCTAAGGGGAGCTAACGATTGGGAAATGCAGGTAGACCTAGGAGAGAAGCATGTTGTGGGCCTAGCTCAATGAAAGACCAGTGAAGGGAGGTGCCCACTGATAACCCCAATGATATACTGGCATCTACACGCCTAGTTTAGGTTGTCCCGTAGTCTAACAGTGTTAAGGCGTTTTAGACTCTCATGTGGCATCGGTTTGGGTTTCTTGGTTAAACATTAACGTGTGTGTTTGCTAAACAGGTAGATAGCTTATTACTGAAAATGAAGTTATTTATTGTCCTATAGCATAAGTGTGTATAGGTAGTTTAGGTCCTATTTTGGCATTGGGCTAGGTTGAGCAACAACCTGGTGTAATAGCACAAGTGTTTTTGTGTTTTAGGATAGGCACAAAATGCTGGAGTAACTCAGCGGGACAGTGCTTTGTGTTTTACCAGTAATTAGACAATAGACAATAGGTGCAGGAGTAGGCCATTCGGCCCTTCGAGCCAGCATCGCCATTCAATATGATTATGGCTGATCATCCCCAATCAGTACCCCGTTCCTGCCTTCTCCCCATATTCCCTGACCGCCTATCTTTAAGAGCCCTATCTAGCTCTTTCTTGAAAGTATCCAGAGAACTGGCCTCCTTTGAACGCATTGTATTTCTTTAAATACAGCAGGTGTCATCATTGTCTTCTTGTCTATCTCCACCTCCATTTAGTCTCTGTAATACTGAATTGGACTTTGTTTTGACTGAATGGTCTGATCTGTCTCCCAAGCTTGGAGCGATGCAATAGAGAGGATCGCTTTGAATTCTTGAACATACATTGTCCCTCAAGTGAGATCCATGGGCTGTGTTCCCCCTTACTCCAGGCACTCAACTTTGTTTCATTAAATTAGGCAATCGACAATAGGTGCAGGAGTAGGCCATTCGGCCCTTCGAGCCAGCACTGCCATTCATTGTGATCATAAATGATCATCCCCAATCAGTACCCCCGTTCCTGCCTTCTCCCCATATCTCCTGACTCCGCCTAACTTTAAGAGCCCTATCTAGCTCTTCTTGAAAGTATCCAGAGAACCGGCCTCCACCGCCCTCTGAGGCAGAGAATTCCACAGACTCACCACTCTCTGTGAGAAAAAGTGTTTCCTCGTCTCCGTTCTAAATGGGCTTACCCCTTATTCTTCAACTGTGGCCCCTGTTCTGGACTCCCCCAACATCGGGAACATGTTTCCTGCCTCCAGCGTGTCCAAGCCCTGAACAATCTTATATGTTTCAATAAGATATCCTCTTCTTCTTCTTGCCTAAAGTTGTAGGACAACTTGTTCTATTTGAACTTATTTGATTGTGCACACCGGGTTGATGCATTCGTCGAAACAGAGCGGACCACGTGAAGGTTGCAATCTCCCACCCCAAGATCCCCTCTCACCCTTCCAAACTCCAGAGTCTACAAGCCCAGCCGCTCCATTCTCTCAGCACATGACAGTCCCGCCATCCCGGGAATAACCTTGTAAACCTACGCTGCACTCCCTCAATAGCAAGAATGTCCTTCCTCAAATTAGGGGACCAAAACTGCACACAATACGCCAATTAGAGAAGGGGACAGAGAGGGAATGCGACGTGGAGCAGCGGGGAACAATATAAATGAGCCAAGAACAAACTAACCCACCCCCTTGCTACCGTGACTGAACCATCAAATATTTTCCCCCTTAGCTTCTGCGAATGTTCTTCCGACAGCAAGACGAGATCCGCAGGTTGAAGAGCAACTGATGCAGAAGGATGTGCGGATACACCAACTGGAACTGGAGCTGAAGAATCTGCAGAACGTGCCAAAGAGCACCTGACCTGTGGCTCCCGGCCGCCCTCAACTCATCCCTCCGGCATGTCACTGACTTATCAGCAACGGTTATACGCAGATTGTAAGAATGCTATAGGACCTTTGAATCCGCCCAACCTGCCCCACCATCCCGAGACGAGAGGTAAACCGGAAACCACGTCCGTTTGTCCGAACTGTTTAGCCCTACGCACAACTAACAGCAGGTATCTGGAGAGCTAAACATGGTGTATACAGATCGCGGCATCTTTGGCAGGCTAGAGACGCTTCCGCTTGAACAAGTGCTGCATGCTAATGAATTTTAACCTTGTTTTTCAATTAAATACTCCAAGGTGCCTCCGAGGTAGTGTCTTTGTCAGCCTTGCCCCATGTAGCTGCTGAGGTTGAAGGTTGAATGGAAGAGAGCTGAGAGCAAGAACGGGCCCGTCCACGCCGGTCCACGCATCACTACCTCAGCTACCGATTCCCTCAGAACCTCCCCCACCTCCCTTCCTGTTAACGGCCATCCACCATTTTAAACAGCAGTCGAGTTGGACGCCTTGCATCACATTAATGCAGGCCCTGGGTGTTGGATGGCTCAGGATGCTCATGTTAATGAAGAAGGATCAAGTGAATGTGGGGCACTCTGACTCCTGTACCGTGCTAGGCAGGGTCTCAAAGTTAAGTGTGCTTACGACAGGCAAATCTCTGACCATATCAGAACCACAATGTTTAGGTTTAAGAAGGAACGGCAGATGCTGGAAAAATCGAAGGTAGACAAAAATGCTGGAGAAACTCAGCGGGTGAGGCAGCATCTATGGAGCGAAGGAATAGGTGACGTTTCGGATCTCAACCCGAAACGTCAGCTATTCCTTCGCTCCATAGATGCTGCCTCATCTGCTGAGTTTCTCCAGCATTTTTGTCTACCTACAATGTTTAGCTAAAGGGCCTGTCCCACTTTCACGACTTAATTCACGACCTCTGCCGAGTTTGCCCTTGACTCATACTCGCAGCGTGGTCGTCACGAGGTCGTAGGAGGTCGTAAGTAGGTCGTGGGTAGGCCGTGATGCTAGTCGTAGGTACTCGTGGCATCAAGGAGATCGGGGCTTTTTTTCTAGCCTGATAAAAAATGTCCACGAGTAAAAAAGGTCGTGAATTAGGTCGTGAAGTGGGACAGGCCCTTTAGCTGTCGGAGTTATTTGGATATACGGTTTCATTAATGGCTCAGTTTCCGGCACAAAATTAAATTTAGGCCCACACCTGACCCGAGTCAGAGCATTTAGAAACCTTTTACAGACCCGTCCCGAACCAGAAAAGTGGAAAACTAACACTTGGCCGGAAGACACAGGCGATAAAATAAAGTGAATTTTCCCAACCTGAAGATGGAACTGAGATCATCTGCATTCAACAGCATTAAACATTGACCTGACTTGATTTCAAAGCAACGCATGTAGTTCAGTTCCGCTTAGTTTATTGGGCAACGAGGGACAGTGAAAAGCTTTGTTGCGTGCTATCCAGTCAGCAGAAAGACAATACATGATTACAATCGGGCCATGTACCGTGTATAGGGGAATAACGTTTAGTGCAAGGGAAAACCAGCAAAGTCCAATCAAGGATAATCTGAGGTAGACAAAAATGCTGGAGAAACTCAGCGGGTGCAGCAGCATCTATGGAGAGAAGGAAATAGGCAACGTTTTGGGCCGAAACCCTTCTTCAGACAGATGTGAGGGTGGGGGCGGGGAAGAAGAAAGGAAGAGCAGGAGCCAGAGGGCTGAGGGAGAGATGAGAAGGGGAGGAGACAGTGAGACTACCTGAAATTAGAGAAGTCAATGTTCATACCGCTGGGGTGTAAACTGCCCAAGCGAAATATGAGGTGCTGCTCCTCCACTTTACGCTGGGCCTCACTCTGGCCGTGGAGGAGGCCCAGGACAGAAAGGTCGGATTCGGAATGGGAGGGGGAGTTGAAGTGCTGAGCCACCGGGAGATCAGGTTGGTTATTGCGAACCGAGCGGAGGTGTTGGGCGAAGCGATTCGCCAAGGATAATCTGAGAGTCGTCGATGAGGTAGATAGTAGTTCAAGGCTCGCTCCCTGTTTGTGGTAGGATGATGCAGTTGCCTGATAACAGCTGGGAAGAAGCTGTCCCTGAAGTTTGGGTCCATTAGGCTGAGGGCACATAGCAGGTGTCTTACTTTGAAGGTTGGTCACCCTGAGTTCAAGCCTCACTCCAGAGATGCGATTGACAAACTCGAGGCTCTGCATCCGAGTGGAACACCGAAGGGGTAGCACATTGCTGAAGGAGCTTTCTTTCCTTTAAGCCATGAGACAGCGGTCTCCTGGGAGCAAGTGAGCAGAGGAATCCATTGTCTTGGGGAATGAGTATCCTCCAATCAAGCCAGTGAGAGGGTTTCTGCAGTCACCATCTCATTGCTTTTTCTGGGAGCTTGCTGGGCTCAAATTGTCAGCCATAACAAGGCATCTCTAACTGTGTCATTGGCTGTGAAGCCCTTTAGGATACAAAGGCGCTGTAGGATACAAGTTTATACTTTGCTCCGTTTCAAATAAATGGTTTAGCCAATGCTCCGTCCTGTCTTGGACTGTCTACTAGAACTTAGAAAAGGTCCTTCGTCCCATAATGTTTGTGCTGAACATGGTGCCAAGTCCATCACTTATCTACCTGCACATAACTCGTATCCCTCCATATCCATATGCCTATCCAAAAGCCGTTAAAATGGCAGTACGTATCTGCTTCAACCACCACTCACGGCAGCACATTCCAGCCACTCACCACCTGCTGTGTAAAAGCATGCCCCAAAACATCTCCTTTAGACTTTGCCCCTCTCACCTTAAAGCAATTCCCTCCAGTATTTGACTTTCCCCATCCTGGGAAAGAGACTCTGACTGTCTACCTTATCTATGCCTTTATAAACTTCCATCAGGTCTCCCAGCAACCTCCGGCGTTCCAGAGACAACAATGTATATGATGAGATTATTTCCTTCACAAGGGCCCAGTCCTTTACAAGGCTCCAGGCTGTCTTTTTCATTGAACCTTCAGCTAAAAATGTAAGATTATACAAAATAGAGAAGCAGCAGGAGGCTATTCAGCCCGTCAGGCATACTTTCCCATTCAAGATCTGATCTTTTACCTCAGCACTACTTTCTTGCACCTACCCTATGTCCCTTGATTCTCTTTGTATTTATGTCCGCGTAAGGCAGCGTAACACGTGCAGCTATCTCACCGCTGCCACAGTGCAGGGTTCATACTGATCTCCAGCATTGTTTGTATGTTCTCCCTGTGATCAACAGGATTTCCTGGAATTCTGGTTTCCTCTCAAATCCCAAATTGTGGACGGGAAGCCTAATTGGCCTCTGTAAATGACCTCTAGAGGGATAGTGGTGAGTGGTGGAATCTGCTGAGGGTTGATGGGAATGTGGGGAGACTAGAGTAAGCTTGGTGTGAGATTCATGTTCATGGGAGCTTCAATGGTGGTTCAATGGAGCTTTATTTGTCACACGTGGCAACTGCACAGTGAAATTCTTTTTGGATATTTACACATGCGGACAAAGCCATGTTTTGGCGCCGTTTCCACGCGTCCAAAGACCGGTCCGCCCGGCGCTCGATCTACTGTTTCCAGGAAGGCTGCTGTAGTGCCTTCGTCTGTCGCCTTCGACCAGATCGGCCCACTTCCTCTTCATCCGGCCCTTTCCTCGCCTGCCCATCTTTGTGTCCCGGGGGCGCCTCCTGCAGCCGACCTTGAAGGCCCTGGAGCCATTTCCCCACCTCTTGGTCCTCACATCCGACGTCTCCAGCAGCTCCCTCACAGTAACGTGGTCCCACCGAGCCTTTGGGTCCTCTGGGCGGCTTCCCAGTTTAGCGGTCGGCCAAGCCTTTGGGCGGGTTCTGCGGTCCACTGAGCCCTCAGGTCCTCCGGGCGGGCACCGTGGCCATGGCACCTTGGGTAGGCCTCTGTGGCACGGCACCTTGGGTAGGCCTCTGTGGCACGGCACCTTAGGTAGGCCTCTGTGGCACGGCACCTTAGGTAGGCCTCTGTGGCACGGCACCTTAGGTAGGCCTCTGTGGCACGGCACCTTTGGTAGGCCTCTGTGGCACGGTACCTTGGGTAGGCCTCTGTGGCACGGCACCTTAGGTAGGCCTCTGTGGCACGGCACCTTGGGTAGGCCTCTGTGGCACGGTACCTTGGGTAGGCCTCTGTGGCACGGCACCTTGGGTAGGCCTCTGTCATGTGGCACCTTGGGAAGGACACTGTCGGACGGCATGTTAAGTAGGCCTCTGCAGGCTTCTACCTCTTGGGTAGGCCTGGATGGTCGGCATGGACTCTGTGAGTTATCATTTAAATTGTTCTCCCTCCATAGGGTTAAGGTCGGCTTTTTGTGCTGAGGGAGAATGGTTGAGCTGTAAAGGTATCAGGATAGGGTTGAGTGTTGTTAGATTACAGCAAAAACAAGTTGTGTTCTGCACTGACAGATAAATAGAAAAACTGTTTCCTTCCCAGCCGCTGCTATCTCTCACACGAGAGTCTCACTCCGCCCACACTTACTGGCAGTGGGGACCACCCATTACGCAAAGTCTCCTTGCTTTGCTAATTCAGGTCCAGGATTATCTGCAGCAAGGCCCAGAAGTTCACCATTTGGAGCTTAGTTTCCTCCTCAAATGTAGACAAGTGGTAAATGGGATCCAGATTGATAGAATCAGTGTGAGTCCAAGACTGGCCTAATTCGCAATGATGGCCATACTGGCTTTGGTAAGGCAAGTGGAAGACGCACAGAATCTCTTGCCCAGATGAGGTGCATTGAGAACCAGAGAACATAGGTTTAAGGTGAAGGGGAAAAGAGTTAATAGGAATCTGCGGGGTAACATTTTCACACAAAGGGTGGTGGGTGTATGGAAAGAGCTGCCGGAGAAGGTAGTTGAGGCAGAGACAATTGCAATGTTTAACAAACAATTAGACAGGTGCACGTGGATGGGACAGGTTTGGAGGGTATGGGCCAAAGGCAGGTAGGTGCGATTAGTGTAGCTGGAACGTTGGTCGGTGTGGGCAAGATGGGCCGAAGAGCCTGTTCCCACGCTGTGTAACTCTATGACTCCCGGTGACTCCAGGTGTGGGTAATGGAAGTGATGGCAGACTCCGGCTGAGGGTCGACAGGGGCGCGTGGGTTGGGGCAGAAAGGGTCAACGTTACAGCAAGTCTCACCTCAAGTCCCCACAGCATGATTGTCCTCACCTTCCTTTCACCTGGCATCTTGACAAGCAGCAAACTACACCAAACCCCTCGCCACCATCCTAGATTGGCCGAATATCATAGTCAAGTCAATAGAGTCAAGAATGTTT
>CM075989.1:8742039-8745431 GCA_038087875.1 Malacoraja senta | reverse complement strand
TCTTCAAACAGAACGAGGGAATGTGCACATCAAATGAAAGTTTGGCTCTCACTGTGCAGTACATAGATAATAACGTCATTGTAAACCATCACAACTACTAATAGAATCGGACGTGTCAGTACCTATCTTTGAGAGTTCACGAGATTCCAAAATGCCAGGAGACCTGTGTGATTTATCCAAGCCCGTTAAATGGGTCGTTGATGTATCTTGCCGTCGACTAATCCTTCCCTCTGTGGGAGGGAACAACCTCACCTCCCCATCCAGCTGGTGGAAGCAGTCTTGACAAAACCATTGGGTAACAATGTGCAAATATTGGGTCAGTGAAGCATGACCACACCAACCTTGCATTGAGGAGGCAAGGGGGGTTCGTGAGTGTTAGATACAAGCCTCAAACGTTTTTCTCCCTGACACACACTCAGTCTCTGCGTGGTGGAGCAGAGCATATGTACATGAGCTCACGAGTGTACCCTCAGTTTTCATTCCTCTCTGGGATGTGGGCATCAGTGGAAAAACCAGCATTTATTGCCCATCTCAAGTTGCTCGAGAAGGTGCTGGTGATCCACCTTCTTCAACCATGGCAGTCCTTCTGGTGAAGGTGCTGCCACAGTGCTCTTGGGAGAGCAATCCAGGATTTAGACCCAGTGATGATGAAGGATTGACGATATATTTCCAGGGCAGGGGGGTCCCTTTAATTGCATTTATAGAACCTGGAGGAGATTACAGTCACCTAGTGCATAGAGTGGTCTGAATTTATTCTATGTTAAATACTTGTAAAAATAGTAAGGTTTGGTAGCAAACAAATGGAGGATTGGGATGGCTGATGGCTGTAGAACTGAGCCAGGTAGATTGAAGAGAATGTATTTGGGGGATTTGTGCAAGAAGGAACTGTAGATGCTGGTTTAAACCGAAGACAGACCCAAAAAGCTGGAGTAACTCAGCGGGACAGGCAGTATCTCTCGAGAGAAGGAATGGGTGACGTTTCTGGTCTGAAGAAGGGTCTCGATCCGAAATGGCACCCATTCCTTTCCCCCAGAGATGCTGCCTGTCCCGCTGAGTTACTCCAGCTTTTTGTGTCTCTCTTTGTATTTTGGGAATACCCTGACTTGGAAGTGGTTTGGGGGTGCAAAGAGCAGTGGCCACAGGGAGGGAGGGTGGTCAGGGTAGGGGTCAATAATGAAATGGTTGGAATAGGACACACACACACACACACACACACACAACCTCCCCTTTCCATTCTCAGGTATCACATCTACAACACTCCCATTTGGTGTGCTACATAACCTACGATGGGCAGTAGTCATTTTTGTTGGTCTTTATAATTCTGTGCTGTGTCCAAAAGTGCATCCCTCTGGAATTTGTTTTTGAAAATAGGTGTCAGTAACGAAATGCATTCATTTTCGAGCATCCTAAAGTGTTTGACACAATATACCAATCGAACAACAACTTGCGTTGTGCAGTAGTATCTTTGACAGAGCGAGCTATTCTAAGGAGATACGCAGGAATGTTATCTGCACATTGGGGCTGAGGCTCAGAAGGGCAGATCAGCCTGGAGGAGTAACTTGCTGGGGAGACAGAGAGGGAGAGAGAGACACAGAGAGAGAGAGAGAGAAAGAGAGAGAAAGGGTGGTTCTGAGAGGAAAGAGGAGATTCTTGATTAGTACGGGTGCCAAGGTTTATTGGGAAAAGGCAAGAGAATGGGGTTGAGATGGAAAGATGGACAGATCATCCATGATTGAATGGCGGAGTAGACTCGATGGGCTGAATGGCCTCAATTCTGCTCCGACGGCTTATGAACATGAAATTCCAGAGTTTAGGATTATCGCAGTTGAAGACATGGCCACCACAGGTGAATCATTTAAAATTGCAGATAGTCATGTGTCTGGAATTGGATGATACCAATACTGTGGGTGATTACAGGAGAGCAGAATATCAAAGACAGAGAAATGATGGGGAGATGTGAATGTAAGAGGAAATGTAACCAGCGTTAGACACAAAGTGCTGGAGTAACTCAGCAGCTCAGGCGGCATCTCTGGAGAGAATGGTGACGTTTCGAGTTGGGACCCTTCAGACTAAAATCAGGGTGTTGCTTAACTGGTATTAGCATTTGGTATTCCACGATCACAGTCTTAACTCCACTAAGTTTAAAGTCTTATACCATCCTGTACCTTGTTTTTTTTTTTTCATGACTAGTATTTCCAAGTATGCTGCAAATGTGTACCTGTTCACAGTGCAACCAGTGGAGATGTGAAAACAAGTCATTCTGAATGTAGATGCAGGAATCAGGAATGGAAAGAGGATATTAGGGGCTGAATTACAATCATTCAGATATCCCTGCACATTTGAATCTTGTTTTGCCTGAAAATTGCTCCGTTGGTACTCCGGGCGAACGCGAAAAGGCACTGTTTAAAAAGCAGTTGGCAAATGCTGTTGTACAAGGAATGTAGAATGAGGTTAGGAGATGGTGGCGTATCTGATCTTCAGGCGGAATTTTTGGTCGATTCTTGCAGGGGAGACCAGGAGACCACACAATATACTGTGAAAACCCCACTCCAGACACACCTCATATACTGTGCTGAGTAGCGATTTACATGTAAGACCATCTAGCGCCCCTACTCTAACAGAAGGTGAGCCAATCTCATCCTCTCATTGGCAGCAATCTCCGCCATGAGTTACTGGAATTTCCTGGAGAAGGATTGAGGAAAAACCCATATATTTTACTCCGCATGCCTCATGCATGCCGGAAAGATTATTGAAGGGATCAACAGTTTGGGATGAGTACCAGCGTTTGCAGAAGGAACTATGATTTTCCGAGCAGGTCCGAGGGTATCAGACCTCCAGAGGATCAAAGCAAGAAACACTTCCAGTGACAATAGCTGTTCCTGTCCGTCGCTCCACAATTGAATCTGGAGGAAGGAATATTATATGTCAAAACATCAGGAACTAAAATGGCCAACACTTATTAAAGGAGGGTGATTTAAGAATGAAGGCAATTCTAATTCACCAGATTTGTTGGCAAATTTGGCAATGTTGTTACCTTTGATCAATGATTTAGATGCCCTTTCCCCATTGATGATTCCGAATAGACTCTGTGATACGTAAATGCATTTTATTCTTGCCCTTGTACATTCCACTCCTCTTGTCATCGTGTAATGTGAATTAGCCATGTCCTCAACTACTAAATTCCAAGTCACTGTGATTTTACTTTCCGAAAAGAAATCACTTAAACTGCACTCTGTAACCGATAACATAAATAAAATATTGTTTTCTCAGCTTTGACGACTTTGATTGCATGGAACTGTACATAGCACCGACCTCTACTCATAGAACATTGTATCATAACCCTTGGGAAAGGACTCAAAATGCGTCACACGTAACGAAGCACATTCAGTGTT